>JAUTXW010004798.1:0-87264 GCA_030620095.1 Kuschelorhynchus macadamiae
CCATGGTTCTTAGGATTAGACAGTGTTAAATTGGAATTACTATCCGACGTTTCGCCTTCGATTATACAAGGCATCTTCAGGTATCTTTACTCCACGAGATCTTAATACCTTCATTGTCCGGCGTGCGCCGCTTTGAAAGAAAAGGATATACATCGATAACAGTAAAACTGCTAGGAGTTAACCCTTTGATAGCGGAAATAATGTGCCTTCTCAAAGATAGAAAATAATACTACCGTTCAACGATTTACGGAGAGCACTTTGCTCGAAACCTGTGGTCGTTACCTATTGGGCTAGAGAATGGCGCTGAAAGTATAAAAGTGGCAGCCGACAGAACGTTTGTGTGTATATTTTAGGCATTTAAAGTAAATAGTTTGGTGTAAAACTATAGTAAAAGTATCGACGAAACTGAGTTTTTATATAATAGGTAGACATTTTCATCAGTACGTTGATCTTTTTTTATGTGACATTATTTTGGCTATCTATCAGATTCTATTGAATATTTACCAAAAATTCACGTAAGTAGCCGAGAGCAATTGTCTGAAAATATTTCTAAGTTTTTAAATTGACCTCATTGGAAAGCTAAATTAATTTCCTATCTTTTTAATTCTATACTTGTCATATCATCCTTAATGAAGATGGGGAGCTGTTGGCTTAAGAAAGATTTAAATGCGAATTTCAAGTTGTCTTAGGATTCGAATCGAGTGAAACTCCCTAGATTTTTGTCAAATTGGTTAGATGGCGCTGTTTGTACCGATTTCGGTTTTTTCCTGTATTCTCAAAATTTTTAAATTAAAGGTTAGTGACGCCCTTAAAAATCCCGATTCTGCTACTGCACACAGATCATATGATATCTACGGTGTAACAGATTAATGTGAGCTTGTGAGAGAAACTTATTAGTCTAGCATCCGAGACAAAAACCAGCTAAATGCAAGATATGGCGGTTGATCTTAAAAATGCATTGAATTTCAAAGTCGTAATTTTCAAAAACCGGATTTATAAAAACATATTATTATTATATTCTGCTTTAATGATTAAATCAAGAAAGTTTAATTTTCTATAACGAAATTTATATTGGCAATGAATTCGTAAATAAGAATTCTAGAAATATATTTACTTGTCAACCAGCTATATTTACTAAAACGAGGGTGTTGGCTAATTCTGTTTTCTAAAAAATCCATAAATATTTCAGTTAATAACGGACTAAGTGGATTTCCCATTACCTATCAGACCATCATACTTATCATTATTATTAAATTGAAAATAGTTTTGTTCTAAACAACCGAAAACTAAATTCATTATTTCTTGTTTTTTAATAATTTGTACTTGTTTAAAAAAGGTCAACACAATGTGTCTTGAACCGGTATACTGGGAAATAAATCAGTTACATTAAAAGAAATAAGTCTAGCATTTTTTGATACATTGATCCCTTGCGTTTTTTGTACTAAGTCGTATGAATCACTTATCACTAAACAAACGTTTACAATTTTGAATAGCTACTTTAACATTGTTTTTGAAAATTGTTATTAGGGTCACTTTTTAATATTTTATATTTATTCGAATCTAAAAATTCTAATGTTTTACTGCCACAACAGCATTACTATTATCAGCTTTTGTAGAAGTTATATCAGAAAACTTATTTTTATTGCTATTGATAATTTGAATTTCTTGTCTTGGATTGTATATAACATTTTTACGTTAGAACAGTCCAAATAATGTGGCGTTTTTAATGATAACATCTTTAGAGTAAGAATTAAAGTAGAGATCACAGCTCATTCATAAATCACATTAGAGATATGCCCCAACATTGATTCCCTATTTTTCACATTCTATCGACCAATGTTTACGATAAAACAAGAAGTGGGGATTGCCCATGCCCAAGCCGTGGCCATTTGTTGACGAATGCCAGTGACGGCGTGAGTTTTCACTTCCCGCATAAGGAAATATCATTAATAGTGAAAAAATTATTGTTCCGGGCTTTTACAAGTCCTCATGTTTTTACATTACTGTCGGTCAGTCGGTCGGTCTGTTCCGGTATAGCTAAAAAATCTACTTACTCGATTAGCTTTTATTTAATTTTCTACAAAAATTACGTCTGTTATAAAAAAAACTGGTAAAATATTGGTATGAATTCAATATGGCGAAACAAAATGACGACCTGTTAAAATATTTGATGTACGAAAATAAAGAAATGGGCCATGCTTCATTATCAAATAGGTATTTTTACAAATTTCAAAGAAATAATCGTTCTCTACTTCACTATCTAAAATCAAACCATTAAGTTAGAAGAGTTTAAAAAGAAATGAGTTATTTATATATTATCAAGCGTTAGTTTTTAGTTATGTTTGCCTTATATCCTTATCATTTTGTAATTATGACATTTAGAAAAAATATTTGTTCAGTTGTTGAAAATGTCATCTTAAACCTGTAACTGTCAAGTTAGACCTTGTCTAAAGTTAAACCTCTTTAGTGAATACGGGTGTTAGAGTTTTAAACTAAAATCAATGCTTTTAACGCGCTTTTATTGGCTTCCTATTCGTCTGATTGTATATTTGTACGTCTGGTTCAAATCTTGTAATGGATTTTTCAGCACTTCTATTACCGATTATTTTCAAATTTGACCTGCATACACTTTCGGATATAAAAAATCCGAATTTTTTTATTCAACGTTTAGAAATCCAAAATGGCGGCGCCAACACGGCCGACGAATTTTGTTACTTGTGTAGCTAAAACTGAAAATCAGTGCCTAGGAGAATTTAAAAGTGTCAGCATTTAAAAATTCAAAATAGCGGTGTCAAAATGACAATGTCAACAAATCGGACGGACGATTTTAACATTTGTGGGGATTATTTAAGAATGCACAACAAAAATCAAAATGGTGGCGCCAATATAGCGAACGAATTTTATCATTTGTACAGATTCGGCTGAAATATCAGTATCTAGAAGTATTTAAGAATAAAAGTTATGAAATTTTAGTCAATATTTGAGAATTAAAAATGGCGGCACCACCATAGCAGACTAATTTTAAAATGTTTGCATTGGCTATCTAAGACTGCACATCACGAATTTTTGTCAACATTTTGAAAATTCAAGAATGTAATGCCAACATGGCGGCGGAATTTTAACATTTGTGTAGATTTGGCTGAAAGAAAGTAGGCATCTGGGGGTATTTGAAAATATATATAATACATTTTTAGTAAATATTTAAAAAATGAGAGTAGGAATGCCTAGAATGCGAGCGAATTTTAATATTTATACAGATTTTATTAAAAATCGACACTAAGTGAGCAATTAATACATTTTTAATAATAAATATTTAAAATGGGGATGTCATCAATCAATCAATCAATCAATCCGATAAGTATTTTTTTCAGATATTTTTAAATATTTAATTAGGCCATCCTTTTGTTCCACCATTTTGAATTTGTCTCAACATTTTTACCAGTTCATCCCTATATAATATTTGATTTCTGAGCAAAATTTGAACATAATCGATGTAGTAGTTTTCTGCATTGACACAAAACATTTTATTAGGTCTCCATTTTGGATTTGTAGTAAAACTTATCAGTGGAAAATTCAAGAATGTAATGCCAACATGGCGGCGGAATTTTAACATTTGTGTAGATTTGGCTGAAACAAAGTAGGCATCTGGGGGTATTTGAACATATATATAATACATTTTTAGTAAATATTTAAAAAATGAGAGTAGGAATGCCTAGAATGCGAGCGAATTTTAATATTTATACAGATTTGATTAAAAATCGACATTAAGTGAGCAATTAATACATTTTTAATAATAAATATTTAAAATGGGGATGTCATCAATCAATCAATCCGATAAGTATTTTTTTCAGATATTTTTAAATATTTAATTAGGCCATCGTTTTGTTCCCCCATTTTGAATTTGTCTCAACATTTTTACCAGTTCATCCCTATATAATATTTGATTTCTGAGCAAAATTTGAACATAATCGATGTAGTAGTTTTCTGCATTGACACAAAACATTTTATTAGGTCTCCATTTTGGATTTGTAGTAAAACTTATCAGTTGATGGTGATGTCACACTAATATTTCTGCAAAATTTGGATAAAATGGATAAGCAGTTTTTTAGTAATAATTTTTTAACATTTCAATAGGATGCCATTTTGTTCTGCCATATTGGATTTTTACTAAAATAATACTACGTCATCATCATATGACTTTTAAATTTTAACCAAAACTTGAAGAAAGTAGGACAAGCAGTTCTTGAGCTTTGTCGCGGACAGACATACAGACTTACCGACGACGGAACTGCGAAAACTGTTTTTTTGCAACTAGAATACTTTCTCGTTGCGAGGAAAGTAAGAAAAAGCGAGCGCTATAGGATAAAAATAGATTAGTCATATTGTCATTATTGTTATTCCATGTTAATAGCTAAATTTAAAAAATTAAAGATGTTTTTTAATTTTCAATATCCTAAATCTTAAATTCTAACCAGTTTAGAACATGTTTACTAACACATTTTTACTTTTAGTTACCCAAAGAATCACCATTTAAATTCATTTACCTCACAACACTTATATAAAAAATTGGGACAACTCAAGTGAAAATTAAAAAAAGGCCCGAAATCATCCGAAACTTTATTATTTCCCCAGATTTCATCCAAAATCTAGTGAATTTCGAAATCGCAGTACGTTTTTTTTAGCGTGAGATGCCCTTTGACTATTTAAATTCTCTGGTAGGAAAAACTATTGTAATCGTCAAAATAATCACCTCAGAGTTTTTCTTGTATCATTATGCTTCTGAGGATTCTCACATGACCCCCGACGAAATAAACGTTCTATTGCACTGAACCGGATTGGTCAATACGTCATGTGACCCAAACTAAGTGATAAAGGTATCTTCCATTAGACATAACAAGTCCCCTGGAAAAGGAAATCTAGCTGTTTACTTAAAGATTAAAAGACAATTCCAAACGGCCATTTTTTTTAAATTCACATTGCAGCACCATAGTTAGGTCAACTAAAGCTCCTAGTTTCGCAATGTCCAAGATAAAGTAAATAAAACTGATTTATTAAATATATAAAAAATCAATGTTCTTCTGATGTCACTGCACCTTTAGAACGCTGCTTCTTGAAGTAAGGCAACATATAATTAGAAGATTTGAAACGTATTAACAATTACAAAATAATACGTCAAGACACACGCAGTAGAAAGAAAAGCTTGGTATTTTTTTCAGCAAAGTAATTTCTTTAATGTTAAAGTTTATTTTAGTTCTACGACCCGCTATTGGCTTTTAAACCACGCCGGTCACGTGACCCTGTAACAATCTTTACTGTAACCTATTATACTTTTTTACTATAAGGATCCCTTGTCAATGAAAGTAGGATGGTCTAATACGATAGTGAGATGGTCTAATACGTGGAGTTGTCGTTCGGGGTTGCCATATCTAACTAAAACTCTTGTTACTGGTGTAATCTGATCTAAGGCTTTGTGTATTTTAACTTGTATTTTACTATTTTGCAATAAAAGTAGTTTCTTTATACTGCTTAGAAACTAATACTGGAAAAACATTACTATTTTTTGTATGAAAATTTTATTGCATCATGTTTAAACATATTCACCGTAATATAAATTGGTATAAACATTGGATTTCCGTAGTACGATCGACCTTATACTGTGAGGTAATTTTGGCAGTGGCTAAATATGTAAATAATGAACTCTATTTGTATTCTTACTATAAAATAACATCCATGTCCCAGTCATGGGACTTTATTTGAACTGTTCTAACGTAAAAATGTTAAAATTTAAAAATTATTGACTCTACCATTTTGTAAGTAGTTTTAAATATCTATTGACTGTGTATATCTAGAAAAATTTTATTCTTTTGATTGTCATTTTATTGTTAAATTATAATTCTAATTAGACCTACCCTTTATAATTTTTGTAGTTGCTCCTGATGAAGCTAATAAACATTGGCGAAATATTGAGCACTTAAGATAAAAAGAGTTCATCTTTTCTTTCCACGGACCGCTAGACCCGAAATAAAACCTCTTTATAATTTCTGTACGGTCGAAAATACTTAAATTAATAATTAAGCAACCTGGCTATTATAAGGTCCTTAAATATGCACCTTCTTTCTTTATCCTTAATACTCAAATGATTACATTAAAATATTAAAGCACATATCCTTTCTTTCTTTATTTCCTTTCAAAATGGAGTATTGTTACATAACATAACATAGTAACACATATCCATTAATGCCTGAATTTTTAAAAACATATTTGTTATTTTTGTTTAACTTTTGGCGTATTAGAAAATCTCGGCAAATAATGGAACGGTTTTCAACCTGCGAGGCTCATCCTTTTAGGGAGGCGCGCAATGTCAACAAGGGGGGCGCAATGATGTAAAAGGAAGTTACAAAAAAGAATGGAAAAAGCTATTTATTCAAACCAAAACAAGAATGAGGAAAAACTTTCAATATATTCTGATAAAAAATAAAAGATTAGTAATAGGTAGTAAAGATACATGCGAGTAACACAATATATAAATCAGTTAAGTAATTAAAAAAAAAACAAACCCATCAGTGGCTTTCTTGAGCCTGTCTCGTCGAGTAGAGCTTTTCATAGGAATGTGCTAAACTAGAATTTGTATAAGGACTTTTTTTACAGTAATTTTTTTAAAATTTTATGAAACCGCAATATTGTTCCGCTTTGTTGAATTAGTACCAAAAATTCGTCAGTTTATCCCTATATCATATCTAATTTTTGTGCAAAAAAGTTAAACAAGAGAGTTTTCTAGACTTATTTTTTAAAAAGTTTATTAGGTCGCCATTTTGTTTCGCTTGTTATATTAGATCCAGTTGATCCTTATAGGACACTTGATTAATGTGCGAAATATAAGTCAAATGAATAAATAGTTTTTACGTTGGTATTTTTAAAGATTTTATAAGCAGCCATTTTTGTGGCTGGTTTGTGTTCTAACATGGGGTGGTTTTTATTTAAAAAATAATTATTGGCAATTCCTGTAGCTGCGCATAAATCGCTTATTACTGACCTGCAGTCATATTCAAAGTCATAGTCTTAGGTCAGTCAGTCAGGTTGATTTTTTCTACCGCTGTTTGATTAATTTTTTTTTCTGAAAAATCAAAATTGAATAAAGAAACCGGAGACTGAAGGTCTCTTTTTTGTTTTCTTAATTCTAAAGAAATGCCTTCATAAAAAGTATGCAAAGAACGGCGCGGTAGGCAAGCTGAATCGAGCAACAAATTATCTCTACTCTTTTGTTTATTCATATTACTAGAAAAGTTTATTTTATTTAAATTAGAAACAGGTTCAAATTAGTGAATTGGCAATTGAACAATCTCTAACGTGGGGGACCTCCATGGTGGAGTCCTCTAGATATGTAAGTCCTGAGAAGGTGTGGTACTTATAATTCCTATAAGTCAAATCGTATCAGAGGTAATGTTTGGGAATTGTATACGACAAGCTTGATAAGCTTGTCGAGCGCCCTCCACTCACCCGAGGAACTAGGAAGTGTGTGTTCCCCTCGCCAAATGCAAGTGTCAGCTTTTGCTCAGAAAAAGGGATAGGGTTGCTGGGCTTTGAGATATTTGACATACCGTGCGTGATGACTATTCCAAAAGGCGAAATAGCCACTGTATGCAAGTTGATAAAATTTTAAAAATCAAAGTCTAAACATATTAGACAAAAATATTTAGGTATCAACGGGAGTCTGTCACACGGTTAAGTCAAGTTAAGCTTATTCCAGAACGCTACCGGGTGGGATATCCTAAGCCTTAGCCTAATTACAAATTTTCAAAAAATCGTATACATTTTATTTACTTAAAAACATCTAACTAATGATCCGTGGACCTTATGTAGGCTTTGTTAAGTCCGTCTATTACGTACTTACTCTGTTCGTAAAAGTTTAATCAGTTAAAGTTTAAAAAGTATAAAGTTTTTAATCACACAAGTAATTTCCAAAGAATTACTTGGAAAATAAGTTTTTTCAGTTTATCAAAATCAAAGTTTTCAAAAATCAAAAAGTTAGCAAATCACTCGTATTTGTCTAACAAAAAGTCACTTGTCCAAAAATCAAAATTTACAAAAGTATCTTAAACGCTAAAAAACTAAATAAGAAGAACTAATGAATATATTTTTTACTAACAAGAATAAACTGTATATATGGGTAATTAAAATTAGTAAAATCAAAAATTTCTAAAGTTTAAAAATACGCAAGAAATGCTAAATGCAAAAATTAGTAATCAGAAAAATTGTAAAAATAGCAAACTCAAAAAGATATTCTATTCAAGCTTGTCGATCCCTATCCAATCCACCTGGATCAAGCCGCTTGGGATTAGATACGCGTAAAATATGTTTTCGAAAAAGTCAAAAAGTCTTAAAACTATTAAAACAATAAAATAGTAAAAATACGCAAATATATATACATATTGAAAATCAAAAATCAATGAAAAAGGTACGGCGAATTCTAATTGCCTAAATGCTAAAGTCTCTGGAGGGAGAGTTTAAATTTAACAAGATCGCATTCACCAAGCGTACTTAAAACTGCACCCTAAATCTAGCTTACAAAAATCAAAGTTTTATTTTTAACAACAATTAGTATTTAAATATTATTTTTATAACTAGAGTTATCACTCTGAGAAAAATCCAATTATTGTTTTATCAAAAGTCAATAATCAGAAAAAAGTGATTCGCCCAACCAAGGGTAGATCACTAACAAATCAAGTCAAATAGATATCATAATGTCACAATTAGTTTGCAAAAATCAAGTTTCACAAAATCAAGGTAAAAATGCAAAAATCACAAATCAGTATAAAGTCAAGTTTTAAAGATTCAGATTCACAAATATTAAAATAGTGGTTGTGCAAAAAATGTTCAAAATAAAAAATGCAAAAAATTTTCAATCAAAGAGTGACAACTTTACACCAAGAAGCAAGTACACAGATACCCCCTTGAGAGCATAGATCAAGAGAACCAGATCTAATCTCCTAGGACGATCTTCAGAGTCTAAGCTCTACTTGGAACCTGAGTGCAATGGAACCTTTCTATACAACGACCCTGCGTATTCCAACGTTGGGAACTAAGTGCAATGTTCCTCTTGTAGTCTTCGGCTGTATTACTAAGAATGACAATTAAGAAACGCACAATATATACATCCGGTGTTTAGGGAGAAATGATCCTGCAGGAGCTTTGTTTTTTGGAATTTTTTCAATATCCGATTTTTCCTTGAAAGCCGTTACTTAATGTGCCTTTTGGCAAAGCTTCAGATTTTTTCTATTACTTTTATATTTTTTCCAAAATAAATTATTTTAGCATTAAAACTGTTATAAAACGTTCGAAATGTGTATTGCATTATTCCCTGAAGGTTTGCGATTTTTCCTCCAAGGGGTTTTGTTTTAGTCGCATGTTTTTGGTAGGACCTGGTGCTGCGCTTCCGAGGTCGTTTTTCTATCTTCAAACTGGTTTTTTCAAATAGTTCGTATTATATAAAATGTTTCTTTTATTATGGGCTAAAATTTATTTTTTCAAATTTTCGATTTTCCGTTTTTTTTTAATTCTGAATTTCTGGTATAACGTAGACTTTATCACAAGGAAACTTTTATGAAGAATAAGTTTTTCTCATATCTGTTTTAGTTTTCGAGATATGGAGATGGCGTCACTTCGAAGAACGAGTTGCCTGAATTTTTGAATTTTATTTTGCTTGTAATTCCTTCGGGAATTAATCAGTTCGGTTGAAATTTTCAGAAAAGATGTCTTGTGTTGATCCCTTCCAAATTTCCATTACGGCCCTTGGCAATTCTCAAAGGGAAAAAAGTTTATTTCTAAGTATGAGATTTTAATAGTGTCCTAACCAATTTTCTAATTCAAACCACGAAAATGTAATCCTCAATAAGTTCTTTATTTCTAGACCGATTTCGATGAATCTTTTTTCAAAATGTCTGACACGATGATGGTTTTTCAAAAATAGCATTTTTAGGGTGAAAAACTTAGTTTTAGAATTTTGAAAAAATGGGTGAGTTTTTGAAGTATAAGAAATAATTGAGATATCGAAATGGGGTTTTCGCAGGCGTGAAGCGCATAAAAAGTTACTGTATGCTTTTACCAACTTCCATCGTCGTATCTCAAGTACAAGTATTTTTAATTATTACTTAAAAGTTCAAATTTTACTGACGCTAGCTTATCTGGCAAAGCTTGGCGTAGGTCTCTCTGATTGGTTGATGCTTAACTCGATAAGCGTCCTGATTGGATATACTCCTATAACAAAACTACTTCGTTTTCAATCGTAGAGATTCACTGACCTGGTGAATTTTAAGACTCGAAGATGTTGTATTTGCCGCATATCCATTTGCTTTAGCGTGTATTAACATGGGAAACATTATTCTTGAATTTAGGTATATTTTTAGTGGTATTTTCAATAATTGCATTCGTACCACATTTGATTCATGTGTTAAATTGGAAAGCACTTCAAATAAGCAGTTTTCACCATGATTTTTAAATCAATATTTTAGGCGGCTTAATAAAGTATTTAAATATTCGGTTTCTTTAGGAGGGAAATTCTGAGTATTATCAGTTTACCGATTTTTTTAATAAACATGTCTGGTTTATATTGCTTGTCGGAATTTTTTTAGCACAATATGCGAATTGGATCCTTCTCTAGCCCCAACAAAAACTAAGGCGAATGTTACACAGGTTCCAGCATACACTGGTATCAATCAAAATGTTCTTATTCGTGTTATCTACGCAGAACTCGGTATTAGTAAAAGCACAGTTCAAAACATCTTTAAGAAAAATAAGTAGCACCTTTTCAAAATACATTTAGTACAAGGAATGCGTTCTAATGTCTCTACACGTGCCGAGTTTATTGGGCACATACAAGATTCGATACATGATAATCCAAATTACTTGTTTGTTGAAGCGATGAAAGCCGTTTTACAATAATGGTTTAGTTAATAAACAGAGTGCCCATTACTGGTCAAATCACAATCCTTGCTGGATACAAGAGGTCCATTTGCAACAAACATGGTGTATGGTGGCTTGTCTAATAGACATCACATGTTTATGATCATACTCTAACATACCAACGATATTTAGAGTTTTTACAAGCTATTTTGCTTAATTTATTATGGAAGAACGAGCTGTGATCTTGCACCTTGTGATCGAATATTCAAACATCTTTCTCCTTGAATATATTGGGCATTGGGTTTAGAAGTCTCATTCATTGGCCAACTCGTGTTCTTGTAATAATCCATTTAGATTTTTTTCGATGAAATTTCAAAGTCACAACTAAATATGATTTGGACTATTTTGTTACTTTTTGAGATCAAATCAGGTAAAAAAAACCAAAAAACTGCATTTTCGAAAACTCCTCATAATTTCTTTATTTTTCAGAATATTTCTAATCCGTAAAAACATTATTAAGGCAACTTTTTATGTAGAATATGCCTGTTTAGTCAGATTTTATTTACAATGTTTCGGTTTTTTAGAACTATCATCAACTTCGCATTTTCTTATGGACAGTACATTCGATTTTAACAGTTTCTAAAAGAGTATTTTTTCAGCGATGTATAACACTTTATAACTAAGTTATTATTAAGATGTAAAAAGTGCACATTGAAAATTAATAAAAAATTTTTTGAATTATCCAAATAAGAAATTAAAAACCAATAGGGTTAAATAGCAATATTTTTTAATTCAACATTAAATTTTATAGAAAATCAATAAGAACATTGAACATAGTGCAAATGTTCAATGTTTTTACCATCCGTAAATAACCCTAATTTAACACATTGGGTCAAGTAGGCTTTGCGTTTGAAATAATTGAATTTTTATAATCTGTCATCTGTCGTTGAAGTTTTATTCAGCTTCCGTCAATAGTTTTAATAAGTTTTACAATGGCGTTAAACTTATCCAATGAAGAAATGTTCGATATGTTGATGTGTTATATTAAAAACGAAAGAAATGCCAATAGGGCTATAGATGTATATTTTGACATATACCCCGAAAGACGACAGCCAAGCAGAATTTATTTTCAAACGGTGGTTCGAAACTTGCTTGAGTTGAACAGCTTTAATAAGACTCGCACGAAGAAGCATGAAAAACACAACGAGGAACGCAATAGGTAAAACCGAGTATATTTTAATGAAAATCCGACTTCATCTACAAGAAAAAGCGAAACGGAACTTCACATTCCGAAGTCAACCATTCATGATGTCTTAAAAGTAAAGAAATACCACCCTTGAAAGCCAACAATTGTACAAGGACTTCAAGCAGGTGAACTCAATTGAATTGTTTTTTTGCAATTGGTATACCGATAGATGTCGAGAAGATCCCGTTTTTTTAATTCCTTTGCTCAGATGAGACTCATTTTACCAACTGTGGAGTTTTTAATAAAAATAATCACCATTATTGGGCCATTGAAAATCCGTAACTACGGGAGCCAAGCAGACTGCAAATGCGATTTGGTTTTAATGTGTGGTGCGGGTTAATTGGTAACTTTAATCTGGACACTCTACCTGAAATAATTTCAATAAATGACATTGGTATTAACCCAATTAAATTTTTTATGATAATTCAGTATTTTTCATTACTTTTTAGCAAATCGGCTCATTGGGCCATTTATTTATGAGCCGACACTGACAGGACCAAGATACATTGCCATGTTGCAGAACCAAATAGTTTCTGCCATTCGAGAAGTTTTCCCAAATGATCAGTTTAACAACTTATAGTTTCAAGAAGACGGTGGCCCCGCACATAACACCAGGATGTACGAACCTATTTAACGGAAACATTTGATGATGTAATATCCAATAGTGGTCCTGTACGTTGGCCTGCTAGATCTCGGGATATCACGCCATTAGATACTTATTTATGGAAATATGCGAAAAATGAGATATACGAATTTGACCCTCCTGAAAATAGGCAAGTTTTTGAGCAGCGAACTCGAATTATTTTAGAAAATATCAGTCGAAATACCATTCATCGGATAATCAGAGCAATTAAGAAGAAATGCATCCAGTGCACTGCACAAAATGGTCAACATATTTAATCATAATATTATGTAATTAATGCCATTGAGTAGGTAGGTAGTTCTTCTTGTAGAGTTTGTATTTTGTTACTTTTAAGACGTCATAGACGATTGACTTTAGATCTGAAGTTACGGTTCGCTTCTTCTTGTAGATAAAATCCAATTTTTATTTGAAATATTATTTTATTTGCTATTTAACCCAATTAATTTTTTATTTCTTATTTGGATAATTAAAAAAGGACTTATTAATTTTCAATTATGCACTTTTCCATATTAATAATAACTTAATTGTTAATTGTGATACATCGTTGAAAAGCTAAAAATACCCTTTAATGTTGAATTAAAAAATATTGCTATTTAACCCTATTAGTTTTTAATTTCTTATTTGGATAATTCAAAAAATTATTAATTTTCAATGCATACTTTTTACATCTTAATAATAACTTAGTTATAAACTGTAATACATCGCTGAAAAGCTAACTTGATGATGGGTCTAAAAAACCGAAACCTTGCAAATAAAATCTGACTAAACAGGCATACTATACGTAAAATTTGCCTTAACAATGTTTTTACGGATTAGGAATATTTTGAAAAATAAAGACATTGTGAGGGATTTTCGAAAATGCAGTTTTCTGGTTTTTCAAAATATCTCAAAAACCAAAAAAGATAGAATCGTGAGCAAAACGGCCTTCATTTACAAACATAATTGTCTAAAACATTCCCCTTTTAAACTTTTTTGTATCTCTTACCGATATCCCAATACTGTCATAACGAATTTTAGACACGTTGTATATTATACATCAGTGTAAAAAAATGTTTTTTTTTTAATGTTTTATATTGAATATTTCGCTTTGGAGCGATGTTTACCGAAACAAGTTATAAAAACGTTTGGGTTATTTTGGTGTTAAAGTAAGATAAAAAGTTCATATTTAAACGCTGACATCCATTTAAGTAGTTATAATAGGGGAGCGCCTCCTCCTCCTCCTCTTCCTCTCTCTCATGTCCCTCATTCTTAACTTCCTCCCCTTTTATTCTCATTCGCATCATATTTTTAATTTTTTCTCTTTGTTCTCCCACATTTGATTTTGCATTCTTAAGTCTTATAAATAGGTGCATCAAGATCATTTTAGTATGTTAAGGTACGAGTGACTGCTAAAAGAAAAAAATCTGTTGAATAAATCTATTAATAATAATATTAAAATAAAATGAGTGAATCAGTTGGAGAAAGAAATCGATCCATTCCGCTTCAGACAATTAGCCTCGAAGAAATTATACCAGGAGTTCAAGAAGAAAATATACCATTAGTTCGAGAAGAAAATAATGGGATTGTTTTAAAAAATTTGAATAAAACTGAGAGTGAAGAGAAAAAAGTGTTTTGTGCTATTTGTTTTGAAATAATCGAATATTATGATTCATGTAGACCAAATACATGTTCCCACATTTTTTGTTTAAAATGTATTTTAAGATGGAATGATGAAAATGGTTGTTCTATAATGGTAAACAATTGTCCTGTATGTCGCACTAGATATTACTATTTGGTACAAATCTTCAAAGATGTAATTAGACATCATTTTGTTGTAATTTTAAAAAGAGGATAATATTTTTTTATAATTTGTGTTTGTGAAAACTCTGGTAACAAATAATTTTGTAAAAAAAAGTAAATGTAAATATATATAATAATTGACACACATTTTTTCCTTTTCCTATATTGAAACGACAACAATGATCTAACAAGTTTTTTAATACATACTAATTTTCACATTACATAACAAAACAATTGTTATGGGTTTACACAAAAAGTGCCACGCCCTAAAATGGCACCACTTTTGCAAATGGAAGCTTAAATTTTCTTATGGGAATTTACATGTAAAAATGACGGTTTTGATTGTCGGACCGGCATAGCCTAATCTACTACTTTTTAATTATACTAATAATATTAATATAATTTGCATCAAGTAAGAGAAAACTCAATTGAATACAGAAACAAGCGTTAACAAAATGTTATATGAGTGCTTCTAGTAGCAGTTGACATAATCGACACTTTTTTACATATGATTCGCTATTTCATTTAGAAATACAGTGTCAGATGTTAGAATAAAAAGAAGTATTTTGCATATAGCACTGAAAATATATAACCGCTTATAGTAACAGTTGACATTTTTTAAAATTAATATTGTTGACGTATTCTATTTATTATCTTTACAATTTATGTTTAAAATTAATATTTTTGACATTATCTACCCATTACGTTTATAACCTATATTTAAAATTAATATTGTTGAAATAATCTACACATCACCTTTACAAACTATGTTTATTATTAATATTTAACAACATAATCTTCTATCTCTTTTTTTTCATTTTTATTGCAGTAAAAGCAAGCATGTTCAGCCCCCCTCCCCGCTCCGCCAACCCCCCATAAGAGGGGCTTCGCCCCCCTTAAACTCCCCCTCACCCTCACCTTATCTTCTTTCTCTCCCTTCCTTCTTTCTCTTTTTTATATGTTTCTCCTTTTTCCTTCCTTCTCCTTTTTCCTTCCTTCTCCTTTTTCCTTCCTTCTTCTTTTTCTT
Source organism: Kuschelorhynchus macadamiae (assembly GCA_030620095.1). Lineage (NCBI taxonomy): Eukaryota > Metazoa > Arthropoda > Insecta > Coleoptera > Curculionidae > Kuschelorhynchus > Kuschelorhynchus macadamiae. The sequence goes on from JAUTXW010004798.1 coordinate 15,595, forward strand.
TCCTTCTCCTTTTTTCTTTTCTTCTTTTTTAATCTAACCTAACCTAACCTAACCTAACCTAACCTAACCTAACCTAACCTAACATAACCTAACCTAACTTAACTTAACCTGAAGAGGGTAGCCCGAAATTGGGGAACCGGGATTTGAGTCTCGGAAATTCAGGGGTCCGGGGGGGAGGGGGAGGGTGAAGGGGGAGGGGGGAAGGGGGGAGGGGGGTAAGGTTGTTGATCGGCTTGGGAAAGTGGTTTTTAGAGATTGTCGTTCAACTTTAAGTAGGCTACATGTGATTAACTTTTGCATATAAAATCGCCTCAGCGAAGAGACGAATGCAATTGATTTCTGCATTCACACTGTGCAGAGCTCGCGAGTTTTCTGGTGGTTACATTGTGTCTATTTGGTAAATTTTTATTTTTATTTCTAACATTTTTATTTGGCAAGATTTAATTTTTATATGTATATTGGTGACATTTTTATGTACATTTGTGGCATTTTTATTTGTTATTACGATTTTTTTCATAATGGACAATTTTTTGGCATCGAGTAGCAAAATAATTGACAATGACTTTGACTTATACACATGTACTCAAATGCAAAATTTTGCAAACCAACAAAACAATGAAACAGAAGTATTTACAACTAGTCAACGACAAACTATTCAGGACTTGAATGAAACTATTTACAATAGCCAAGTTCAGAATAATGCCAACAAACACAACAACGAAAAATATTTATTTACAGCTACTCAACAACAAACTCTTGACGATCTTAATGACATTATTGACAACAAAACGGACTTAATTACAACAAAAACTAAACAAACTCTTAAAGAACTGAATGACATTGACGAAACTCAAAATTCTAGCTATGAGGATATTGTTTGTTTTCAAAAATCTAATCCAAATTATTTAACATTAAAATCGCCAATTAATTCTCCGAGACCAATTTGCTCTCCCTTTTTGTTTAGTGAAAATTCTGATTCGGAAGAAGAACAAATTGATCAAAATTTAAGTTTGGCTATTTGTCCTACTAATTCACCATATGATATTGTAAATTCTGATTCGCAAGAAAAACAAATTGATCAAAATTTAAGTTCGGCTATATCTTCTATTAATTCACCATATGCTATTGTAAATTCTGATCCGCAATAAAAACAAATTGATGCAAATTTGACTTCGGATATTTCTCCTAATAATTCACCAGTTGAACAAAATTCAATTTCGAAACCATCATTTATCATTAAAAAAAAATTTAAAATTAATAAAAAAAATAAAAAACATATAGCAAACCTTAAGTGTCTGGGTTTCGCTATTCAAAATTTAACTAATTTGATCACAATTAAAAAGGGAGACGAAAGTACGGTGAATTATGTTAAACAGGCCTTTGACAAATTAGTTGACTCATTTGAAGAAATGGATTCATAAAGTCAATTAATTTCTATTGCTTTTTTCAAAATTTGACTATAACTAAATAAAAATGCACAATATTAATTTTATTATTATACAAAGAACTTCAAAAATGCAATTGCTTTTTTCAAAATTTGACTATAACTAAATAGAATTGCACAATATTAATTTTATTATTATTATTATGCAGAAAACTTCAGAAATGCATAAGTGTGTAACATGTAATAAAGTCTTTACTAGAATGGATAATTTACTGCGACATATTAAAAAACATGTTAACGGAAATTCCACAAAACTCAACAGTTGGTTGAAAAACCAAAGCTTGTTAAAGGTAAGAACATTTTATTTTTCATGTTATATTTTGTAAAATATTTTTTTCTTAATTTATATAGATTCTACAAATATTGTAAAATATTGTAAAGAATGCAAGAAAAATATAAACCAAAGTCTATGGGGTGGACATCTTCGATCTAGTGTGCACAAGAACAATTCCAAAATAGGCTTGGAGGAAGGTGTTGAAATTATCAAGTCAGCATTCAGGGAACGAATAATATCTTATAGGATTTCCTCACACCAAAACTTCCTAAATGTGAAAGAATATTTTCAACATTTGGAATACAAAATTGTACAGCTAATAGATCAAGAACTGCAGAAACATAAATGTATCAAGCTAAATATGGAACTGTTCGGTTTCTATTTTAACCCCAGCAGCGACAGCTATGATGTCAAATCTTTTAATGCGCCGTTCCAAGTCATTTGCCAGGGATATCAGAAAAAAGAACTGTTAGAGCAAATCTGCACCATTATTGACCAGAAAGCTGACGAATTTGCAGAAAGAGATTCAGGTAAAGGATTTATTTTCGATTTTACAACAGCAACAAAAAAAGTAATTTTTTAATTTTTACGTTGCAGGATGGGCTTTGATGAATTTACTTCATTTGGAAATTAATGTTAACAAGCACAATCCGCTGAGAGCCTCATCTTTTATCGAACTTCCTCAAGAGATCAAGAGACGTCAAGCTGTGATCAACATTAGGAATGATGACAACTTTTGCTTCGCCTGGGCAGTTGTGTCTGCTCTTCACCAACCACGCGGATTAGATTTTGAAACTTCATCCTGCCCACACTACTCTTCTGTTTTGGATATGTCAGGTATAGAATTTCCAATGTTGCTAAAGAACATTAAGATTTTTGAAGAAAAAAATAACATTTCTATTAATGTATATGGATTAGAAATTATAAATCCTAAAAAGGGGTATGAAGTAATTGGTCCACTTTATTATTCATCGAATAAAAAAAATCAACATGTCAATTTATTGTTAATAAGTGATGATGAAAAAACTTTTCATTATTGCTATATTAAAGATTTATCAAAACTAGTTTCTGCACAAATTTCTAAACATCACGGAAAAAAATATATTTGCGATGGTTGTTTACAATATTTCCCTACAGAAGAAAACTTATTACAACACAATAGCTATGATTGTGATCATTTACGAATTAACCTACCTTCTAAAGAATTAATAAAAGATAAGTTTGGAAACTATTCATATGATAATATTTTGAAATTTGTAAATTATCATAAACAAATGAAAGTTCCTTTCGTGGTGTATGCAGATTTTGAATGCATTTTAAAGCCTTTAAATAATGACAATGTTGATAAAAATCCTAATACTTCATACACCTTAAAACAATATGAACATATTCCACATTCATTTGCCTATTACATTAAATGTTCCTTCGACGATAATTATTCTAAATTTGAAAAATATAGAGGTCAAAATTGTGATACATTATTTATAAATTCTTTAGAAAGAGATGTGTATAACATATACAATAAATATTTAAAGGCTTCTAAAAAAATGATCCCTTTGAACGAACTGGACAAAATTTATCATAACTATGAAAAAGTTTGTCATATTTGTAATAAACCTCTTTTAAATGACAGGGTTGCAGATCATTGTCATATAACCGGTCTTTACAGAGGTCCAGCTCATTCACTCTGCAACATAAATTACAGAATACCTAACTTTATTCCAGTTATATTGCATAATTTGCGTAATTATGATTCTCATCTATTTCTTAAAAAATTATGCTTAAACAAAGAACAACTAACAGTTATCGCACAAAACAAGGAAAAATATATTTCATTTGAAAAGCTTATTCATGTGGATAACTATTTTGATAAAAAGACACAAAAGGCTAAGAAAAAAAATATATCATTAAGGTTTATTGATTCTTTTCAATTCCTATCCCATTCTTTATCAAAACTCTCTGAAAGCTTAAAAGATGAACAATGTAAGGAAATAAAAAAAATTTTCAATGATGAAGAAAGATTTAAACTTATTCGGCAAAAAGGTGTATTTCCTTACAGTTATATTGATGATTATTTAAAATTAGAAGAAACAACTTTACCTCAGAAAGACCAATTTTATAATACTTTAACGGATGAGCACATCAGTGATGCAGAATACCAAAGAGCTGTAAAGGTTTGGCAATTGTTTAAATGTGAATCTCTTGGTCAATACTCCGACGTTTACTTACTCTCTGATACTTTACTTTTGGCAGATATTTTTGAAAATTTTAGAAGCACTTGTTTATCCACATATAAGCTCGATCCAGCTCATTTTTACACTTTTCCAGGTTTATACTGGGAGGCGTGTTTGCGTTATACTGGAATAGAGTTAGAATTGTTAACTGATCCAGATATGATACACTTTTTCAAAAAAAGCGTTCGCGGTGGTGTGAGCTCTTGCATTTGTAGAAAATCTGAAGCTAATAACCCATTTCTTTTAAATTTTGATCCTTTAAAGCCAACTAAATACATAATTTATTATGATGCAACAAATTTGTATGGTTATGCAATGTCACAGCACATTCCAACGGGAGATTTTGTTTGGTTAACAGATAAAGAAATCAATGATTTAAATATTATGAATATTTCTAAAAAATCTAATAAGGGATATGTTTTAGAAGTTGATTTAGAATATCCTACAAGTCTACATTCCTATCATAACGATTTTCCGTTTTGTCCAGAAAACTTTAAACCGCCAAATTCTAAATGCATAAAATTAATACCCAATTTAAATGATAAATCAAAATATGTTATTCACTATCAATTATTAAAACAATGTTTGGAACATGGACTCAAGTTAACTAAAGTTCATAGAGTTTTACAGTTTTCTCAATCTGATTGGTTGAAAAAATATATAGACTTGAATTCAAGATTAAGAAATGATTCAAAGAATGAATTTGATCGTAATACTTACAAGTTGGCAAATAATAGTATTTATGGCAAGACTATGGAAAATGTTGATAGGAGAATTGACGTAAGACTTGTTACAGAGTGGGAAAAAAATAGAAGAAAAGATGGTGCTGAGAATTTAATTGCAAAACCATATTTCAAGGACTTAACAATATTTTCTGAAAACTTGGTAGCTATTCAAATGCAAAAGATTCAAGTTACTTACAATAAACCAATATATGTAGGCTTCTCAATATTAGATATATCTAAAACTGTCATGTATGATTTCTTTTATAATTTTTTAAAACCTCTTTATCAGGAAAATATTTCACTTTTATACACCGATACCGATTCGTTCATTTTAGAAGTCACAACTCCAAATATTTATTCTGACATGATAAAAAATATTCACAAATTTGACACATCTAATTATGAATTTAATAATATTCATGAAATGCCTATTACAAAGTCAGTTATAGGAAAATTCAAAGATGAATATGCTGGTGAACCCATTACTGCTTTCTTTGGTACTGGAGCAAAAGCATATTGTATTAAAACGGAAAACAGTTTAACAAAAAAAGCAAAAGGTGTTAAAAAAAGTGCAATTAAAAAGCAGTTGGATTTTATTCATTATAAAGATGTTGTTGAAAATCATTCTAAAACCTTTTGTTCAATGTATGTTTTTCGATCTAGACAACATACAATTTTTACAGAGTTAATTAATAAATTGGCTTTGAGTTCCCAAGATGATAAGCGGTATAAAATTCCCTATAGTTTTAATACATTATCTTGGGGACACCAAGATATTGCTTTGTATCAATGGAATGCAGAACATGAAGATTTAGATATATTTATGTAGATATTATAAGGTATTTAAATTTGTTGTTTTTGAAACCAAAGTTAGTCTTCATAAGTCTTTCACAAAATGTGCTTAGAAACTTTTGACAAAGAAATTGATAACAGTTATTTTAAAACATATGAAAAACGACTTTTAAAAAATGGAAAGGAAAATTGAGACCAGAAGTGTTAGCTGGAGCTGGCTTTTACTATACTTCAATCAATGATATTTGTAAATGTTTTTATTGTGGTATTGAAATTTTTGATTGGTTAAGTTATGATGATCCTATTGTGGAGCATAAGAAATTTGCTAGGAATTGTGATTTAAATAACTGTTTATGGAAAAATAGGAATCGAATAATTGTAACCATTCAAAATAAGTCTTCAAGCTACACATTTTATATAGTATTATTAATATCCTTATTTATGAACTTTTACATATATTTAAATTAAGTATTTTATTGTTATTTTTTTACAACTGCTTTTGCTTTCGTGGTGAAAGTATCTGCTTAATGTTAATAAATTTGGAATATAATTATTAATTTGTTTTAATGACTATCAGTAGATCTCAATTTATTCTTCTTTATTTTATTTTCCAAAATGTTTTTTATGTTCATCATCCCCCTGGCGTAACACAGTGTGAAATATGTTTTTCTAATAAAACAGACGTCACTCTAAGTAAATATTGTAAATTTATGAAAATTGGATTAATTAACAATAGTACAATTAGTTGGATGGAACGAATAAATGGAAATGAAAATGCAAGTAAATTTTTTAAAATTTTGTATCATTATCCAAATCGATCTATTTTTGATACAAATTGGATAGAAAGGTTAGAGTTTAAAAATAATCAGTTACAAATTTTAACCCCCAACTGTACCAATTATTATGACGGATTCAAAAATTATTACTTTTCCATCATTAGTGTTACATTAAACTTTGCATTATTTTTATACATTACCATTTTAATTATTTATCTTTATTACAAATTTCAAACTGGAAATCTATTTTTTCATTAATCCATTTTAATCGAAACTTTAAAGAAAGTGGGGATGAGAATATTTAAGTACAAGAATAACACAATATGTTTCAGTCTCGTTTAGTCATTATGAACAACGCCGTGGTTCATAAACCTTTGGAAACGCTTCTTAATTCAAAAATTTATTTTTTAAATAATTCTTTGTCAAAATTTGTTCTTGTTGGCATTAGTTTAAATGATTTTTCTCCAAAAATTGTAATTGGTGGAAAAACTGGATTTTCAATCGCACTAACCGAAGAAAATTGGAAAGACATTTGTGTTCATCAAGGAATTATTGTAAACAATTTCTACTTTCCTCAAGTTGATCAAACCAGTGTGAATATAAACAACATTCATCTGCAGGTTCAGAAAATAAATGATACCCCTGTTCTACAAATTACAAAAGGCCCACACATTCATATACTTAGGACAAGAGTCTTTGGACAATTTGTGGCGATTAAAGGAAATTTTTGATTATAGATTATCTATACTTAAAAGGCAAGAATTCAATACATATTTCAAAATATTTCAAAATAATATTTCATCTGATTGTGGCGACTTGTGTACGCATGTTTATAATATAATAAGTCCAACAGAAAATCCTAACAGTGAAAATGTTTCAACTATGATGGAATTACTTGCTTTATATCCTGAACAAATGGAAAACAAATTGAAGCAAAATGGAACAAAACGAAAATATTACGAAGAAAACAATGAAAATGGATCAAAAAGAAAATATTACGAAGAAAACAATATCTTTTCTGGAAGAGAACAATAAGGTGCATGTGTTAGTGAAGTGGAGCTTTGCTTACAGACAAGCCCGTAGGAGTAACTTTCAGATGTGGTACTTAGATAGACTCCGTTTTGAAAAAAGAATAAATGATTGTAAACTTATTCTGGATTCGATATTATCTGAGGAACATAGAAATAAAATATATTTGACACGTTTTAATAAAAATTGTATTTGATGTTTTACTTAATAAAATTTTAGTTTAGTAAATGTGAATTTTATTTGAAATTAATTAGCACATTAAGACTTTGTAATTTGTATCAGCTAAAGCATAAAGTGAGGAACAGAAATAAAACAAATTTAACTAAAATTTAATTTCAATTTAATTAAACAATATTTTTTTTATCAATCCATGTATTATATTTTTTATCAAGTCCTAACCATTTCACATAAACTTTGTTTCCTTTCCTTCTCAAAATCTTCTCAATAAGATACACATCGGTATGCTTTACTTTTAGTAATTCTTGCTCATAAAAACCACCCAGAATGTCCTGATTATCTTCGTCTTGAATTAAATATGTCCAAGGGTTTGTCATCTTAACTTCTTTAATGTGGAATATCTCATTTGACCAATTTGGTGTGTAACCTTTTGAAAATGCCTCTCGATGCTTGCTTATTCGTACGTGATCACCCATTTTAAACTTTGGAGATTTTATATCTAACGTTTTAGCATGAGTAAATGCAGATTTCAAGATTCTATTTTCGTTTGTTTTATTTACTTGTTTTGGCTTCATTCCTATTGAAGAATGTTTTGTATTGTTATAATCTTTTACAATATCCGCTAATATATTAAACCATTTGTAATTTCCTTGAATGCTAAATATTTTCCACATATTATTCTTTAAAGTCCTGTTCACTCTTTCTACTATACTCGCTTTCAAATTGGAAAACGTGCTATAATGGTTAATTCGAAATTGTTGCATCAAATTTTGAAAATTTACATTGAAAAACTCTCTCCCTCTATCCGTTTGCAAGTTTTTTGGTGGAGTTTTTGCACTGATTAATATTTTTTTCATTGCCGCTGTTACGTCTTTTCCAGATTTAGATTTTAACGGTTCGGCCCAAACATACTTAGAAAATACATTTATGGTAATCAAGATATATTTAAATCCCTTATTAAATTTGGCATAGGGTAACATTTCAACCAAATCAGCTTGAAAAAGATCATTTAACCCTTTCACTACCACCCTTCTGCGTTTGTAGTTTTTTCTAGCAGGTTTATGCAATTCATTAACGACTTGTTGTTTAACGGTTGTCATGACAACAAACTTGTTTATTCAATTTTAAGGAAGTTCACTTTCTATGTTTTGTAATAATTCGAAATATAACTTTTATATGTTTTTTCCCATTCATTCAATTTATCAATTTGTATTGTATAACTTTTTTCATTTAAAATTTTACTAATTTTAGTAATCTCCTTTTCTAACGCATTAAAGGATTTTTTTATCTCTCCAGTTAAGAAAGTAGTTGATCTACTATCACTATTTTTTAATTCCTCCTCTGTTTTATTTAATTCTTGTTCTAATTTCTTAATTACACTGGACATTATATTTTCCAAGGAAATATATTGTTGATTTTCTTCCAAAGTGAGTTGGTCAATTGTTCTACTGTTAAGAATGCTGTTTTGATTTCTTTTTTTTTCATCATCTAACCTTTTTATAAAAGTTCTTAATTGTTTAATTTTTTCCTTGTGTTTTTCAATTATTACTTCTCTTATATTTGTTTCCATTATTTTATTAATTTTGTTGATATCATCACTTAATTTTTTGTCTTCCTTTTTAACATGTTAATTTAAAAATTGCAAATTTTTACTTATTTGATTTAGCGTTAGCAACTGTTTATTAACGTTTTCAATTGAGGTATAACATCCTTTAATCTGGTTTTCATACTTTAAAAAATTTTCATCAAAAACCTTAAGCTTTTTAGCAAAGATTTCATTATTTGTTTCATTTTCACCTAATCTCCTTTTTAAATTATTAATGTCACTTATTCTCTCTTGATTTTGTTTTGAAATATGGCGTCCAAATTTATCAACTGTCATGTTGAGCTTTCATTAAACAATAAATATGATTATATTTGATAGCTGTTATTTATAGTATTACTTTATCTTCTCTTAATTCTTCAATAATAGAGATAATCTCGTTACTATGAGCATTATTTCCCGCATCACTTGATGAAATTAATAAACGTAGCCTATCAACAATTTCGTTAACATTATTCCAGTATACATAGTCTGTATTTGATCTGTTTGTTTTCAAAATTAATCCCTTTCCTGTAGATTTGGCTCTAGTTGTTCTAAACGGAGGTTTTGGTTTGTTAAATGCTGTAACTAATCTTGGCAAGGTTTTTGTCTTTGTAATCCCCTTTCTTTGTAAATATGGTCCTATTATTGTAACATATTTGTGTGATGTATTTCCTTGAACTTGTTCATTTGAATCAAAATTCCTACGATATACATTTGTTTTAGCTAGAATGTTCATGTAATTATCTAAATCTTCCTTCTTATAACCTTTCGGTTCTTTTTTGAAAAGCAATTCGTATAAACCTGGCGTGCCTGTGTACGTTATTCCTCCCACTTTAATGTCTTTTCCAATAATTTCTACCGGTATCTGTGTTAAACCAAAAGAAAACTTATCTGTTTCGAGGTCATGAACTATTCCATAATAATGGTCAAATTTATGTTGTGTATCTTTCACACCCTCATCTCTGGGTAATTCATGAAAATCTGCTAAGTAATCTTTATATGATGGTGTACCAACATAGGTTTGAATTGTTTTTCTAGTTTGTTCCAATATGTCTGACAAGTTTAAATTTGTTGTTGTGTCACTAGAAGGATCTGAAGTTTCTGCCATAACAGTTGATGACAATGGTTGTACTACAGGAGAGGAAGAAGTGATACTACTGTCATTTAAAAATGTTGATAGTTCTGTAGGGAGTGACGGAGTTTTTTCTGTTTTCTGAATATTTTTCGTCGGAGTTGATGTTTTATAAAGCTTTGTAGGTGTTTTGAAATCTTCACACTTTGAAACTCTTTCTTCTTTTAAATCGAATGGTTCGGATTTACCAATACTTCAAATTAGCTGTTTCAGTGGTTGTGTTATTGGTCTATAAGTTTGTTCTAATTCGGACTGAGCAGTAGAAGTAGCTAATTTCAAGCTTTGATATTTCTGCTTCACGGCTTGTCTCGATCTTATTAATTCTCGAGCTAAACGTTTATCCATGCTGTACAAGTTTTAAATGAAATAAAACTGCAAATTTTTTACTTTTATAAATATATAAAGGAATCGAATTTACTCCTATATCTGCCGTGATTTACTTCACAATCTTTGTCAATTACAAGAAAACCATATGGATCCATCCAACAGTTAGCACAAATATTTTTAAACTGATCAAATGTCATATCCAATATACAGTGGTCATTATATATATGTTTTAAACTCAAACAGTCCTGTTTAAATAAAATTAATAAGTTTGCATTTTCTCGAATTAGACGTTTAAGGATTGAGGAATATCCTTGAAAAATAAAAAAACAATCGGTGTTTCTATGCCTTCCATGCGTGAAATAGTCCCTAATAATAGATTGATTATGACAAGGAATATCATCAAAAATAATAACGGAATTTGGCTTTATCTCATGAGGTGAAATAATGTTCTCATCGCTATCATATTCAAAGTATCCAATTTCTTTCATAGGTTTTAACAACTTTCTTAAATATTCATATTTTGGTTGATCTAATGACTTTGAATAAACATAGACATTTTCGAACCTAATTCCATTTGGATGCTCGAGCAGTGTAAGCATAACGTTGGTTTTACCGCTACCACTGCAACCAACTATAAGCCCTCTTTTTGAACCACCGCAAAATAAGTCACCATGCTTTCTCAACTGTTTACTTAAATTTTTTTCGTCATGATTATTTACTGGTAATGAGAATTTTTGTTTTTCAATCCTCATTCTTAATCACACTAGTAAATATTTTTAGCTGTAAAAGTATTTATACCAGAAAAATGTCAATGTGCTTTTAGTATAAAAAGAACTTCAATGACTGTGGGTCGCCATAAGTTGAAAAAAACTATTAAAACACGTAATAGAAAAGGCTCTGGTTTAGTAAATAAATTAATTAGCAAACTACCTTTCGAAGTTCATATACCAGGATATAATTATTGTGGTCCCGGCACCAACTTGGAAAAAAGATTAACTAGAGGTGACGTTGGTATAAATCCATTGGATTCCGCTTGCAAAGAACATGATATATCTTACTCTCAGACTGAAGATTTATCAAAAAGACACATATCTGACCAAATATTAGAAAAAAAAGCCTGGGATAGGGTAAAAGCTAAAGATTCTTCTATTGGTGAAAAAATTGCAGCTTTAAGTGTTGCAGGAATAATGAAGGGTAAAAGAAAGTTCGGTTTGGGATTAAAAAATACAAAAGGGGGTAAACTTAAATTGAGAAAAAAACGTATCATTCGAACACCCAAAAAAATTGGAGGATTTCTACCTCTTTTGTTTCCCATTCTTATACCGAAAGAGCTTGCAGCTTTTGATGGTTATGAAATGACTCATTACATTTTTAAAAAGCCTTTTCCAATGGAGTTTCTTTCACCTGATTGTCACAAGCAGGCGGTATGGTTAACGAAAAATTATCATTGTATACATTGGAATAATGGATTTACTCCATTACATCATTTCCCAAAAATAATTGAAACACTTACGAAGAAAGCAGATTTTGTTTTTGTAAAAGGAAGCGAAAAAAAGGATTTTATACAGAAAAATTCTAAAAAGCATGTGATTGAAATAGATGAACAACCAGCGCTAAAGCTAATGGAACCAAAATGCTTCTATCATTCAAAATCACCTTGTATGTGTGCTTTGACAAATGTGTTATTTTTATATGACAATTGTTTTATGAATGAATAAAAATATAAAAAAAAACTTAATTACCTTTTTATTTTGCATTAACCAACCATGATTGAATACAATTAATATGATACCTTAAATCTAATTTTCTAAATTCATTTAAAAGTTCATACTCATTTTTATATTTTAAATAATCATTACAAAATTTAGCGGCTAATTTACATTGTTTCATTCGATCTATATTATTAACATATGCTGACAAATCTTGTGCTTCTGCGTCTTCTTCGCCTACAATTGATAAATATTGGAAGTATGCAGCAGATATAATAAACTCTTCATACATTTCAGTAACCATTTGCTCCATTGTAAATATTATTAAATTTATTCTTCCTTTTCAATTTCTTGAAGAATAGTATCCTCGTCAATAAATTGCTTCAAGTCTTTTAAATAGTAACCAAAGCCAATATCTTTTAGATCTTGAATAAGTTGAAAAAAATTTAATGTTTCAATGTATTTGTTGCAACAGAGGGCAGCCTTTACGAATTCCTCAGATTGATTACAATAAAAGTCTATCCACTCCGGACCACTTGCCATACAATATGAGAAATAGGTTTTTGAAAGATTACTAAATTTCTCCTCTAATAATTTAACTGCAATCAGCAACTCAGCCATTTCATTTATTTAACATAATATTTTAAATATGTAGGGGGACGTCTCTTGCGAATAGGATTAACTTTCTTTGATAATACCTGTTTTTTATCTTCGTATAATTGAAACCTCTTTTGGGTTGCAATAATAGCAGGTATAAATTGGCAATCTTCTCCTATAAATTCTATTAGGTGGCTTAATTCTCCTACAAAGTATGATTTCCCAAATGTATTGAAAAACGTAGTAAGGCTTATAATTCCTTCTAAATAATCATCACAACAGTCAATTGCTTCCAAATAATCTCGTTTCAGTGGATAAAACAGCTTGGTGTATTCATCTTTCGAAATCACTTCAAAGAAATTGAGATATTTAACTTTTAACTGTCTGATAGTTGTAGTTAATTTTTCGCGATTACACATAATTCACTTATTACTTGACACATTTTTTCTTTTTGTTTTATACAAAATTGGTGGAAAAATTCAAAAATAACTTTTTACGCAACTCGAGCACAGCTTAGTAAATGTGTCTCGGCATACTAAAATGATCATGATGCACCTATTTATAAGACTTAAGAATGCAAAATCAAATGTGGGAGAACAAAGAGAAAAAATTAAAAATATGATGCGAATGAGAATAAAAGGGGAGGAAGTTAAGAATGAGGGACATGAGAGAGAGGAAGAGGAGGAGGAGGAGGAGGTGCTCCCCTATTATAACTACTCATGTAGCATACCACAAAATTATATGAAGGACTTGTAGAAAGTTTAATAAATTTCATCCTAATGCGGAGCAAAAAAACCCAAATAGATTGAAAAAAAACAGTAGCTAATCATATTAATTACAGTAGTATGAAAGAACCCTGGATTCAAAGTAAATCAATTTCAACACGCCCTCGAGCCTAATTTTGATTCTAAACGTGTCGAATTTTGTAGAATGATTATAAGTAGCTTGCAAAACTTGGACCTTTTAGAGTTTGGGCAGACAAAAAAATGTTAATAGAAAACATTATCAATGTAACCCGACCTTAAATGTGTTTTGTTTGCTAATGTATTACAAAATTCGGTTGTGTTTGTATAATGGAAATTTGATTCGTGCACAATACTTACAAATATTAAGAACGACACACTTTCTGTATGATCTACTTCTAAAAACCCTTGTATCAGTTAGAAGGAGCACCAATACGTTATTTACAGAATTATAATTTATATTTGACGGTCCAAACATTTGTCAAAAAGGCCACTGGAAAGCCTCCGATGTCTTCGGACCTTAACACATTAATATTTTATTTGTGGGGTGAAATAAAAAAACTATTGCATGAAACACCTATTTTAATCAGAGATGATTTAGAAAATTGTATAATAAGAGCCCTGAGCGGGATAGATTCTGAAGAAATTGGAAGAGCAATAAATGAACATGTTTGACTACAATTCATGAACATGTTTGACTACAATTCATGAACATTTGGAAGCTAACAAAGGACATTTAAAATAATTTAGTTGATAATTTTTTTTTACCAGATCTTCTTTACTCTTGTGTAATTTCCGTTCGATAACTTAATATCATTTGACGTTTTGGTACTCATTATAGGTCAGAAATGGTTAAAGATATAGAACAACTAATTTTAATTCGATAGTAAAATGATTTCCCTATATGCCTAAGACAAAATATAGTCCCATTTAAAAAAATGTGTTTTTCACATTAAAGTATAAAAATCACAAGTAATTTTGAGACGTCGTATATTAAAATAACCCAGTCTCAAAAATACGAATTCTCCAGGGTTGTAAGTACAAATGGTAAAATTTCATAGACATTCATGTAAAAGTTTCAAATTGTTATTTCAGGTGGATCTAGCAACATTGGAGTAGGGAAATGTTTTTAAAAGCTAGGTTATTACCTCCTATGGTCTTTACCAAGTTTTTAAAAACAAATCTTATTTCGTGCTTTCTAGAACAAAATCTTAGGAAGATGAGCTGTCAATCTCTAAATTGAGGAATTTGTACGAGGATATATCACAAAGTATCAATAATGGTACCCTGGAAGATTATATGAATATCGACTGTGATAATAACTAGTACTACACCAACTATCAGAAAATATTAGATCAAAACCAGGACAACCACGATCTGAGCACTGAAGAAAAAAAATTGAAACCTAGTTTTAGGCTATTAAAACATATCGTTTGACATTGCATCATCATAAAAACACTTAAAGAAAAATATCACTTGTCATCATTTTCTAACATGTTTATTTCTTTGTAAAATATACATTAAAAATTACGACAGATTATAAAAAATTAACATATTTTCATATACCGTGTTTTTTATGTCTGGTACTATAAATACAATTATAATTTCTCTACAGCGAATTTTTGTCAGATTTTTTTTGGCTATAGAAATCTTCCACTGAAATAATACATTAACGTCGGTTTTCTCCGATATATCAAACAATTTAAGCTTTTTATTTCTAGTGTTAGTATTCAATGTTTCCGTTGATATAAACCCGTGTTTGCCGTGTGTACTAGTTAATATAAAACCCCAGAATTTCCTATGTAAATAAAATAGTTTCTTTTCAGTTACTGTTCAACCCTATAAATGACGTCTTTGGATAATTGTTAATGTTTCTACCAAAAATGTCTTCTAAAAAGGATTTGTGATATTATGGAATTAAATTACAAAAAATATCAGGTAACTATAAAAACAATAAAAATATTTCATACATAAATAAAATTCGTATAATTCGATAAATGTTATTAATTTAATGGAACTTTGCTTTTAAAATTCTTTATTAATCTTAATTTATTTTTACATGGCTTTACAATAATTAGTTTAGTGTTTATTGTAATATTATTATACCTTTTAATATTTTTTTATAAAAATGGGCAAATGTTAAAAAATTAATCATTTGTTGACATCGGTTCACTGTAATAAATTTATACAGATGCCTAAGTAAGTACTCCAAAAAAGTCTTCTAAATGTTTCTCGCCACAAACACTAATTACTAAGAAAATACTTACCACAGAGCCGTTGCCGGTATATATTTCATAGTTAATTAGAACAACACAGAGTTTCTTTCTAAAATTAAAAACTTCACTTCGCACAAGTTTTAGGATTATAATTTAAAATTTGAATTGTCAAATGTCAGAATTTATTCTTAAAAAAAAATTGTAACATTCCAATTGCCGACGGATGCCGGCGCGCACGCACGTATTTGAAAATTCAGAGATCACGCTTGAAACCGAGAGAGCTCCTGGATTCCAGAGCGATGCTATGTTAGCAGTGTCACTGGCGTTCGATGGATGTTTGGAGAAGTGGAATTAGAATTTTTTGGAAAGGCTGGACAAATACTGCCGGCGCAGGCGCCGCGCTAAGACCTACGCCTAACGCGCTCCAGGAAACGCTAAGCAGCCGTTCCGGACTCCGAATTGTTGTGGTGGACCAGGACAGCGGATCCGGATCCCCGACCCGGCCGTCTTTTAGATAAATTACATGATTAGTCGTAAATCCTGATTCATTATTCAGTTTTCCTGAGGGATCCAACTTCCAAAAATTCATATCTTCAAGATGTTTGTCTTTCTTGTGAAAACGAGCTTCAGAAAATTAAATAATCAAATATATTTTAATCTTACTTCCTACACTTAAAGTTGTTTTAAAACTTCAGCAGCAGAGTTTCAAAAGTTAGTTTATTTAATAAAAACTTTTTGGCGTAACATAAAAGTGGCGTAGTGTTGTGTTATCACTAAATGACAGAAGCGTAATTACGCGTAAAAACGCCAAGATTACGCCGTTTTTTTTTATCTATCAGAACAGGATTTTGACGAATGTATTCGTGAAATTGAAAGGGTATATAAAAATCACATTGATACTGAACACTTTCGTCATGACATTTTATATTTTTTACTTCACCCGTAAAAGGGAAGTATTGTAATCGTGAAAAAAATACCCTCAGATTTTTTCAGATCTTCACGTTTCAGGGTCCCTAAATGCCGAAAACATGTTTTCTCAATTCCGTCTGGTTGTCTGTTTTTTTGGTAAAAAATTAAGGGTCAAATGGGGATGATCTGGTAAAATTTTGGTAAAAATCCAATATTGCAAAAGAAAATGGCGGCCTAGTGAAATATTAAAAAAAAATTACTAAAAAACTACATATACAATTTATCTCAAATTTTGCACAAAAATCAAGTATTATGTAGGAATCAACTGGTAATTTTGGTACGAATCCAAGATGGTGGAACAAAATGGCGGCTTAATAAAATATTTAAAAATTCAGCCTGAAAAAACTACTTAATGGACTGATTTCAAATTGTGTTCCATAACTAACCAACTTCCTTTCAGGTCTTCCATCGTCCATCTGTCGGTTTGTCTGTCTGTCTGTCATTTCGCGGCATAGCTTAAAAACTACTTATCAGATTGACTTCAAATTTTATTCAAAAATTAACAGTCATATGAGGATGACCTGGCAATAGTTTGGCAAAAATCCAACGTGCCGGAACAAGATGGCGGCCTAGTGAAATGTAGAAAAATTATTACTAAAAAAATTAATCATCAAATTTGCCTCTAATTTTGCATAGAAATCAAGTGTGACATACAAATGAATTGGTAACATTTTGGTATTAATATAAGAGAGTAAAACAAAATGGCCTTCTAATAATAGTTCGGGGTCCCAATTCCGTCGGGCTCTTCACGGCATAGCTAAAAACTACTTACCCGCTTGACTTCAAATTTTGGTCAAAATAAAAGTCATATGGGAATGACCTGGTAACATTTTGATAAAAATCCAATGTGACCAAACAAAATGGCGGCCTAGTCAAAATGATGAAAAAATTATTACTAAAAACTACTTATCCAATTTACCTTAAATTGTGCACAAAAATCAAGTATTAAGTAGTAATTAACTTAATTTAACTAAAATTTTGGTACAACAAAATGGCAGCTTAATAAAGTATTTAAAAATTCATCTTGAAAAAGCAACTTATTAGATGATTTCAAATTTTGTGCAAGCACTAATTGTAGTATAGAGATGAACTGGTACGAATTCAAGATGGCCGAACAAAATGGCGTCCAAATGAAATGTTTTTGTGAAAAATTGCAGGTTTTACATATGTTTACGTTCTAGCGCTCCTAGATGCCAAAAATATGTTTTCTCAAATCTATTTGTCTATCTGTCTGTCAGTTCGCGGCGTAACAAAAAACTGCTTACCCGATTGACTTTAAATTTTGGCCAAAAATTAAGGGTCATGTGGGGATAACCTGGTATTATTTTGGTAAAAAAGCAATATGATGGAACAAAATGACGGCCTAGTGAAATGTTAAAAAAAAATATTACTAAAAAGCAAATTAACCAACTTACCTCGAGTTTTGCACAAACATTAAGGAATCAACTTGTAATATTTTCGTATGACTCCAAGACAGCAAAACAAAATGGCGGCCTAATAAATTATTTAAAAATAACAGTCAGAAAAACAATTTATTAGATTAATTTTAAATTTTGAGCAACCATTAAGTGTGTAAAGTGGTAAAATAGTAGTTATTATTATTATTAAATAACATCGAAAGATGGAAATTTTGTTTCTGTTGGATACAGCTTCTAGTACGACTGTATGATTTTTACACCCATTTATTTTTTTAATCAAAATGTAATTTTTAGACATAATTATTAATATACGAATACGTTGCTGCAGGGTTGCATATCAAAATATAGCCGCAAGAACTTTTTCCGATACACCAGGGAGATTTGTGAAAAACTCCTAAATATATTTCCTCAAATATTTAAAAAACTATTGATTTTCGAGACACAGTTTAAATTTGAAACCCTTATCTTTTTTTGGCTCTACAATATGGTGCTTTCAAATTTGACCTCCGACGTTTCGTTTTCGAGCCGTCACCATCAACTTAATTTTTTTACATACATGGACTTTTAATACACATTAAGAACTATTTTTATCACCTTTCTAATGATGTACTGCAATACCTTTGATGACGTTTCAATCCTGTAAAATGTCATCATCGGTAATTTCAGAAGTACAGCCCTGGTTTCATAATTTAAAACCCTTAGAAACGCTTTATTGAAATTTTATTTACTACTTGAAATATAAATGAAAATGAATCAATTAACAATTAAATACTAATATGTTATTATGTCTTTATTTCCACATTACAGAAGTAAATGATTTACAGTAAGTATTAAGATGTGTGAATTTTTAAAATGTAATGACAGAAAAGGCGAAGTCTAGATGTAGATAGTACCTAATTGTTATCCACCCTGATCAACTTAATCTTAAAAACAACATGCTTACAATATAGAAAAAACATATTTCCTAAGTACCTGTTCTTTCTAAAGGGAGTATATAAAAAAGAAAGAAAAACAGAGTAAAAAAAACATAGTTCTAACTACAGTTATTATTATATCGTGGCCTGTCTATCAAAATAATATTTAAAAAGTTTTTTTTTTGAAATTTAGTGGTGTGAGGTATTTGAGATGATCCTAAAGAGAAAACTTAAACAGAAGTTTTGAACTTTTTGGATTCTCTGCTTCTGAATAGCTTTTAGACTATTTCCATAAACTACATCACCATGATTAAATATGGAGAGCACAAGGGAGTCACAAAGCATTATTTAAGTTTTTTTGATAATTTCTGACGATTACTGTATAGAAGCTTTAGTCTAATGTAAGCTCGTTAAATACATTGAAAGACGTGGTTGTCAAATCTAAGATCTTTGTCGAGTATAACGCCCAGATCTTTAACCGATAGGCTAGAGTCTCAGATTTTTATATTAACTAACTCCCTAACACTATTCATTATCATTCCTCTTACCAAAAATCATAATACAACATTTTTTTGGAATAATATGTAAGGAATGATCCAGTGAAGATTTTTGAAGGTCTTTGAGATTGGTATTAAGAGCATGACACCCCTCAATGATGTCCTGTTTTTAAATAAATATATTTATGTGTCGTCTGCATAATATTGGGATTTGCATTTTTTAACAATAATGGATCCCTGCGGCACGCCAGTATAAACGAATAGTTCAGTGGATAATTCCCCATCAAGAATTACACACTGTTATCGATCTTGAAAAAATCTCTTAAAAAAATTTACAACATTATCAGTTAGACCAATATAATGGAGAATAGCCCACAATAATAGGCGATCTAAAGTATCGAACGCTTTCGAGAAGTCTAAAAGTGCCAATATCGTTATAACGATCAGAATCAAATGCACAAAATATATTATCACTAACGTTTAATAGAGCGGTGGAATATCGGTTATTCCTTCTAAAGCCCGATTAGGTTTGAGGCAAAATACGGTTTTGCTCCACATGCTCCTCAAGTTGTTTATTAATTATTTTTTTTAATATTTTTGATAAACATGGTAAAATAATTATCGGGCGTAAATCCTTAAGTTCCTCCAGGTTGTTGATCTTTGGGAGAGGCACCGCTAGAGCTTTTTTCCCGCAATTTGGATATACAGAATTTAAAATGCAGTAGTTTATGATACGTGCTAAAAATGGAAGTAGAAAAGGGCAGCACAATTCTATTATATCAATGTTAAAACCATCATGTTCTTTAGCTTTTGATTTTATTTTAGATATTATATGCCAAACGTTTATCTTTGTCACCGTTTTAAGTATTTGTACATTGTCTTTGATATTACTACTATAAAAATTAATAAGCTCTGTACTGCTACCTTGTGTTTGGGGTACAGATGACCTAAAGAAGTTGTTTATTAATTCTGGGATTTTTAAATGCTCATGGATTTCCACTTTACTGCTCGCAATGCCTACACTGTATTTCTTCAACTCTTGCCAAATATTTACCGACTGCCTAAACCTGGATTCAAAAAATGCATTTTTTTCATTTCGTATAGTGAGAGTCGCAGATATTTATAATATTTCCAATGAGCGACAGTTTTGGTTTTTTTAAATCTGCTTAAAGTCCTATTTCTAAGTTTTATTAGATTTTTTATATTTTGGGTTATCCATAATTATTTTTTATAAACCTAGCCTTTCTTATAGGAGCATGAAGATCTAGTAAAGTATTAATATTATTGCTTATAAAATCATTTTCGCTATTGATATCATTAACGTCATATATATTTCTCCAAGGAATCGACTGTAAGTCGGCCAGGAATTGTGTAGTATTGATATTTTTTAAGTCTCTATATTTTTTAAAGTAATTTCCTTTGATGTATTAGGTACTAAAACATCACAAAAAATAAATTCAGGGTCTGACAACAGCGGAGCGGGTAATGTATCACAGTGTGTTACTAAATCAGAATTCTATATCGGAAAAAGGTCAATAAGTGAGGCAGAGGTAGACGAGATTCTAGTGGGATTGTTTAGCCCTACTGACTGTAACAACATCGTAAATTGGGCAAGGTCGTGTGAGAATATATTTAAAAAAATTATATGAAAGTCCCCTGTACATAACATTTCTCCACTTAAGGGTAATAATCAAGACAGTTTGTTTTCGAAGTCAAGCAAAAAATCTGAGAGTTTGTATATAGGAGGTCTATATACACAACCAAAAATAAAAAATATTTTATTCAAAATTTTGATTTGTTGTAAATTCATTACTTAACTAATACAGTGTATTTAATATCATTTTTAATATAAATCCCAACACCACCACCCCTACCCATTCTGACGAACCTCTATCCCTGTATTTCTATCTCTTTAGAATTAATTCTTTTTGTTAACCATGTCTCTGTAACGCCGACCACATCAAAACCCTCACTAAGCACAAATTCTTTAAAACTTACAAAACTGGAAGTTAATGACCTAAAATTAACATGAGCCATCTTTAAAGTTCTATTTTTCATGCGTAGAGATTCAATAAAAATATATGTAATATATAAATATAATTTGTTTAAAAATGCCAACGTATTATTTGTCAGTAGCTTAATTTTGTTGATATAATTCAATATTTGGGTTAACTATACATACCTAATTATAATAATATAATAATTTAATTTAATTTTTATTGCTATATAATTTAATTATATTGCTAAAGTAATCAGGTACTTAATATATATGAGTGTGCAAGCAAATGACAAGTAGTTCTTATAGATTGCAAAACTTAAAGAAAGGTTTGTGTGCATTGTTGTGATTCTCATTTTATTAAGTTTATACTTTAGAGAGTTTATTTAAGTCTTGCAAATCTTTAACTCGATTTTTTTTATTATTATCAAACACATAAATGTTACCTTGTATTGTCCAAGCGTTACTCCTGTATATTTCACGAACCTTTAACAATTCATAAGTTCCACTAGCCAGCACTTCACAAACCACCACCGTGTTATTTTTGAGATTCTTTTTAGCATGGAATATTTTATCGCGTTTCCACTACGTCGTAAACTCGACGATTACCGGTCGGACTGTGGATTTGTTTTTTCGGGAAATTATCGAATCAAGAATTTTAGAGTGCATATATTACAATGAACTAGCTGATGATTTTGTTAAAGTAAAGCCACGAAAATGTTTTTTTTTAATAATAATTTGTATAATATGTATACTGAAAATTTATTTGCTTGGATTGTTGTAATATTATTAGTATAATATGTTAATGTGTCTGAATTTTACCCCCCTCCTTTTTTAAAAAAATATCTAAAAGTTATTACAACTCTTAATAATTATAGCCGAGAGGGCCTCAAGCTATATAGCGCCTAGGCCCTCAGCTCAGGTAAATCCGGGCCTGCCAAAAGCACTTGTTTTGAGTTTGAGATGCTGCCGCAATCTATACTTAAAAATGCATAATTTAATACCAATTTAAATATACTAAACGCAAATGTCACACCAGAATTAAATACTGCAAATCATTTTGAAATTCAAAATGTGTTTCATCCATTAATTTGCTGCACGTTTTGAATGCCTATGAATAACTACTTCCCTTGTAAAAGGGAAGTATTGTAATCGGGAAAAAATCACTCTCCGAGATTTTTTCAGATCTTCACGTTTCATGCACGGATGACCTGGTAACATTTTAGTAAAAATCTAATATCCTGAGACAAAATGGCGGCTTGGTGAAAGGTTAAAAAAAATATTATTAAAAAACTACTTATCCAATTTATCTCAAATGTTGTATTATGTTGGAATAAACTGGTAACATTTTGGTACGAATCCAAAATGGCGGTTTAATAAAATATTTAAAAATTCGACCTGAAAAAACTGCTTAATGGATTGATTTCAAATTGTGTGCCATAACTAATTGTAGTTTAGGGATCAACTAGTAAAATTGTGTTACTAATTCAAGATGGTCATATTTTGGTAAAAACCGAATATGACGGAACAAAATGGCACCTAGTGACATGTTAAAGAATGTATTATTAAAAAAAACACCTATTCAATGTATCTTAAATTTTGCACAAACATCAAAGCATTATGTTGGAACCAACTAGTAAAATGTTGATACGAGTCCAAGATGGACGATACAAAATCGCGGCTTAATAAAATATTTAAAAATTCAGCCTGAGAAAACTACTTAATGGATTGATTTCAAATTGTGTGCCGTAACTAATTGTGGTATATGGTCAACTAATAAAATTGTGGTACTAATTCAGAATAACCGAACAAAATTTCGGCCACATAAAATGTTTGTAATCGTGAAAAAATCACCCTCTCAGGTTTTAGTTATCTTCACGTTTTAGCGCCCCTATATGCTAAAAAATAGGTTTTATCAATTCTGTCTGTTCGTCTGTCGGTCTGTCTGTCTATCTGTCAGTTCACGGCATAGGTTAAAAACTACTTACCAGATTGACTTCAAATTTTAGTCAAAAATTAAGGGTCATATAGGGATGTCCTGATAATATTTTGGTAAAAATCCAATGTGGCGGAACAATGTTAAAAAAATTATTGCCAAAAAAACTAATAATCCAATTTACCTCAAATTTTGCACCAAAATCAAGGGTCACATAGGAATGAACTCGTAATATTTTGATATGAATCCAAGATAGCAAACGAAGTAGCGACCTAATAAAATATTTAGAAAATCAGCCTGGCAATACTACTTATTAAAATAATTTCAATTTTTATGCAAGAATTAAGTGTCATAGAGAGATAATCTGTTAAAGTTTTTAAGATGGTGAAACAAAATGGCGGCCAGATAATTTTTTTAAAAATCGACGTATAAAAACTTTGAATTTTGCAGAAAAATTAAATGTAAAAATGGGATAAACTGGTACAAATTCACCATGACGTAACAAAATGGTGGTATGTGTCAATGTAAAAACTACTTATTGAATTTATGTTAAAGTATGCGCAAAAGTCAAATGTGGCAGAGGTAGAAAGAAACTGGTAAAATATTGGCAGGGATCTAGTATGACGGAACAAAATGGCGCCCAATAAAAATGTCTGAAAAGACAGGTAACACATAAATACTGTGACTACGAACTGAACTATTTCTAACAAATGGAAAAAATCATAACGAGGGAAATTCCGGGTAAAGGAAATTTACCGATTTACTGTGAACATTTATAGATACAACTCAGATAGGTTTCAAGTACCATTAAAAAATTGGAAGGTGCAATTTGTCGTCCCGGACTCCGAAACTCGCGACAGAAAATTAAATAAACGAATATATTTTAATCTTACCCCGTACGCTTAAAATTGTTTTAACTAGTGGTGTAAAGGAACTAACTAATCATTACAGTTATTCAACAAATAGCATCCGTATTACATCCGATGTGGGTTAAAATTGATATCAGAATAAAGGGTCAGTTAGTACATTACATAGGATTCTATTTAGCAAATTTTGACTAAACGTAACGAGTAACTTTCATCTTAATTTTTAGGACATTGTAGCCCCATGTATAAAAAATCACAAAATATCGAACTCGTTGAACTGTTTAATGATGTCCTCTGACCATAGGATTTTTGTGGATAGTAGTCTCTGGAACACTCTGTATATATTAATACTTCTTGGCAACACCTCAGCTGATTAGTAACGAAGCTCTGTTGACTCCTAAAGAATATACTTTTTTATTATTTGTGTTCCGCATATTGCAGAGAAATGTAAACAATGTTGCAGAAAATCTATAACCATTAATTGAACTGCCTTCTTTGCCTTAGTTTAATAAATTTTTAAGTGCGTCTTAATATGTTAAACATTTTATTTCTTTTTTCCATGAATAAATATTGTGTTGGCAAAGTTGAAAAATTTTTTAGCAAAATTATAATATTCTCCCCCCCATGATTACCCTTGAGGTTCATCACTGGGTTTCGTTATAACAAAGACAGACTGACAAAATACTTTTTTATTTGACTTTACTATGCCTAAGCAGCCTAGTTGCACACAAAAAGTGCGAATTTTTTCTTATATGATACAGAAAAGGAAACACATTAACATACGGTCTACTGGCCAGCCTTTTTCACCCCAATTTACTTGAAAAGTTCCCGTACCACTTTATAAATATGTTAGTATTGTCGAAGCTGAACTAGTTGGTACAACTTTAGCTGAGAATGAGATTGACTGTAGAGACAACACGGTAAATATACACAGACAGAAAACATTACTAGACATGAACGGCCATAAAATACTCACAAATTTTGTTTAGAAATGTAATCAAGGACGAAATAAAAATCAGTATAGATAAAGTCAATCTGCCCTATCACCTCCAATGATGAAATAATAAAATATTAGTAAACAAGCAAATTTGTCTAATATTATAATATTTTTACAAGGGCTTTTCAGTATATATGCTACTAAAGAATCAAGAAATTAAAGGATTTGGAAGTGTGTGGAGATAGATCGATAGTTTTTAACATTCTCACAGGCACAAGAAATAAATATTGGCTTTAAAAAACATTGTGTCTTAAAATAAAGGAATTCACCAAGCTGTAAAAATAAAACTAAGTGGAATAGATATTGAGTATGCGGAATTTTTCAAAATCGTACTAGGAAATCAGTCACAATATATAAATAAAACTGTTTCAACTCCCTGTTAACATTCTCTTAAGAGAAATGTCACTTAACAATATTAAAATGCATGATTCTTTAAGAAATTATGGTTCTTGGGATTAGACAGTGTAAAAATAGACTCGGTTTCCGACGTTTCGCTTTCAATTGCACGAAACATCTTCAGGGACCTTTGCTTCACGAGATCGGATCACTAAAGGCAGTGAAAATCCCTGAAGATACCTCGTGCAATCGAATGCGAAACGTCGGAAAGGGATTCTATTCTGACACGGTCTAATCCCATGAACCATCACTTCCTGATTGACTGCAGCCATGAAAGCTTGATTGCAGGATGTATAATAATAATAATAATGTTTTATTTGTAGTACAGTGTACAATGTTACAGTACGTATAATTGTTACAGTGTAGAAACATAATACTACAAAAAGGAGCCAAAAGGCAGTGAAACTGATACGAGTTTTGGCTCCGCAGTGCCAATTAATTAATAATAATAAAAAGAAAAAAAATAACATATAGAAAATTCCATATACCTACTTACTAGGTTAGTATGTATACTAATTAAAAATACTTGGAGAGAGGCATGGGAGATACATGAATATATAGCAGATATATATACAAAATAATTAAATTTAAGTTATACAATCTACAATCTAAAAATGAAGGATATTATACAGGCCTAGGATTCCGTAAGTAAAACACCCCGGTAACGTCTTCGAAATCCTGGCAATCTGAATTCTTTGAGTGTTGATGGAATTTTATTAGTAGATAGTAGTCTCTGGAACACTCTGTATATATTAATACTTGTTGGCAGCACTTGTTTTATTATTTGTGTTCCGCATATTGCAGAGAAATGTAAACAATGTTGCAGAAAATCTATAACCATTAATTGATCTACCTTCTTTGCCTTAGTTTATTAAATTTTTAAGTGCGTTTTAATATGTTAAACATTTTATTTTTTTTTTCAATGAATAAATATTGTGTTGGCAAAATTGAAAAATCTTTTAGCAAAATTATAATACTCCCCACCATGATTACCCTTGAGGTTCATCCCTGGGTTTCGTTATAACAAAGACAGACTGACAAAATACTTTCTTATTTGATTTTACTATGCCTAAGCAGCCTAGACGCACACAAAAAGTGCGAATTTTTCTTTATATGATACAGAAAACGGAACACATTAACATTGCTTATGCAGGTTTGAAGCACTGAAAAGCTTGCTTTCTTATATGGGCTTCATCCCAAAGCTTCTTGGAATAATAGCCAGGCCTACGTGAATAGGTCTAGCAAATATAAGGAGGCATCCAAGGGGGATAAATGGTTGGAGTCAGTTTAAGATTAACTTCAGCGACCGAGTAAGTTACGGGCCAGCCTTCTTCCTCCCATTGTGCTTGAAAAGTTCCCGCACCACTTTATAAACATGTTGGCATTGTCGAAGCTGAACTAGTTGGTACAACTTTAGCTGAGAATGACATTGACTGTAGAGACAACATGAAGGACCATAAAATACTCACAAATTTTGTTTAGAAATTTAATCAAGGACGAAATAAAAATCAGTATAGATAAAGTCAATCTGCCCTATCACCTCCAATGATGAAATAATAAAATATTAGTAAACAAGCAAATTTGTAGTTATTGACCTGCCACCGGTACAAATGTGTTGGTCTAAGTCTATAATATTTTTACAAGGGCTTTTCAGTATATCTGCCACTAAAGAATCAAGAAATTAAAGGATTTGGAAGTGTGTGGAGATAGATCGATAGTTTTTAACATTCTCACGGCCACAAGAAATACATATTGGCTTTAAAAAACATTGTGTCTTAAAATAAAGGAATTCACCAAGCTGTAAAAATAAAACTAAGTGGAATAGATATTGAGTGTGCGGAATTTTTCAAAATCATACTAGGAAATCAGTCACAATATATAAATAAAACTGTTTCAACTCCCTGTTTGCATTCTCTTAAGAGAAATGTCACTTAACAATATTACGATGCATGATTCTTTAAGAAATTATGGTTCTTGGAATTAGACCGTATAAAAATGGACTCGTTTCACTTTCAATTGCACGAAGCATCTTCACGGACCTTTGCTTCACGAGATCGGAACACTAAAGGCAGTGAAAGTCCCTGAAGATACCTCGTGCAATCGAATGCGAAACGTCGGAAAGGGATTCTATTCTGACACGGTCTAATCCCATGAACCATCATTTCTTGATTGACTGCAGCCGTGAAAGCTTGATTTTTATTCATTCAGGATGAATAATAATAATAATAATGTTTTATTTGTAGTACAGTGTACAGGGTGGGCCAAATTGGACACTTTTAAAGGGAAACTCCCTTTTCTAGAGGAGATAGGCAAAAAGTAATGTCGGTGTCTGGGGCTCAATTTTGACAAAAAACATAGTGGTGGAAACCGCACATCGATATCTCTTACCGTTTCAGAGTTACAGGGTGTTTTTCGAAAATGTGCATTTTTAACAAGTAGCTGTAATTTTTTTCCTATTGATTTTTTTTTGTTTCTGTAAAAACATTTTCAAAGCAACTTTTTACGTAGAATTTAATGGTTTTAGAATAATTTAAAAAAAATTAATAGTTTAATAGGTATAAGCAAAAAAAAAATTTTTTTATATGGTACACCCTGTATATTATTGAATAATTGAAAAGAGCTTAAAATTACCTTTCCGAAAACATAGCACACTTGATATTTTGCTCAAGTTCTCTTTGAAATAGAGAGTTTTTTATAGTTTACTCATTTTAAACCAAGTAGGCTTTGGACGCACGCGGCCTTAAATAAGAAACAATTGCGTAAGTAGTTGTCAAATTGTTATTTTAGCCATTTTGGCTGTATCGACGATCGACGCTTTGTTTTAGTTTAGGCCGGTTTAGGCTTTTAATTAAATTTAAAATGGAATTTGACAATTATGAAAAATGGGATATGATAGTGTGTTTTATAGAAGCCGGACAGAATGCACAGGTAGCAAGTAATTTGTACCACGAACGATATCCAGAGAGAAGGCAACCTTTTAAAGACATCTTCGGAAGATTGCGTTACAATTTAATTAATAGTGGCCAGTTTAAGAAAAATAGACCAAAACAGTATGCAGCAAACAGAGATAAAGAGTTAGAAGAAATAGTAATTTTAGGAGCCGTTCAAAATAATCCCAAAACATCCACACGAAAACTGACTACAGTAACAGGACTGGGACGAAGTAACATTCGACGAAGTTTAAAGAAACATAATTTTAAACCATATAGAACCAGAAAAGTGCATCACCTTAGACCCGGAGATTTTGGACGCCGCATAGTTTTTTGCCACTGGTTTTTAGAAAAATGTAATGAAGTACGCGATTTTCCGTTAAATTGTATTTGGATAGATGAAGCATATATAAGCAGTGCCGGTATTTTCAATCGGTATAACTCCTATACTTGGGCACAGGAAAATCCTCATTCAATAGTAGAGGTAAGAAATCAGGGAAGATTTGGATTTAATGTATGGGCAGGTATATTTAGGGGTAGGATTATTGGGCCAATAATTTATGATGGAACTCTCACCTCTCAACGGTATCTACAAATATTACAACAACAAATAGAACCTCTCATTGATGATTTACCCTTAATGGCACACCGTAACATTTTCTTCCAACAAGACGGGGCACCGCCACACAATGCTGAAATCATCAGCAATTTTCTAGCCGTTAACTTTCAAAATAATTGGATAGGTAACCAAGGTCCTAATCGTTGGCCAGCGAGGTCGCCGGACCTAACCCCTATGGATTTTTATCTTTGGGGAAGACTAAAGAACGTTATTTTTCAATTGCCCATAAATACAAGAGAAGATTTAGAAGTCGCAGTTATGCGAGGGTTTGCATCTCTCACCCCTCTTGAATTAATGAATTCTGCAAAGAGTGTGATGAAACGATGCCGTCTGTGCATAAGAGAAAACGGTCGACATTTTGAAAACCTCCTGTAGGAAAAATCTTTTATTACTATTTCGTATTATTATTTTAATTTTTTAATTTAATTTTTTTTAATTTTAATTAACCTTTTTCTAAATTTGTTATTTGTTTTTAAATTATAAATAATAAATGATTTCGTTGTAAATAATACACTTTTTTGCTAAGTAACTACTAGTAGCAGTACGCAATTGTTTCTTATTTAAGGCCGCGTGCGTCCAAAGCCTACTTGGTTTAAAATGAGTAAACTATAAAAAACTCTCTATTTCAAAGAGAACTTGAGCAAAATATCAAGTGTGCTATGTTTTCGGAAAGGTAATTTTAAGCTCTTTTCAATTATTCAATAATATACAGGGTGTACCATATAAAAAATTTTTTTTTTTGCTTATACCTATTAAACTATTAATTTTTTTTAAATTATTCTAAAACCATTAAATTCTACGTAAAAAGTTGCTTTGAAAATGTTTTTACAGAAACAAAAAAAAATCAATAGGAAAAAAATTACAGCTACTTGTTAAAAATGCACATTTTCGAAAAACACCCTGTAACTCTGAAACGGTAAGAGATATCGATGTGCGGTTTCCACCACTATGTTTTTTGTCAAAATTGAGCCCCAGACACCGACATTACTTTTTGCCTATCTCCTCTAGAAAAGGGAGTTTCCCTTTAAAAGTGTCCAATTTGGCCCACCCTGTACAGTGTTACAGTACGTATAATTGTTACAGTGTAGAAACATAATACTACAAAAAGAAGCCAAAAGGCAGTGAAACTGATAATTTTGGCTCCGCAGTGCAAAAGTAGCAACTATATTAGTTGCTACTTTTGCTTAAATAATTAATTAATAATAATTAAAAGAAAAAAAAATAAAATATAGAAAATTCCATATACCTACTTACTAGGTTAGTAGGTATACTAATTAAAAACAGTTGGAAAGAGGCATGGGAGATACATGAATATATAGCGGATATATATACAAAATAATTAAATTTAAGTTATACAATCAACTAAAAATGAAAGATATTATACAGACCTAGGATTCCGCAAGTAAAACACCCCGGTAACGTCTTCGAAATCCTGGCAATTTGAATTCTTTAAGTGTTGATGGAATTTTGTTATAAATTATGTACATATTAAAAGTAAAACATATCCATCACAGGCTACCGGATAAATACAGATTCTAGAAACAGGAAGCAAGTGGAAAAATTTGTATATTTGATACCAGTTTAAACACACTCTAAAAACTCATCCTGTCACTGCCAGCCTGTCGTTTTTTTTAGCTTTAGCTAAAGTCCGAGGCAGGTGAAACCGAATATCTTTCATAGCCCTAGTCATGAGTAAAAAAAAATTAAATATTTATACTTGCAGCAAAAATATATTCCTTGAGAAACTATAATTTTTAGGAATTTTTAGAAGTTTATAAAGGATTAAAATAATTATCTGAAATTTAAACAATAATTGAAAAACGTTACCTTGGAAATGGACTAGGAGGGTAAATAATATTATTGTAAGAGATAAAAAAGGTAACTATTTGTCAAACAATAACAATTATACGTAACACTAGAGAAAAGCAATTAACAGACACACACAACGGGCAGAAATAAATGTATTTTATATACTCGTGCACCACAGAAAACCTAATTTACTCTCCTGTTGCTTGAATAGACAAAAGTAGGTTTCTATGAGAACCTTAAACAGAAATAATGAATAATTCGTGTTGCGGGAAAGCTTTAATATGAAATAAATGAGTTTTGATACAAAAACTCTTTTAATAGTAGAAAAGTGCCTAAGTTCTACTAAAGAGCTCAGATGATTAGACCGCTCTTTTTTCTAAATAAATTATTAGTTTTAAAATTACAAATAAGTGTCAGAAATTGAGGTCTGTATTTCCAAAACGTTGTAAGTGTTAAATCACCCTTAATATGTTTTTCTGGTCTACAGAAGAAAGAAGAGAGCAGCAGTCAGCACTAAAGAGCAGGGATAAATTATTGTGAAAATCATAACTTGCATCAGCAAAGATGCAAGTTGATACAATTAATTGTAGAGGGTAATCCATTTAAAAAAATTGTTAATTTGCTATTGTCTAAACATAATTCAAAGATATTGCTATCGATTTATATCAAATAGCCACTGTTACCAGATTTAATGATTTATCTCAGAAAGTGTTTATTTAGGTCCGGTAGGTGGTGAAAATAGAACGTAGCAAGTGGTTTTGCTACAATGTTAACTCTTTCTGTTGCCTTGAAACCATATAATAAATAACGTTTAAATCATTATACAGGGTTAGTCAGATATTTGAAAACGGTCAAATATCTCAAAAACCACTCAACCGATTTGAACCATATGTGGTGATTAGGCATTACCGAATTCTTCAGCAAACTAACCTAACTTTTTTTTTCAAGTCAAATTATATGTTTTTTTAAGCGTGATTTATTCCTTGTATTATCCTTAGTACAACTCCAAAATTGCAAACTTTTATCTTGATTCGTTAAATGTTAAATTTATTAAATGTTTTTAAAAATACGTCGACAATTTAGGAATTAAAAACCTAAAACTAAAATAATTTAATGATTAATAGGATGTTGAAAATGTTATCCTTCCACAGCTTGACAGTATCCTAAGCGGTCAATAAATTCTCGAATAGTATTTTCGCGCCATTCCGGGGGTATTCCTTCTATTTCAGCTCTAATCCTTCTCATTAGAACTTCAAGGTTCTGAGGCTTCGTTTTGTACACGGTCGCTTTTTGGTGACCCCAAATGAAAAAGTCAAGTGTATTTAAGTCTGCTGACCTTGAAGGCTACTCAACAACCCCCCTTCGTTCAATCCAGCGTCGCGGAAACGTGTTTAAATAATTTCTGACAGCATCTGCGAAATGCGACGGTGCCCATCACGTTAGAACCATAAGTGACCAAAACCATTAGGAAAAATATTGTTTAATGCTGCAATAATTTGGTTTTCCAACAACTGTAGATAAAGTATCCCATTCATATTTCCTTGAATGACGGCCAATAACGACAATTATGCCGATTTATAAAACCGTTTAGGCATACGCAATTTCCCGAAAAACTGTGTGGGCTGGCATATTATGTAGTCGCCTTATTGGATCCTTTTTCTTTGAAGGAAATATGTTACCGAAAATTATCTTTAAGACTGAAACAAGTCATATATTAAGAAAAGTCGGTGATATCTTAGCTTCAGTACTCTTACCCGACTTAATATTACAAGAAATTCACAGTCTCGTTTACTCGGAAGCGGTCATAGTACTGCAAATTAACCAACAAAATATTATTCCCCCCACCAAACTCCAACCACCAGAATGGCACATAGAAAAAAACACCTCAATAACAAAATTAATATTCTAAGAATAGAGGTAGGACTCATAAATAACACAGAGCCATTAACCTAAACCTAGTAAAAAAGTCATAAAGGTCGCAGCTAAAATCATAAATAGGAAGAAATCGCCAGACAACCCTATGTCAACAGAAATATTGGCCTGGTAAAACAAAAGCTATCGGCAAAGGCAACGCCCTAGGAGATACAAGGAGAGTGAGACAACCCACAATAAGCAGTTTATAAGGAGCCGACAATAAGCAGTATATAAGGAGTGGGCCCAGAATAACCAGTTTATAAGGAGTGAACCTATTTTCTACCAGAACCTGAAAAACACAGACACCCGGAGAATGACCTGAAGTTACCAGAGAGTACGAGGGAGTTCTGGGGGAATAACTGCCCGAAAATAATCCATTGCATATCTCCCTCACAGTTTATAAAAGTCTTACCTGTATACTTACCGATAAAGTTTATAAACACCTTGAGGATAACAAACTGTTAGACGAAGAATAAAAAGGCTGTCGGAAGGGGTCAAGAGGATGTAACGAGCAGCTAAGCATAGACGCAACCATCATGTCAAACGCTATAAAAGCTAAAAGTTCTCTACATATAGCCTAAATAGACTACCAAAAGCTTTCGACTGGTTACCACACTCGTGGTTATAAGAAGTGCTGAAGCTCTGTGGTATCGAATTACACATATGGGCCTTTTTGAAGCGCGCCATGTCCCATTGGAAGACGCTACTTATGATCAGATCGCCTGATTACACTTGATCGGTCAATGCAAATACATAAATTGTAAATATAACATTCGTTATATTCGTAACATTGCCGTAAAGCGGTTAATGAATCCAGGTGACCTAGCAAAAGGAAATAAACAATACATATGCGAGGTGAATAATTTCGATGACATTGAAATTAAAATTACGCGACCTTAAACTCTATTTTGTTATCGTTATACAAGCAAAATAAGTGAAGTTAAACAAAATGTGTACTGAACTAATATAGTAGTTAAAGTGTATTAAAAAAAAAGAAAATGTATAACTTTAATCTAATATGTAACAAAAATAATTAATGTTAACGGACTATCAGACAGTTCATTCCTTATAAAATATTTTCAAATGCCTTGTAGCAACATGATTTAAGTAAACAAGCAAATAAAAAACATTTTAATGACATTATTCATTATAAAAATCGATAACGCAGTAAAAAGGTCTTTCAATGAGGTACGTTTGGTGTTTCTTCGGAACAATGCAAAGGATTGTTTTTAAATGTTCTGGAAGATGATTGTAAAGTTTTATGGCGTTGTAAATAATTGGTTGTTTTATTAGTTCTGTGGAAGGAATGGGAAGGTATATGTCATGCCTAGAGTTTCTGGTAGGATATACGTGTTGTGGCCTTTCCGGGAATGTGCTTATATGTTTTGTTATCAAACAGACGATTTCTAAAATAAATAATGCAGGAAGTGTTAATATTGCATGTTTTTTTAAATAGTATTGGCAGTGCGCTCTATTATTTAGACCAAACAAATAGCGGATTGCTCTCTTTTGAAGCCTAAAAACACTAAGAAAGTCCCAAAAGGGAAGGCCATAGCGGAGATGGAATTCGAATAGAGAAAGAGATAAGTAAGTCTGGCAGAAGATACGTCCAGTTCTTTTGAAACTGATCGAATGGCAAAGCAGGCGGTAGAAAGTTTTTTAGTTAAGGTGTCAATATGCTTAGATCATTTTACGTTGTTATTTATATTCAAACCCAGGAATTTAACCGACTCAACGTATTTAATATTGCTGTTAAGTAGCTGACGTTGTTAACAAGGTCGTTGGAAATATTAGAATGTAAAGACGTTAAATCAAAATCACTCCATATTATGCTTGTGTCGTCAGCAAAGAGAGAGATTTTTTCTATTAATTTTTAGGTTAGGTTAGGTTAGGTTAGGATATTATTAATGTATAACAAAAAAAGAATAGGTCCCAAGACCGAACCTTGAGGGACTCCACTTATAATCCATTTACAATCAGAATCAGAACTATTTGCTCTTACAAATTGTTGCCTATTCCCGAGATAACATTTAAACCAATTTACAGAAATACCATTCCATAAAAATTCAGCTTGCTTATCAAAATTTCATGACTAACACAGTCAAAGGCTTTTGCATAGTCACAAAAAACTGAGGCGGTGGGGTGGTTGTTATTGAGGGATAAGTATACGTCGCTAAGCAACGAGAACACAGCGTCATTGGTGCACTTGTTGGGTATAAATCCAAACTGATCCGAGGATATTATCTGACGTTTAACGAGAAATAGCATAAGACGATTCTTTAGTAACCATTCAATGATTTTTGATAGCACTGGCAGTAGAGCAATTGGGCGATAATTGCAAGAGTTAGTTTTTTCGCCCCCTTTATAAAGAGGAATAATTATAGCTGTTTTAAGGAATTCAGGGAGTATACCTCGTATAAGGGATTTATTTATTAGTATTGTAAGGGTCTCTATTATTGGGAGCGGCAGGTTCAGAAATATTTTAATTGATAGGCCATAGTGCTACATGTAGTGTTGTTATTCATTTCTTTCAAAAGTTCCATGCTGCTGACAGGGCTTAAGAAAAGGCTATCAGCGGCTTTTTTCGATGGAGGGAGAAACGAAAGAGGGTCCAAACTTGGCGAGATACCAGAGGTAACATTTTTGCTTACATTAACAAAATAATCATTTAGGTCATTTGGCCTTGGCAAGATCTGAGTCACAGAGTTTGATTTGTTTCTGAGATCATTGATAATGGACCAGGTTTCCTTTGAAACGTTTTTAGACTTTTCTAGGCATTTTTGATAGTATATTGTTATGCTGACTTGATTAGTTTAATATGGATCTTCCTAGAATTAGAGATATAGTCGAGAAAAAGAATGGAGTCGGTGAATTTTTTTATATATAAGAGGGAACGCATATTTTTTGCAGAAATACGTATTCCGTTCGTGGTCCACGGTTTATGACGCTTAGGTTTATTAGTCTTAAGGGGGAAGGTCATATTAAAAGCACTTAAAATTTTATTTAAGAAACCTCTAAAATTTGAGTTAATATTTTCAAATTCAAAATTCCAGTCAGTGTTTAAGCAAATATTATAAAATTCTGAAAAATTGGCGGCCGAGAAAATTCTGCCCCTATGGCGAGGTCTCTGTAAGGGCCTAGGAAGAATATTAAATTTGGAAAATATTGCTTCGTGATCGGAAAGACCTGTGTTGACCTGAGATTGAACCTCTGATGGAGACAAATCAGACGTTACGTAATCAATGATAGAAGAACAGTATTTTGAAATTCTAGTTGGAGACGATACATGCATTGCAAGACCGAAAGAGTCGAATATAGAAATTAAATATTTAGGGACCACCACCTTAGATATTTTTAAATGTGTTCAGATTATTTGTTGCGTTTAGATTGACAAACAAAAATCTTTTTTGGCTTTTTCGCAACTGAATAAAAATATTTAACTTTAAATTAATTGAAGCAAAAATTATATATATTTACATACCTCAACATGTAGACTAGTCTGTCTACGGAATGTTTCGATACATAATATAAATAATATTATTTAAGCAAACATAAGAAATTATATCATTGACCTTAAGTTTTTATAGACACATAGTAGTTGCACAAATATTTTCATCCTATCGGGACTCATCAGTGTGCCGATCGTAAGAGAGCAGCCATTCAATTTTATTGTGAGAAAAGCATTCCCTACCGTTGATTTTACATGACACGAGCTTTTTTTATATTTTTCATTGTTTACTTTATCTAAAATTAAATGTAGAAAAACATACTAGTCATACAACAGCCCACGAACATCTGACAAGAAATAGAGTACCTCATAATTCATAAAATTAAAACTGGCATATGCTTTCTTGGTCCAGAAATGTTTAACCTATTGCCGTCTTATGCACGTTGTTAGGGGCTTGACTACAAATATTTTAACAGGTGATAGTCTAGACATTTTTGAACAATGAGTTCCTATACACCATCGGTCAGTTCTAAATGGTGAGACATTACAGTTTAAAATGTTTAATTTTGAAGAAGGTTTCAGTTCCAGTTCTCAACAACACAGCAACATTACTGGGTTGTATATGATTTTATTTTATCAGCTCAGCTGTATTTTGTCAAAAAAATAAAAAAGGTCTACAGTATTTTGTTGAACTACCCTTCAGCTGACACAATGCATGCATTAATTATTTGGTGTAAAAGATAACAATTTGGAAGTACATTTTCGGCGCCGATAACGAAAGAGAAACAACCTAATTAACATTCCAACAAAAATTATTTGCACATTTTTGAATCCACACACTACAGACAGCTATTTCAGTTTCCAAAACTTATTAAACAATATCAACTTACTAAAAACTCTAATTTATAGCACAAAGAAATTTAAACAGAGTATTATAAAAAGTTAAAGCAAGTAAAAAATTTAAAAAGCACGCTACATGTTTAAGTTTGAACCAACACAAAACGCTACGTAGCTGCATAGAAAAACAAACCAACTTTTTGTCTGTCATTCATTGGACGATGTTGCCGATTTCTGTAAAATGTTATTAAGGTAAAAATTGCGTTTTCAATGCGGTTCTTTTTCCTTAAATTTAGATCATGCAGATATTTTAATAAAAAAAATCTTACAAATTACGTAAAAAATATTAAACTAACCATCTTATATTATATTAGTATTAAGGTTGTGCTTAAAATTAAATTATAGAAAATAAAACATTAAGGGTTACCCCGGAACTTCCCTCCTAATATTTTTTTTGCCATTTATTAGGAATACTGAAATGTGGCCAAATTTAGTTAGTACATAGTCATAGTATATATACATATTTCACATATACTGTCTTTTCAAACATTTTTTTTGGGCGCCATTTTTTCTCTACACTTGACTTTTGAGCATAATTTAAAATAAATTCGATAAGTAATTTTTACATGGACACAAACCGCCATTTTGTTACGTCATGTTGAATTTGTACCAGTTTATCACATTTTCGCATTTAATTTTTCTGCAAAATTTAAAGTCAGAAAGTAAGATTTTTTTACGTTGGTTTTTTAAACATTTTATTTGGCCGCCGTTCTGTTCCGCCATTTTAAATTCTTACCACAACTTTACCAATTTATCTCTATATCACACTTAAATCTTGCCCAAAAATTGAAATTAATGTAATAAATAATATTTTCAGGCTGATTTTTTGAATATTACTCCGCTATTTTGTTTTGCTGTCTTGGATTCATATAAAAAAATCATTCCTATATAACAGTTGATTTTAGTGCAAAATTTAAAATAAATTGGGTAATTAATTTTTTTAGTAATAATTTTCTTAACTTTCTAAATGATTTTTGTTAACGATCCTCTTGTTGTTACATTAGAGTGGTGAAATATTAGGGGATAGGATCCAGTAAAAAAGAACGAAAGTATTTTTTAAACTGTCGACGTTTCACAACTTTATTGTTGCATCTCAGGACACACATATAGACTTTATAACCTACGTGAAACTCATATAATCAGTCTTTACCTACTCTGTTGGTATGCAGATATTTACTAACCCCAAATAATACACCACTCTAACACAATAACAGGAAGATCGTTAACAAAAACTATTTAGAAAGTTAATATCTGGGAAATATCTGCGGACCAATGTAGGATGTAACAATAAAGTTGCGAAACGTCAGGAATTTAAAAAAGACTTGTGTTTTTTTTACTGGATCCTAACCGCAAATAATACACCACTCTAACATGACAACAAGATGATCGTTGACAAAAACCGTTTAGAAACTTAATATATGCGGAGCAACGGAGTAGGTAAAGACTGATAATATGGGTTTCATGCAGGATATAGGATATATATATATATATATATATATATATATATATATATATATATATATATATATATATATATATATATATATATATATATATATATATATATATATATATATATATATATATATATATATATATATATATATATATATATATATATATATATATATATATATATATATATATATATATATATATGTTCTGAGGATGCAACAATAAAGTTGCGAAATGTAAACAATTTAGACTTCTTTTACTGAATCTTAACCCCACACCACTGTAATAATATTTTTAACATTGTTCAGCCATAATGGATTTTTATTAAAATATTACTGCGAACCGATAGAGAAACAGATAGACGACAGACAGACGGGCCAACGGAATTGATAAAACATATATTTTTGGCTGGACGCGAAAACGTCAAGATCAAGATCAGTCAAGTCAGTTTTTTCAAGCTGAATTTTTAAATATTTTATTAAGCAGCCATTTTGTTGATCTTGAATTCGTACCAAAATATTATCAGTTTATTCGAACATAATATTTGATGTTTTTGCGCAAAATTTGAGATAAACTGGATAAGTAGTTTTTTAATAAATATTTTTTTAACATTTCACTAGGCCGCTATTTTGTTTCGCCACATTGGATTTTTACCAAAATATTACCATATCGTCCCCATATGACCCTTACTTTTGACCAAAATTTGAAGTCAATCGGGTAAGTAGTTTTTTAGCTAGGCCAAAAACAGACAGACAGACCGCCCGAATTGAGAAAACATTTTTTGGTATCTAGGGACCCTAGAACGCGAAGATCTGAAAAAATCTCGGAGGGTGATTTTTTCACGTTACTAGAGAAGTAAAAATATTTAATATCCAAATGATTCTTTTCAATTGATGATTACCTGACAAATAATTTTAGTGACTTCTAAGGTGTAAATAAATTGCGCTCCTATGAAATGTTCTCCTTCCATTTGCAGTGTCTACCAATTGTAGAGTTTTTCTTTTTTCAATAAAATTGTACTTCTTAAACTTATATTATAACCTATTGACGTGTGTAAACGTTTGTATACAACATCCATAAATTCATTGTTTTAAAATCCGAAAAGCTTATTCAAAAGGCTCAAAATATTTCGGAACGACTGACATTTAAATTGGATGTCACATAAACCTTTGGCCCCTTTTTTTGTCGAGTAGTTTACATAACCAAATCTAAAACAACAATAAACATATACCATAATTAAGAATCAGGGTAATTTTCAGGATATTTCAGCGGACAATAACACAAACAATACGTGAAAAACTTCAATTATGTAAATGAACCGAGGTGAGAATTTATGAGCGTTGATTGCTCAAGATGTCTTCAGGGAAATTTACTGCGCCAAATCAGAGTACTACATTTTTGTAAATTGTCTACCTATTAAATTTCTTTCGCTTTAAAATTGTAATTTTCAGATTCTTTTGCGAAACATATACACTACGTTCATTAATTATAGAATATTTAAAGATGCGAGTCGATTTCAATGACTCCTTTGCAGATTTATTCTCGAATTAAAAGCAGGTCAACTAATGTCCCAAAACACTTTCTTCTATAGGGTGGGACATAAAATTTTAGTAGGTACTTCTCCATACAGTTCCAGATACATACGAAATTATACAAGTTTTGTATTAATTGCAGTTTTGTGACAAAGGTGGCTGTATAAA
Organism: Kuschelorhynchus macadamiae; assembly: GCA_030620095.1. NCBI lineage: Eukaryota > Metazoa > Arthropoda > Insecta > Coleoptera > Curculionidae > Kuschelorhynchus > Kuschelorhynchus macadamiae. The sequence continues at coordinate 56,116 of JAUTXW010004798.1, forward strand.
GATTGAACTTTGAACTTTGAAAGTGTATAAGAGACGTAGTCACGTTTCTAAAACTTGTTGATTATTTATAATGGAAACGTTTAAATATTCAAAATTCAAATTCAAATGCAAAAAGTACTTTATTAGTAAAAAAAATAAAATTCTTGTTGACAAAGTAGGTAAATATATATTCTAATAGGCAATACCCTTACCAATATAATATTTGAATTTAAAGACAAAAAAAATAGCAGCAAGAGTTGCAAAATTAAAATAAACAAACAGAGATATAAAAATAGATATATAAAACAAATAAAGGATATAAAAATGTACATAACCTAAAAAATTATAATAAAATAGCACTGAAAATTAACATTCTCGAGGGCATCCTGATAGAATTCATCCAGATTATAGTATGCTTTACTGCAAAGTAATCCTTTAAGTCCACGACGAAAAGTTTTTTTGAGAACTATCCGTTCTGGGAGTAGTTGGTAAATGATTAAAAGTCTTTCGACTCTCATAACTCAATGACCTTTTTACAAGGGTATTCTTTGGCAATAGCAGAGGCAAATTGAGAGCATGACGCGTCTCATGTTGGGGAGTGGGACCCTGGAGCCCAACACGGTTTTTAAATATCAGGGATGATGTCTTCAAGATAAAGAGAGACGTGAGAGTTAAAATTCTCTGCGCCACAAAGTGCAGTCTACAAAATTCTCTCTGACTAATACCGACAAAAAATCGAACTGCCTTTTTCTGAAGAATGAAAAGCACATTCAGGATGGTATACCATATCTCAGATGCGGCTCAAATAAAGTGAAATATACTGCCCGTGCTAGTTGCAGACCCAGCTCTTATTTAACTGCTCTCACAGCAAAACATCCCGATGAGAGTTTCCTGCTCAAAGTTAAGGTGTGCTCCCCAAAATGCAACTCACCATCAAAAAGAATGCCAAGAAATTTAGTCACAGAGATCTCCGGAAGCGGATCCCCATCCAAAACTAATCCCTCCACATCAAACCTGAACCAAACAATACGAGTTTTACTCAAGTTCAGACAAAGGCGGTTGGAGTTGAACCATTCTTTAATGATTTTCAGGTCACTTACAATGGTCTGCCTTAGCTGCATAATCTCTCTGTCTTGCCACAATATAGACTTGTCATCAACAAAAAGGGTGAAATGGCCAGAGATGTTTAGGGTAACAAGGTCATTAATATAGTGTAGTAACAAAATAAGTCCTAAAACTGAGCCTTGTGGAACTCCGCAGTTATTTTGTAAAGCAGAGGACCTTGTTCCTGAGTGCACCACAGACTTAGAACGACCCTCAAGATAGGATGTAAACCAGTAGTGAGCCACAACTCGGAATCCATATCTCTCGAGCTTAGACAGCAGTATTCCATGATCCACGCAATCAAAAGCCTTGGAAAGACCACAGAACACAGCCGCCGATGCGCTGCCCCGATTCACCCCGAAAAAGACCCCCTCAAGAAAGCTGTAGATAGCATCATGAGTTCCCCTCGCTGACTGAAATTCAAATTGTTTAACAGTTGGGAAAAAACAAAAAGAGCCTGCGTTAGGAACATTTTTAAGATAAGATAGTGGGTCAGAGTTAGATTATACATTTTTTGTTAGATCTTTCGCTATATTCCAATAGAATGTATTTAGATGTTCCGGATCAATGTCATAGTTGCCATGAGACGACTTATTACGAAAGTCATTAATCATAGACCAACTTTCTCTTTGCGTATTCTTTGCCTTAGCGCGCCTATTTTTATAGTATTTAATAAGTTTTCTAAAAATTCTACGATATTTTTTGCAGTGCGAAATGAAACTATGATTATCAGTAATTTTTTTTAAATAATTTAAAGAACGAAGATTATTCGCTGATTTTTTCAGACTTTTAGTAAGCCAGGGTTTATGCTTTTTGGACTGTTTTTGAATTAAGCGCAAGGGAAAAGCACGATTAAACAAGTCACACAACACACTATAAAAGCTGGCGATTGGGTCTGACACAAGATCCAAATTTTGCCAATCTATATTAAGACACAAAGAATAAAATTTATCAAAACTAGCTGTATTGAAAATTCTACCGTGGTACGCCTGGAAGTTTGTTTAGGAGCTTCTACATTATTAATAATACAACTTACCGCCTTGTGATCACAGATTCCAACTTCTAAAACTGAACATGTTACATTGTCATAATTTGAACAAAAATATACAATTGTAGTCAAAGAATATTCTGCGATCCGAGTTGGCTCGTCAACATGCATATGCAAACCATATGTAACAAGCCGGCTTGCAAGTAGGGTTGTATTTACAGAACTCTTATCAAAAAAGTTAATATTAAAGTCCCCAGCCAAAATTATTTTTGATGAAGATAGAATATTTGATAGAATTAAGTCAAGATTATCATGCATTTCAAACACTGTAATTTGCCTAATTCTACACCGCTTTCTTCCATTTTTTGACTAGTAGGAAATTAACTTTAGAGTTTAGAGCACGATAACAACTAGTATCTTAATCTCCACTGCTTCAACCGGCTATAGAAGATATTCTGACTAGCAAACTAAAAAGAAGAAAATACGGCATATTTTTTACTTGTAAAACTTTTATAAATTCTAAGTTTTTATTTTGCCCACTTTTTTTGGAGGCAGTAATATTACTCTAATAAGAAGGTTAAATAGGGGAAGTTGGTGCAGATACACTCTTGTTAGCCGATAGGTTACTCAGCTAAAGGATGGGGTGGGGGCCAGGGGTCGACCGAGGACCGTGGTTTGGTGCCCATACTAGCCTTCAGCAGCCGTTTTTCTATTTCATTATTTTCAACCCATTAAATTCAATACCTCTAAAATTAGTAGTTTATCAGATTTTTTTGGCTAATTCAGAAAATGGAATAGAGCGTTAAAATCAATTCATATTTTAGTAACTTTCGATCTATGGTATCTACTTTTGCAAAGTCTGTCATTTTGTATTTTATAAATATTTACAAGGATATTATTATTATTTATTAAAATATGTTATTACGAAAGTACTTAATTAAATCACATTTTGTTATGTATATTTTAAAATTAAAACATAATTTCAGATTAGACCCGAATAGTAAACAGAGCTTTTCTAAAATAAAAATTACCTCTTAAACATTAAATCAACTAAAAGATAGAATACAAGATACATATTTAACGAACATGTATAAACTTAGGCTCAGTAAGCCCTTTTCATATCTTTGTACCCAGTTCCAATTTCGGACTGACTTTTATAGCAGAAGCAATCTGCCAATAAGTAAAATTGTTTATTTTCCCGTTTTTAATAACATAATAAAAAATATTGGTTTAGTAGTAAAGAGCTTATTGGCTATATCCGGATCCCATTAAACATCCAAGACAATATCCTTCAGAGGGAACACCACTAGAAAAAAATATATTTTAACAAAGTAATATTTCTTGAATATAATAATAATTATTATTAGGCAAACGACGGTCACGATTCTTTTGCCATAGACTTGCAAACCCCGTGTAGGGCAAAGGTATAAATCATCCTTTGACTAAAAATTGATATTTGCGCCTGCTGCATTGCAGGACGTGTTCCAGACAGGGGCGCTGAGGGAACGTGAAATAAAAATATATTAACGAAACTCAGGGGTCAATAGTATTATTTTATTATATGCGGTTGTTCTTCACGTTCTCGCAAGTCTATGCATGAGCTCCAAAAAGAGCGAAATCGTCGTCGTTTGACCAAAAAGGGATATTTGAACTGGCGGCATTGCAGGACAAGTTCCAGACATGGACCATAGTATCCTTGTCTTGATGTTGGTGTAACGAAAAAAAAAAATATACTGACATTATTACTCCTGACTTTTGTTGGTTTAATTATTGACAATCATGGTATTAGCCAGCGGAGTAGTTGTTTCTGTTATTTTATTTTATGCCTTTGTTCTTCACAGGGTTCGTGCAAATCTAAAGCGGCCTGATGAGCTCAAAAAAGAGCGAAATCGTAATCGTTGTTTGATTAAAATAGTTTTATTGACGTGGGTGTAATGTGAAATAAAAATATATTAACATTCATAAATATAATTATTATTATAAGAATCTGGCCCTGAGGATGACACTAATACTAATCAATATCGAAACATAGGCTTGTGATTTAATAGTTTTAATAAAACTGTTCAAAAAGCTGCTGAAGTCTTTTTTTGTAAACTCCTTTATTATTTAGAATGAATGCTGAAGATTGAAAGAACATAGATAAGGTGTTGAAGGAATAATTCAGGAATATAGCACAACAGCAAAGAATATCCTATATGCAAGATACTTACCATGTAACAATTTAACATGATATGAAATCGTTTAATTAATTTCTAACGAATATTAATTTTTTTTTCAAAAGAGTGCAAATCTGAACGATATGGTGTGAGGTAAGAGAGGTAACTCTGGTAAGCCTATAAGACTCTTTCAATCTACCCTAGATTCTCCCTCAGCCACCATCTGTCACCAGGTTTTTATCCTTACCTATATAAGCCTGGATATCTTTCCAGGCGAGATCCTTAACTACATCTCTATGCAAGACCATATTGCCGAAAATATCTCGACGTAGTCTTACTTGTTGCTTACATCTGCATAGGAAGAGGAGTGAAGTTTCCTCCTCCTCCTGACACTCTATGCAGTTAGAGTCCTCCTCAATACCTAAGATACAGAGGTGTCGCCTCAATCGGCAGTGCCCCGTTACTATTCCTACGATCGATGGATCTTCCTGTCCCACGTTAACAACCACTGTTTCCGGCCTTCATCTGGTTCCTAATGAAGTATTTTGCGTGTCTGCGATATTCGAACTGGCCCCATTCACGTCGCTGCTCTTGTTACATTCGTCGCCAATGTCACAATGCCCCGGCACCCAAACTAACTTTACTCTTTTGCCCTGCGCCAACTACTCCAGCCTATCACCACCTTCCTGCACCAGAACTGATCCCGCAATGGGCGAGTCCAGCGCCTTAAGTGCTGCTTGACTATCTGAGCAGATGGCAAGCTGGATCCGGTTTGTCCAGCCTCTATATATACGCTGGCACCAGAGGATTATAATAGTAACATACGTGATCTATCCATATAACAAACAAGAGAATTTCACCCTGATTACAGATATTAAGACTATATAATAAAATAATAGCAGACCTTACGCATAGACAATCTTTTTACAATTCCACGAATTTGCTATTTACTTACGTGTGCTCCTTGCTAGACAGCTCATGAGTTTTTTCTAGCACATATCCTAGTAAAATGGAGAAATTGGAATTCGCGATAACGTTAATTTTTGTTATTCAGCTTTTTTAAGAATGTTTTTGATTTAATCAAACATACTCTTGCACATTACATTGTAAACTGATTTAACGAAGCCCTAAATTCTTGGACAAAATTATTTACCCCTAATATTCCAGGTACACAGTTACTTAATAATTAAAGCGAGTTTAACTTGAATATACGCCAAGCTAAACTAAAAAGTACATTATAATTATCAAAGGTTTAAGGACAAACTTGTGTTTTTTTGGGCACTAGAAAGTAATGCACTGCCATCTGCAAATCTTAGGAATCTTTTAAAAGACTCAACTTTTCGTATTTTCATGATCTTAAGGGTTGCTCAGCCTGTAAATGAATAACTTCCTTGCAGTTGCGCAAAGCGGTTAACAATTTGGGTCCTTACGGGCTAAGCGCCAATAAAACTGCAGGGCGTATGTTTAGGCTTGGGCTAAGTTAATTTGTGATAGCAAAAGAGGTTCTGTTTCGGCCGTTCTTAAGCCTCTTGATTTAAACAGATGCGATAAAAAAGGTGACTCTGATACCTTAGAGGACAGGCAAGGCTTTACTTGGGATCCTACAGGTAGACCTTGACAGATTCCTATGTTAAAGAAACATCACTTAAAACAACGGGTATGGATCAAATATTTAAAGCTAAAAAACATTTTATTTTTTATTACTGCCGGGGTAGAGTCTTTTGGTCTTTGAGAAAGGAGCAACAACAAACAACTTTCATATGTCAAGATCCTTAAGGCCAAATCTAATATGCACATATACATATACAGAGTGTAGCAAAAGTAAAAAAATTAGGAAATATCTCAGGTACCGCTTACCTGAATTTAATATACACTTAGGTATGAAATTACGACGGATCCAATGGCGAGTTTCGCATTCCCGCTATGTTTTCCGTTTTTGTATTACTTTTCTAAAATCTGCGTAAAATTCTCAATCCTTTTTATTAAAGCACTTTTTATGAAAGTCTACTTTTTTGCGAAAATAAGGGTCTAATATCCATAATTTAATATATTACCTTTTACTAAAATATCTGCACACAAAAGGTTATGTTTGACAATGCTAGTTTTATAATATAATATAGGGTGTTCCATTAAAAAAAAATACTTTTATCACAGAGAAACGGGAAACTTGGCAGAAATGTTGAACCCGCCATTGAATCCCACATAATTTCGTACCTAAGTGTACATATACTCATTAAATTCGGGTAAGCGGTATCTGAGATATTTCTCCGTTTTCTTACTTTTGTTACACGCTGTATACATACTACGTTTATCTACCATACTTATATATAAACTCTAATTCGATACTCAAATGAAAGGGTTTACCAAAAACACGATAATTGAACTACAAAAGCGTTTTAATTTTACAAAACTGCAAAATGATATTACCAAAGTATTAGATAAAAAGACTGAAGGTCCTTGCTTGAAAGAAAATGATGATGATCCTGAAAATATTAAACTTTAGATTTTAAAACTGACTACATATATGATAGATCATTAAAATTTATCCTAGAAAGTATTATTAACGTCACAAAAATGGCCTCTGGCAGAAAAAGGGAACTTTATTCCTATTTAACTTTTGTTGCTTCTTGCCTTCTACTCGCTCTAGTAGTGAGAGGGAATTGGTTTTATACTCTATATGCTTCTATCACAATCTAACTTCGAAACATTTTGGATCTTTTTATTGTTTTCATTTTGGAAATATATACTGATATTTTGTCTATTAACCAATTTTTTCTATACAATAATTTTGTTTTTTCTTCGGTAAATAACTTGACTTTAGGTCCAAGTAATATTTATCATTAATTAACGATTATTTGGTTTAAAACTCTTTTTTAAGTTTTTCGCGTTAGAAAATTGGAAAAAATAAAAAAATGAAATATATTTACCTTATAAATTGAATAGATAATCTTAAGTTCTGAGTCCACTATGAAGGTACCCGAAGAACGACACTGAAAAATGTTTGTTTTCTGGACGTTTCGGGGGAAGGTCTACCCCCGTCTTCAGCAAACCTACAAACAAAATACTAAAAGCAGAATATTTCTTATGTTTCGTATCAGAAATATAATCAGAATGGCTAATTTCTGACAAAATGTCAATGAATGTCAATTCAAAGGTGTTATTTTTAATTGTTAGAATAAGGTGCGAAATATGTGTACCTAGAGTATGTTCATTTTAATTTATTGTATTTTGGGGTGTCCTTTTTTTTAATTCAGTATTTAGCAAATTTAACCAAGTGTTATTAAAACTAACGGAACAAGATGCTACACAATTATCTTTATTTAATAATATTAAGGCACTTTCTTTTATTACACGTTTTTTGGAACATGGTTCTTTTGCTAAAATACTAGAAGCATTCCAATTAATTTTATGATTGTTATCTAGTGCATGTTGGCAAATGTTTGATTTTTGAAATTCCCTATTTTTTATGTATGTTTGGTGTTTTTTAATTCTTTTGGCTAATGGCCTAGAGGTTTCACCTATGTAAAATTTATTGCATTGACACGCAATTTTATAAATAACATTTTTTGTATTTTCTTGTTCATTGTTAGGTTTTGTTTTTGTAAGTTTACTTCTAAATGTATTTTGTGTTTTAAAGATCGTTTTCGTTTTATTTTATCTGATAAATTAGGTATGTATGGTATAAAGAGATTTGTAATTGGTCTATTTGGATTTTTTTGTCTTTTGGAATCTCAAATTCATAAAAACATTTTTCAACGAAATCATTAGGATAATTGTTTTGATTTAAAACATCTTTTATAAAATTTTTTTCTTTAATAAAATTTTGATCTTTGCAAATTATTTTTGCTCTATCATATAGACTTTTTACAACTCCCTTTTTAACCATGATTGGATGATTTGAGTAAAAATTTAAGTATCTGTTTGTGTGTGTAGGTTTTCTGTATACTTTTGTTTCAAAACTGTGTATGTCTTTTTTGATAAGTATCTCTAAAAATGGAAGTTGTTGGTCTATTTCCTTTTCAATAGTAAATTTAATTGTTGGTTCTTTGGTGTTAATATCATATAAAAAAATATTTAAATGTTGATCGTCATGTTCATAGATACAAAAAATGTCATCAATGTCTCTCCACCAAATAAGTGGTTTATGATCGTAATTTTGAATATAATTTTTTTCCATAAAAATATTACTTAGTAAAGGAGATAAAGGAGACCCCATAGCCATGCCGAAATTTTGTTGGTAATATTCGTTTTTGTATCGAAAATAAGTGGTTTTTACACAAAAAGTTAGTAATTCTAGAATAGTATTAATGTTTAATGATGTACGTTCACTAAGATTGTTATCATTTTTAAGTTTATTTCTAACTATGTTTCAAGTTTTATCTACAGGTACATTTGTAAAAAGACTAACGATATCAAAACTTACCAGTGTGTTATTTATATTTATTTGAATATTAGAGAATTTCTCAAGAAAGAACCTAGCTAAAGGATGTGTCGGTGAGTTTACGCTACTTACTATTGGTCTTAATGGTATGTTTGGTTTGTGAATTTTTGGTACCCCATAGAAATGTGGTGTTTACTGTGGTGTGGGGTTAATTTAAATCGTTCAATATCTATAAATTGGTTTTTATGTTTTTTAAGCATAGTGTATATTTGTCTTTCTATGTGTTCTGTTGGATCTTTATTTAATTTCGTGTAAGTGTTTCCGTTTATAAGTGAGGTTATTTTTTGATCGTAGTCAGTACAATCCATTAAAACACTTGCATTACCTTTATCTGCTGGAAGAATTTTAATTGTGTTATCTGATTGAAGTGTTTTTAGTGCTTTTTGTTCTATGGGGGTGAGATTTTGTCTAATTTTAAGTGGTTTTCCAAGAGCAATTTTAGTTCTAATTCTAAATTCATCTTTTTGATCATCTGGTAGATTTTGAGCCGTTTCTCCAATTGCTGAAATGATATCAAACTTAGGAATTGTTTTTTGTGTAACTGAAAAATTCAAACCTTTAGAAAGAACAAGTTTTTCAGACTCTGAAATTTGATAAATTAACTACAGTTTTATTTATTAAATTGTTATTTTTAAGAAAATTCATTTCATTATTTAATTGCTCTTGTAAAAGTTTATTAAATTTATTTAAGTGAATTTGTTTTTGTTTTTCAAAATTTAGTTTATAGCTATATTGAATACAGTTACATATGTGATTATAATCATATAAAGAAATTTGTTCATGTAAATATCTCTTTATGTTGTCAATTTTAAGTTTAATTTGAGTTTTATTAAATCTATGAAATTGTATTCTCTCTCTCAATAGAGCCTTACTTGCTCTTTCTAAAATTTTATTTCTCTTAGTGTTGGTATAAGATGTTTTTAGTTTTAAGAAATTTGGAATTAAGTTATTATTCCTACATTTACATAAAAAAGTAAGACTATTTTCAGAATGTTGTAATTCGCGGCGAAAAAGGCGAAAAACCCAAAAAATAATTTTAAACCATGAATCCGGCACTACAATTTCGTAATTATTAACGATTATTTGTTTAATATTCGGTAGTATACTATGATTAATTTGTATGCCTAACTCCTTCCAGAAAATGCTAAGGCGAATGGTAGACCAAGACAGCAGTCCAGACCCCTGACACAACCGTCTTTTGGATAAATTACATGAATAGATTCATGATTCAGTTTTCCTAGCACCTCTGCCTACTTCCAAATTTCACAGGTAAGAAAATATATTTTAGATTTACACCTCACACAAAGATGTTTGAGCTTTTAATTTATTTTATTTTTAGACATACAGGCTGTTTGGTTTTATGTGGACAAATATCGACTCTTTTATTTTAAATGGGACACTCGATATAAAACATATTTAAATAGAGCCCGTTTCGGGCGCATTGCTTGTTATCTTCAGAAACTGACTGATTTGCAAAGGCAGTTGCCACAATTTCGTAAACACCTATGAATGTCCTGTGACCCCCAAGAAATAGATAATTTTGCCTTTTTCTTTATTTTTATTTTATTTGCAAACTGTAGATAGATTTATAGAGATTACTGCATGATTTATGATTAAAAAAAAAGTATTGTTTTTTCTCCAAATTTAAAACACCATGTAGAGTCACTTGCTAATACAGCAAAATTTCAAAATGCTAGATCAAGAAGCTGCATCTATTCTTAGCATTTTGTTTTTTAACTCATTCCGATATCTGTCTTCTTGTATGAGATATAAATTTTGAAATGATGTGTTCAAAAAATGGTCAAATTATTTGCCTATTACGTGAGTGGATATTCATTGACAATTGTCAAATTATTTATTTACAGTGTTTGCTAATTATGATTTTAAGAATAAAATTAAGGTTCTTTGTGGGTGGACAAAAGGTCGCAATATTACATTGCAGGAGTACTGAGAACTACAATAAGCAGTGTTCAAAGAGTGATAAACAGTTTTAATGAAACTCACAAAGCAAAGAGGATCTGGCAGAATAAGATGCACGACTGCACGAAATGATCGCGTTTTGGTGTTTAATGTGAAAAACTTTTGCTTTTTGGCCAAGAAACCTATTGCAAGAATTAGAGTGAGTAGCAGTAAGTGAAAGAACGGTAAGAAGACGTTTAAGGCAAATTGGTTTGCCTGCAAGTTAAGTCACACCAGATCAGCAACCGGTCTGTAGTTGACCAGAAATCATAGGGTTTCACGTATGAATTTTGCTAGGAACATCAGAACTGGGTTATTGAAGAATGGTAGTGAATTTTATTTTTCGGCGAATCCAGATTTTGTCTAAGACCACCGGATAGTCGTCAAAAAATATGGCTAGGGCGGCAGTTCGGTGGCGGTATGAAGTAGCGTATACCTGAAGACTCTAACCGCCTTAGTTCTTATTGCGGGAGGCGATATGACTGCTGAAAAATATATACAAGATGTTTTGCAGCCTCACGTTATACCCTTTGTACCATTTATTGGCAACAACGTGTTGTCATGCTAACGCATGCAAGAGTTGTCAATGGGTATTTAAATGATTGGTGGTGGGTGGTGGTCTAGGACATAAAAAGTATATGGAAACCGCATTCTTTCTCCTGAAAACTTAAACGAATTAAGTGTAGCACTTATGTAAGAATGGGAAAGGATTCCTCAAGATTAAATTCGACATCTCATTGAAGGAATGCCAAGGCGGCATTGAGGCCGTTATTCAAGTTCGTGGGAAAAATACATACTACTGATTTTGTACTGGTTCATGTACAGTTTCCTAACATTTTGTTCAATAGGTAAGCAATAGTACACATTTGATTGCGTTTTATTTTATTGATCATTTTTACAGCACATCATTTGAAAATTTGTATCTCAATCAACAAGACAGATATCGGAATGGGTCAAAACAAAAACTCTAAGAATAAATGGCATTTTAGAACTTTGCCTATCAGCACGTCACGCTACAGGGTGTTTTTGAAGCTAGGAAAAAACAATACTTTGGTTTTACCTGGTATATTATGTTTAAAGAATTTTTCTAAAATCAAGCATGTAATGTAGTAATTATAAATGTATCTTAATTTTGCATACAAAATCACAACAGTCAATCTTAGGGTTATAGAGATATCAAGCATCAGAATTGATATTTTTTGGTGGATCAAATTTTGTGCTGGCGAGTGTATATAGTCGAAACATCGGCTCTCTTTTTAAGAAAAATGGATTTTCATTTCAATCCTTAACTCGCTGCTTTATTTATTCATATCTTAAACCGTTAAACAAACAATTATTCTCAATCGTTGCCAATATTTGGGGAAAACGGTACTCTTGCGTGGCCATCTCGGAGTCCGGCCTTGACTTCTATAGACTACTTTTATGAAGCACTCTGAAATATATTAGCAAAACCCAACAACGATCAATTCGCTTGAAAGATAGTGTGTTAGAAAAGCTATATCTTATTTAGAGAGAGTTTAAACAACATGAATTGGGCAAAATGGTAAATATATAAAAATATTACTGCAATAATACTTAGTGGTAGTTGTTGTTCTGGTAAGCATTAGTTATGCTAATTGAAATTTTTCGAAATTATCTTCAAAATTGTCTTTAAAAATATGCCTAATAATTAAAAACAGGCAGTCATTATGTTATTTATAAAATTTAACAAGAAAAATATATGTTATGTAAATCTTATCAAAATAGTGCTATAGGAATATCTTTTTTAACGGTTGAGTTATAAAACTAAGCAAGTTTTATTATAAATATGTTAACTGACGACTTACACAATCTAGTGATATACGCTATAAAATGGAGAAAAATAAAAATATTGCAAAAAATATCAATAATATGAAAGAATTAAATATTGCAATCAATCAAATTATAAACAAGAGAACTTTAGAACTATGAGAGATAACGGCGTAAATCATAAGCCATTACAACAAGAAATGATGCGATGACAATAAGAAACAATGGGATAACGTAAAGTATTCAGGAGAACTCTCCCTGAAGACTTGAAGACCAATCAAAAAGCCTTGATGAATGAACTTAAAGACGACACGAACTAAAAAGACATAATAGGGGAAATACGACATCTAAAAAGTTCCCGGAATACATGCAGTTTGCACCTAAAAGAGAAACGAGAAAAAAATGGAGAAGACTCGAAGCAAGTAGAAAAGGAGGTGCCATAAGTAGGACCTCAGCAAATGTGAAAAAAGGAATTCTAGATATTAAAAAGGATCTAGAAAAATTTATGCAAAACCAAGAAGACGCGAAACTACAAATGATAGGCATGAAAGAGAATTAAGGAAACATAAACCAGACCAAAGAGAAAGAGAACAAATGAGATGAGAAAACACAAATGCAAGGCGTAAAAAATAATCAGTAAACAGTGAGAAAAAAATAAGCGATGAAATGCAAAACCTTCAAAAGAATAAAAAATACACAACTTAGAGGAGATATATGGAAGACTTCAAAATGAAAATTGACCAAATGAAGAGAAAAATACTCATATAAAATTCAAGAGCTGTAAATGTTGCTTTATTTTTCCCTCACCAAAAAGACGTTATAAAAGAAATGGGTCAATTGCAGAAGACAACACACGTCGAAGCACAAAAGCAAATACAAAGATCCAACACATACGATTCTAGGCGGTAAAGTTGGACAATGAACATTTGTTTCATGAAATAAAAATATTGGGATACAACGAAAGAAGCTCGTGAATTGTTTTGGCTCATGTAAATGCATTAAAATATTTAGAGGAAAAAATGCGTTACGAAGAAGTACATCTGGAGGAATTTTATAAAACGCAAGTTTACAGTCGAAGAGTAGAAATCAAAGAGAAACGTAGGACTGTCGCCGAAGAAATAGATGCGATCTGACTAAATGACTTGATAAACTGCATTCAGAAAATCTTTAGCTCAGGAATGTGAGTTTAGCAGCTTCAACTCACTCGTTGTCAAGACGCAGATTATATATGTTCGCGACTATCAACACTTGGAAGGGGTCAATGTTACCGATTTAGCCCTAGTTCTAGATTTGTAAAGTTTTAGATCTATTTATTTAATATTTGTAGTTTTACTAAATTGCACTTTTCTTAGATTTTGATCCATGTGACCACTATGAATATGTCACTAATATTTCTTACATTTTCTACTGGGTTTAATTATTTCATCCTGTAGAATATAGATTCTTTAGAATTTTTGAGATTGTTTTATTCCTTTTTAAAGACTATATATTTGAGTGGAATTGAGATTTGAATAATTGATTTGATTCTTAACAAGTTGACAATGCCAACTTTCAGATTACCTAGTTACGATTCTTACCTATAACTAGTGTTTACATTTGCTACCTGTAAGCTGTGTTTGGAATAAATAATGTATTCAGTAACTACTTGTTTGGTATCGATTACCATCTGGAACAATAGATTATTCCTATAATAATAATCATCTATCATATATATATATATATATATATATATATATATATATATATATATATATATATATTTAAGATTTATTATTTGATTAACAGTTAACAGTTTACTATTCATTCACAACACTAAGCTTTTCAAGCTACTTAGATTTACTTTTAAATACACTTCAGTTTTTTTTCTACCTATTTTATTTTTATGATAGATTGGGTACATGTATTGTGTATGTAGATATTCAGAGATATAATACTATATATAATAGAAGGAATAATAATAATGTTTAAAATTTTCTTAGTTCACGTTCACAATGTAATTCAATTGAAAGAAGTTTTACAGCTTTTTTGGACAATTTAACATGAATTTCTGCAGTTTCAAATTAATACAGTATTAGTAACTTTCCAATCGTAATTAATAACCTAGCCTTGAAGATGACTCTAACCAGTGTCGAAACGTAGGCATTTGATTTGAATGTTTTAATAAATTGTCCAAAAAAGCTGTAAAACTTCTTTGAATTGAATAATAATATTGTCGACGGAAACAAATATTATAGTGGACGTCCACAGGGTAAACATCTTTTAATCTAGTTATCTTTAAATTGATTTATTTTAAGATTGGCCAACTTTTGAAGGGTTCGGTTTACAATGATTTATTTCCATACTCGTGCAAATTTAAGCGGAGATATAGGCACCAGGCACATAGCCAGCAATTCGGTTCGGGTAGGGGGGCTAAATCAGAAATTCATTTCGGGGGGTTAAAATGGTCAAACCTCACGAAAAGTAGCAAGAAGCATGCCTATACCAACATATTTTCAAAGTTTCGGCAGGGGTCCAGACCCCCAGGTACCCCCCGGCTACCTGCTTGAATTAAATCGTATTATGAATGTTTTTGTCAAGCATCTTTTAAAATACCTGCTTTCACCAAGTATATTATAAATTATTTTTATGATTATAAAGAGTTTTTAATGTATTTTAGAAATTATAGAAACTTTTTTTTATAATATGGTACGCAGGCAATTAAGAACTAATGGTTTAACTACGATATTGGGAGCCGAGGTTTACAACGCAAAAAATTAGCAATTTAAGCTTTCATATATCTATCTTTGTGATTCAAGTGCGGATTACCTGAAGAGAGAAGGAAAATAGCATAACAAATATACGCATTTAAGTTCAACATAGTATATATTTTCCAAAATGTAAACAATCTTCTTAAAAATAAAAATAAGTATCTAGATTCCATTTTAATTATAAAAGCGCTAGTATACAGGGTGAGTATTTTTGTATGAAACATAACAAATTACATGCAAATATGACAAATGGCTGCATTGGCTATAAGCTATAGAATAAGTTTATATTTTGGTACACAAGGTTATTGTCAATCAGTACTTAGTATCAGAACAGTTTTAGAGAAGAAAAAAAATCGAGAAAAAAATTTTGAATTTTGCATAAAAATGTGTTTTTTTTAATGCTTTGATAGTTTTTAAATTTACTAAGCAAATACCCGAATTTGTGTTTAATTACCTACTATTTTAAATATGAAAATAATAAAATTAATTAAGAAATCATGGTTCTTGGGATTAGACCGTGTCAAAATGGAATCACTTTCCGACGTTTCGCCTTCGATTGCACGAGGCATCTTCAGGAATCTTCACTTCCCTAGATCGGAACACTGAAGTGAAGATCCCTGAGGATGCCTCGTGCAATCGAAGGCGAAACGTCGGAAAGTGATTCCATTTTGACACGGTCTAATCCCAAGAACCATGATTTTTTAATTGACCACAGCCGTGAAAGCTTTCGTTCTATGTTAATAAAATTAATTATAAATTAGCCCAGAGAAAACATTTTTTTTACTTTACTAGGTTTCAAACGGGGGCGTTAGACATTAATTATGTTACCAGCATCAGAAAATGATCTCTTCAGCGGGACAGAAGTTGCTGGTATTTAAAGGTAATGTCTTGCTAATTTGGATAGCTTGTCTAATACTCTTTTATCAGCTGATCCACTAATCGAAATGATAGGTAGTAGTAGATGGCGCTTAAGTAGATAGTACGCTATTGCCGCTGTCCTATAATATTTTCCTAAAATTACATGGTTTATCATAAAAACAATTATTAATTTTGGTGTGAAGGTGTAATCAACATCAACAGCAAGTGTTTCAATGTTTTAACGTGATTAAAATATTCTTATTTGGACGCAGTCTACTAAATTCTATAGCTATCAACTTAACATGGTGTTTAAAAAGGCTGAATTGGATCAGATCAAAGCAGTAATTGAGTAGACCTTTGAGTTAAAAATAAATGAAGACTTTAAACAACGCATAATTGAATGTGTCGTAAAATCCGTTAAGGAAATGTTTGAAATTAAAATAACATCCTTAACTAACTCTGTGAAAATAATCAGCGGTCAAATGTCAAAACTTAAAGGAGAGAACGATCGCCTGAAAAAAACATTAGACGATCAGGAGCAGTATTCTCGAAACAAATGTCCGAATTTTTGGAATGCCATGCCAATGCCACCGAAGGCGAGAATATAAAATAATCTACGTTGCAATTGTTCACACAAAAACTAAAAACAAATATCTCAAAAGTAGATATGAGGCATGCCATCGTGTCTATGCAAAAAATCCTACAGAAAAGAAACCGCCGGCAGTATTAGTGTCATTCCGCGATGTAAACAAAAGTTCTCTTGTCCTACAATATCTAAAAGTACTAAAACATTTTAATGTTACGATTAAGGAAGACCTTACAAAATTTAGACTATTCTCAATGAGTGCGGCAATAACGAAGTTTGAACAAAAAAGTGTATAGTGCTTGCACGGTAAGGGTTAATGGAACTATGCACAGAGTGGATGACGAAGAAGTCACTACAAAAATAAAAATAATCTGCTAACGGTTTGTATACCTGTCTTTTTTTAGTACAATATTTTTTTGTTTTTTTTCGGGATTTTCCTTCTAGGATGGATAGAATTTTCTTATAGTTTTTTGTTCTTCAGAATTTTGTTACGATAATAATATGTTCATCTATTGAAAATATTTACCATTACATATATCTATTTTTTTTTTAATTTTAGTGAGCCGGTATAAATTGTTTAAACAGCGACATGTTTGTAGTTGATTTATTGCTTATTGCTATTTACAGTCTAGTGTATCCACCTTCTTCAAATAAAAAAAAACTTCTATCTAGTCTTTGTCTTCCTATACTTACTCTTTCTAAAAAAAAAATGCTATCTTGTACGCATGTAAATGCTAGATCTTTATTAAATACATTTCATATTTTTGAAGGGTATGTTATTGATATAATACTTAGAGAGTGTACGGAACGTAGAGAGCATATTTGGCTCAAAATTCTTTACGGGAATGAAACTGTGATAATAGGAAATATATATCGGCCTCCGCAAAGTAATTACAAAGAGTTTCTTAGTTATTTGGAAGATATTTATCAGACTTTTTCGCTGTGACCGATAAAATAATTTGTTTGTGTTGGCGATTTTAACCTAAATTTTCTTAATATTGACACTACAATAGTGGTACAATTAAAAAATGTTTTGAACTAGAATATCTAATAATAGTTCTAATTTGATCGGTTTGATTTGTTGTAATGCTGATTTAATACAGGATTCTTGCGTAAACGATATCGGTATTTCTGATCACTTATTTACTGCATTTTAAATATTAAAAAATAATAATGAAAACATTTCGTATAAATATAGACCATTAAAAAACACAAATATTTAACGTTTCCAAACTGATCTAGAAAATATTTCTTTTAATAATATTTATAATTCAAATAACATAGATCAGAAAGTAGAACTACTCACTAATAGCTTAATAACCCTATTTGATTTCCATGTACCTATAATTGAAAAAACGAGAAAAATAAGCCTTATAGTTCTTGGATAACTGATAATGTTAAAGTTTTAAAGAACCTTAAAAATCGAGCCTTAAACCACTATCGTCGAGTTAAAAATCAAGAACATTCAGGAACTATTATAAACAGTTCAGAAACTATACTACCACAACTATCAGAAATGAAAGAGTTTATCTAATTAATAAATTTCAAAATTGTAACTCTAGAGAAAAATGGAACGAATTAAAAAAAATTAATGTCATAATAAAAAAAAGTAATCTAAACCCAATAATCTAAAAAAACTAAATGATCTTAACGATTTCTTTGCTCAAATTCCTAGTAATAGAATTGTAAACCAAAACTTACTTGATTTCTATACAAATAATAGTGTTCATTTGGCTGAACGTTTTTCATTTAAGAGAGTTGAGGAAAATTTTGTCTCCGAAATTATTCTGAAATTAAAATCTAAAGCTTGTGGTTCTGACAATATAAATGTATCGCTAATAATTTTATGTTATCCATTTATTATTCTATACATTACTTATATTATAAATTGTTGTTTATCCCAGTCATATTTTCCAAAATCGTGGAAGTCAGCATTCGTACTTCCCTTACCAAAAATTAGCAACCCTACCGAATTTTCACACTCCCTACACTCTCAAAAATCCTTGAAAAGGTAATGCAGGTTCAGGTTAATAAATATATTGTACAGCATGAGCTTATTCCCGCTAGCAATCTGGTTTTAGACAAGGCTTCAGTTGCTCAACTGCGCTGTCCGATGTAACAGATGATGTAGTGAGAGCTTTAGACGAAAATCAGGCTACAGTGCTGATTCTGCCCGATTACACGAGAGCCTTCGATATGCTTCCTCATGATCTACTTCTTGCCGTTTTCAAATACATAAGTTTTAATAATATGTCGTTATCACTTGTTCGGCTATTTCTCTCAGAGAACTTAAAGAATCGTTCTTGGGTACCACAAGGAAGTATTTTGGAGCCACTTTTATAGACCATATACACCTCAAATTTTGTCAACTCTCTAAATTCCTGTAAATATCATCTGTACGCAGACGATATACAAATTTATTTCTCGTTTAAACCCGCTAATGTGGAAATGGCTACAACTCAACTTAATCAAGACCTAGAAGGTTTAATAAACAGTTCTAACGAACATTTGCTTAGAATTAATCCAGCCAAATCTATAGCTTTACTTTTCTGTACCGATAATTTGCGTGATAACTTAGAGGAACATATTCAAATATCAATTGGCTCAGAACCTATAAAATTTAAACCATATGCAAAAAAACTTAGGTCTTGTATTGGATATCAAACTAAACTTTAGACAGAACATTACACAGTGTCTAAAAGAGCATACTCTTCTTTAAAAATGCTGTACCCTCACAGGTATTACCTTAGTCAAAATACCAAAAAAACTTTATGCGACTCGTTAGTTTTGTCCCATTTTTATTTCTGCGACAATATTTTTCTAGATTCATTGAGAGTCGAAGAATTCAAAAAATTCGTGTATTCGGTTTATTTTGGTATTAAACGAAATCACAGAGTATCTCATAAACAAACTGAGCTTGCCTGGCTTAACATGTATAGCAGGCATATTTTACATTCACTTTGCTTTTTTATCTCGTGTAATAAATAAATTTAAAGTCACTGACTTCTCATTATCAGTTAATACTTTTAAAAAAATAGTGAAAAAATCATTAATTTCATAAATAACACAGCCCAACACACATTTTGGTGCCTGCGAAATTTTTTTAACTGTTCCTGGGTAATTTTTGGATGCAGAATGTAAAAAAGTTCTCAGATTTTGTCTATTAGATCTAGTTTTAAAAAAAATTGTATATATATTCTACGTTATAACTGTTATAATATATAATATTACTATTGCCAGTTAAAAAAACAAAGACACATGGATTTAAGTATTTATTGCGAAAATTTAATTTACATAATTACATTAGTCCCTAATCACATAAAAATTTTCTTTTATACGACTTTCTAGAATGGAGTTTACCCTAACTACTTAGCAGTCTCGCTGAAGGCTCCAGCAGTAGTCCGCCATCATGTGGCTATCCCATCGTCCTTGATAATGATGTTCCATAGTTTTAATATCCTGATGGAATCCTTCCCGCTGTTCTTCACTACAATCACCTAAGTTTTCTGGAAAACGATCTAGGTGGCTGTGGAGGTAGTGAACTTTTATACTCATGTCACAGCCGAGAATATTAAAATTTGAAAGCATAGTTTCCACTAATTCTACGTAATTCTCTGCTTTATGATTGCCAAGAAAATTTTGTACTACTTGAACAAATGAACACCAAGCGTTAGATTCAGTCTCGTTCATTGATGTGGTGAATTGTGGATCTTTAACAAGTTGAGGACCGTCAAATATACCCGCTTTTAGTTTTTTCGTGCTAAGGCCAGGAAATTTACGTGACAAATACCCAAAACAATTTCCATCTCGATTTAAAGCCTTCACAAATTGCTTCATTAGACCTAGCTTGATATGCAAGGGCGGAAGTAAGATTTTTTCTCTTGAAACCAAAGGTTCGTTGGTCACGTTTTGTTTTCCTTGAATCATGACATCTCTTGAAGGCCAATTTTTGTTAACCCAGTGCTCATTTTTAGCTCTGCTGTCCCAAAGGCACAAAAAACAAGGATATATATTTTGTATAACCACTCTGCTGTCCAATGAGGAAGTTAACCATTTTTAAATCAATACAAATTGCCCACTGATGTTCTTCGTATTTAATTTTTCTCAAAACTAATGCAATTGTTTCATATTCTTCCTTCATGGTAGTAAAATGACCAATAG
Source organism: Kuschelorhynchus macadamiae (assembly GCA_030620095.1). NCBI lineage: Eukaryota > Metazoa > Arthropoda > Insecta > Coleoptera > Curculionidae > Kuschelorhynchus > Kuschelorhynchus macadamiae. The sequence goes on from JAUTXW010004798.1 coordinate 76,883, forward strand.
AAATTGAGCCATATTTGTTACCGTTATGTAAAAGAACACATTTTTCTGCTCTCTTTCAAAGTGTATTCACCACACACATAACAAAAAACATCGGGATGATTTACACAGATACGTCTGCTTGTGGATGCCATTGTTTCAGTTTAGTGTATCGATACTACAAAACGACCAAAATTTACACAAAATGATAGCACAATTTTACTTGGGAAAACTCAGTAATATACTAAATCGAGTACAGCCATGCAGGTATAGAAGGATCGGGTCATAGGCAATTCCAGGTATAAAAGTAATTAAGAGCAGTGTATTGAGTAGTTCCTAGTATAGGAACATTGGGTCAGGGATAATTCCAGGTATCCATTTGGTTAATTAGATTCTGGGAAATTTCTATTTTGACGATTAAGTACATATTTATCTCTTTATTCGTTGTCCTTTATCAGAAAAAAATATCAATTAACCTGTAACCTGTATCTCAAAAACTAGAGCTGATAGAAAGAATCTGGTGGCATTTTTGGAATCAGCACATTAAAAACATCTAAAATCAGATGTTAGATTTCCGGAACCGAATTTTTGTTTTCATTTTGTTACCCTGTTTAATCTAAAGGAGTTAATATAAAATATATATTCCAGTAAGTATATCTTTACTTCCTTGGTCTCTTTCCTCCTTTCATTATTTTCCTTGTCTAGAATCCCTGTCCTTCTTATGCTCTAAACTTCATTAGTTTAATTAATATAGACAGCACATACTTTTGTAAACAGGATTATTTAGGATAGTTGTAATTTCATTGTGAAACTACTCTTCCTAATATAATGTTAAAGTTCGTTTCATATTATATATTATATAATACATTAATTAAATTTTCAGGTTTCAGCAGTGCCTACTGTCTAGTGGGATACTGAGTTGACCTTTTGTTTCTGTAAGGATTTAGTTAGTAGGTTTAATTTATTTTAGTTTATTTCAGAATATATTATAAAATGGAAATCTTGATTGGAAATAATAAATATATTATTATTATTATATATTTGATTTAAAAAAATCCTTATTCGAATATATATTTGGGTCTAAAAACTTTATATTGATTTTATAATTTATATTATAAAATGCACCATATTAATGGATCTATCTCTAATAGTAAAATGTCATATTGAATATAATTACTAATTCTCTACTTTTTATCTGATATTTTAAATATAACATTTAAAACTTTAGACTTTCAAATCGAATTAAAAGAAACTACATGCAGTTCTCAAATGTCTATACTATCTCCATTAGTTGCGTTTGAACAAATTTATGTAAACTGCAGCATTCTTATGACGTAATCAGCACCCAAGCTCTTTTATTCGGAAATTACAAGGCAACCCATTAATTTCTAATAATCGTGCTCCAACGATATTTTTCTACAACCGTCAAAAAAAATGGACATTTTTTCACTCATTTGTATGCATAACAGAACCCATTTTAGCATGCTAGAAAAGCGTTAAAAAATACCTTCTTTTTCACTCAAAACTGTACAAAAAAGTGTGACTTTAATTAGTACGAGTACCGAGTATCTTAATTTCGTAAAGATTTACCACACTTCTTTACCTAATTTCATCACAGCAAATGTTAATTAACAGCCTGGGATCCATGATTCAACTTCAATTTAAAAGTATATTCTGCGAAATATCAATATTATATTTTATAAATACATATTCTAATATAACAAAATTGCAAAAGTTGAATAATTAAAAACTCAAGTAGTCGTAATAGTAGCCGAATTTCGAATATTCGACTATTCAAATATTTGGATTTTTGAATATTCGATTATTCAATTTATGAAGATGCAAAATTATTTGAATATTGAATATTCGAAAATTCAAATATCGAATTATTCGAATACGATTCCGAGCCCTAATTTAATGCACATTATATCAAGAAGCTATGTATATAACTCAATATATAGACTAATCTGCCTGCGGTAGATACATACTAATGTTAAGCATCGTCCAGCCTGGCTAGTACTTTTTAAAATGTAGCCATTTGACAAAGACCGTGGCCTTGCTAGCGCGTTCTCTCTAAAGAAATAATTAAGGCAACCAAGGTAAAATGTAAAGGTAACCCTCAGGGCATCGTGGTCTGTCCGAACATAAAAGAAATCATAATACATGTTTTAAACATAAAAAAAGTTAAATTGAGATTTTGATAAACTAATAGTGATTAGTTAGGCTACTTTATTTATATTATTTTAATCACCAAAGCAAAAGTAAAGAGTCATTTTCAAAGGAAAAATATTTACAAAGAAAATCAGGGAAAGTTAGTTTAACCCTTGAAGAGATTTCATTAATACAACACTTAAAACTAGTAACTCGGTAGGAAAGTTTATATAAAAATGCCAGGAATAAAAAAAGGGAACGAAAGTGAGATGTTTGCAAGTTAGATCGTGGTTCATGTTCAAAGAATTAAATAGGTCAAAGCGGGCATATTTTAAAATTAGAAGGCAAAGGAAACATAAAAGATTTTCTTCACGGCAAACTTAATTCATCTTAGGAACCCATTCAGCTGAAAACAGTTATTAATTCCAGGAAAAATTTATCATCCATTATGCAGAAAATAAAAGCACGAAACTTTCGTTCTTAAGGTCTTTATACTAATTAATAAATTTAAAATGTTGGAAAATTATTTTTCAACTAAATTTGTAAAATTGTCCTAAGAAAAAAAAGAATAGACAAACTTTCTTTCGATTCTTTCTAGTGTCAAGGTTTTTATATTGCCTGAAATTATCGTGAGATATTTAGTTGTTATAGTGTTGATCATAAAAAAATCAACCTACTAGGTTTTTACAGATCTAATGTTTTGGATACAAAAAAACATGTGTTCCTATTTCCGTCGACCTGACTGTGTGTTTGTTTGCGTCACAGCTAAAAACTACTTCAGATTTTGGTCAAAAATTGAGGGTCATATAAGGATGAAACCATAATATTTTGGTAAAAATATAACATGACGGAACAAAATGGCGGCCTAATAAATTAAAAAAAAAAAGTATAAAAAAACCGCAACTCCTTACTCAATTGACCTTAAATTGTACACAAATCAAGTGCGAAGTAGGGATGAACTGGTAAAATTTTGATACGAATTCTAGATGCCAATACAAACTGGCGGCCTAATGTTGATAAGCTCAGTCTGAAAAAAATCCGTAAATTCATCTTTACTTCCCTCGTACTGTGGTAATAATTTTATACAAATCCTATATAATTTATTACAATTTTTGTAACAAATCTATTATGGTGGAACAAAATGGCGGCCTAATGAAATGTTTAAAAATCGGTTAAGTTTTTTATGGAGGAAAATAATAAAGAACATACTTTATTCTTTGTAGACTACGTGAATAAATAATAAAAATAAATACGTTAAGAACTTAAAAAGATTGAAATAAATTACAGCTTATAGAACTAAGGTTTTACTAAATAATTATAAGCATATAAAAAATATCTGCATATAATAAATAATAAGTATAATAATAATAATAATAAATAAATTAAAAACTTACAAAAATTGAAATAAATTACTTATAAAATTTACATAAATTTATTATTAAATAAATTTATTGTATTTGCACAAAATTATTGTTACCTTCATCAACATTAGCACTATGTTCATTTTTGGACATAGGCCTTCCCTAATTGCTAATCGATCACGTTATTGTCCTGTTTGAGTCCACTGTATGCCAGCTGTCATTTAAAAATCATCGTATCATCGCAAGAATGATCACCCCTTCCTCTCTTATGATTAATTTGCGATTCCGTCTACTATTAGTTACGGGGCCTGCGTAACTTCATTAAGTTGGGCAATCTTTACTCCTATGTCTGTTAATTTAGTAATATATCTGACTCGTTCGTTTTTAACTATGTCCGTTCTTGTGATGCCCAGCAGTCCTCTTTTCATTTCACGTTGGTCTATTCTCATTGATTCTATATTTTCCTTAGTTGCTGTCCAGTTTCAGTTTCGAATGTCATAGCTGTTAGGACATATTGTTCAAGCTTCTTTGTTTTTAGGTATTGAGAAATCTTTTTAGTTCTTAGAACAAATGACAGTTTTCCAAATGCCGACCATCCTGCTCGAATTCTTCTCATTTCCTCTTTCTCGGTATTTCTACACAGTGCTATTCTTTGCCCCAAATATATGTATTCTGTTACTCTTTCTATTTGTTTTCCATGCGCGTTTATATGTTTCTGGTTCGTTGTACATTACCTTCATTTTTGTTAAGATAGAACGACTTTTTGGGAGTCTTTGTTAATTTCGTTGATTACTTCTTCCAAATCTTTTGTATCCTTCGCTATTATTAGTATGCCATTCTCTCAACATAGGTGAGTTAGAGATTCTCCATTTACCTTTTCCGGTCCAGTTTAAGCTCTCTCTCAGAATATTCGGAATGGTAATTATAACAATTTGGCGGACAGCGTGTCACCTTGTCTTATTCCCCTGTTAATTGAAATATTGTAGATTTTTTCGTATAGTTCATAGGTTGCTGTTGCCACTTCATGTAGTTCCTTTACAAATTTAATATATCGGTAGTCGACTTTGTTATCCTTGCTCCAGTGCTTTTGGTTCAATCCTTATTCATTTGATTTTTCAATAAGTATTTTCACGGTTAATAAGTGATCCCGGGTACTATAATACTTTCTGAACCTTTATATTATATATATATATATATATATATATATATATATATATATATATATATATATATATATATATAAATGTGTTTTTCATTCCGGGTGTACATCCGTTCACTACTGTCGTTCTGAAAAGAACAGTTTTGCTGACGTTTCGCCAAAATCACATTTGGCATTTTCGAAGCTTTCTTTATCGCGTTCTAATAGAGACTGAAGTGTTGGTGACTGCGACGCTTCCTTTTATACCCCCACTCGGGGCCGAAGGTTATATCTGCGCAGGCGTTGGTCGTTATTTATGTTTTCCGGATGGTGCTGTTGTTGTTGCGCTAATTGCCCTTGAGTTTTTGCGATTTTAGATTTGTCGATTATTGTCTTCCATACTGTTGGTAATTTTAATGATTCGTCCCTTTTATTCAAATCACCTTGTTTTTCAATTTCTATGGCTTCTCGGATTATTCTGGTCTTATAATGTTCTATATTGGCAATCTCCCTACACCCATCGAAATTTATTTTATGGCCGGTTTCCTGATGATGTAGGAATAAAGCTGAGGTTGTTTGTTTATTTCTGATGCTGAGTTTATGCTCTTCCACTCTTGCTGATATTCGCCTGTTAGTTTGCCCTACGTACAACTTTTCACAGTCGTGGCACGGAATGCTGTACACTCCGTGGTTTTTCAGTTTGATTTTATCTTTTAGGTTTCCGAGTAGTTTACCTATAGTTGTTTGTGGCTTGTGTATTGTTTGTATGTTGTGTTTCCTCAGAATTCTTCCGATCCTCTCTGTTGTGCCTTTTACATATGGTAAGATTACTCGTTGCTTTCCCGGCTCATATTTTTTTGTTGTTCGTTGTTCGGGAAACCTGTACATTAATAGCTTTCTCTATGGTGCGATTTGTGTAGCCATTTTTCTTTAAAGCACTAGATACTACCTTAAGTTCGTTTTGTCTCGTCGGTGTTTCAGTTAGTCGCACGGATCTGGATATTAGAGTATTTGCCACAGCTTGAATTTGTGCTGGGTGATGATGTGATTTTGCATTTAAATATCTGTCTGTATGTGTTGGTTTTCTATACACGGTGTATTCGAAATGTCCGTTATGTAGTTTTGTGACCAAAACATCTAAAAATGGTAGTTTGTTGTTTTCCTCTAGCTCTAGAGTAAATTGTATTCTGGGGTGGATTGAATTTACGTGAGTCAGAAATTTTTCGAGCTCTGCATGACCATGTTGCCATATAATAAATATGTCATCCACATAACGAATCCATAATTTGGGTTTTAAACTTGCTTTCTCAAGAGCTTCTTTCTCAAAGTATATCATAAATAAATTCGCGACTACTGGTGATAGCGAGGACCCCATTGGAGCACCATCCATTTGTTTATACATTTGCCCGTTGAAAGAAAAATAAGTATTTTTGAGGCAATGCTCCGAGAGTTCTATTATATGTGCCTGGAAATCCTCGTTCATAGCAATCTTGTGCAATGCTTGGAATACTGGGATATAACGATATAACGATTTGACATCTAGGCTTGCTATGATATCGTTTTTTTCAAGGACGATATCTCGTATAATTCGAGTGAAATGCTCCGAGTTTTTTACAAATGAATCAGCTTTTTCTAAAGTTGGTTGCATAATTTCAGAAAGGTATTTCTCCAGTTTTTGTAGCGGCGAATTAACAGCACTAACAATAGGTCTGATAGGCGCCCCTGGTTTGTGTATTTTTGGTAAACCATAGAGTTTAGGACATATGCTCGACTTTTCCCGTGGTATGATTTTTTGTTGAATTTCGGGGTTTATTGGTGAACTTTTTATTTTATTTTTAGTTGTTTTTTCTAGGTACGTTGTCGGGTCCCTTGGAACAGGCCTATAACAATTGTCTTGTAGGATACCCTGCATTTTTTGTACGTACTCTTGAGTATTCATAACCACAGTTGCGTTTCCTTTATCTGCTGGAAGGATTGTGATGTCTTTATTTTTTCGAAGGTTTATTAGGGCCCTTTGTTCAGTGGCATTTAGGTTTTGTTTTGGTGTTTTGCTTGTTCTTAAAATTCTTGCCACCTCTTGTCGAATCTCCTCTGCTTTTGTTTCTTCAGAGGAGTCAAGGACAGCTTCCACTCCAGCTATTATTTCTTCTTTCGGGATTTCCTTAGGAGATATCGCAAAATTAAAACCCTTACTCAGTACGGATTTTTCACTTTCTGAGAGACTGTAGGATGATATATTATGTACTAATTTGTCGACGTCTACTGATGATTTTTGTGGCTGACTCGACTTTCGTAGAAGATTGTCATACTTTTTCGAAAGTTTATCTGTCTTAATATTCTTATTTGATTCTGTTCCCAAAAAGCCAAAGTTTCTATGCGATTCCACAATAAAGGGTGAATGATATTACTTAGTTTAAGGTGTAACTTTAAAAGTTCTTTTTCTGTCTCGGCTAGTTGTTTTCTAGTTTGATGGATTTGTTCTTTTAATAACGCCTTACTAGCATTTTGAAGTATGGTGTTAGTTTTTCTAGTTTTTTTATGATAAGACAACCGTGTAAAAGTAGGAAGTAAATCGCTGTCACGACACTTAATTTGAAAGATTAGATCACATAAAAGATTAGTTTTCTTACCTCTCTAGAGGTGTATAGTGTTGATTTTTACTCCTTCACGGATGGTTTACCAACGGTGCGACTAACTGAAACACAGACGAGACAAAACGACCTTAAGGTAGTATCTAGTGCTTTAAAGAAAAATGGCTACACAAATCGCACCATAGAGAAAGCTATTAATGTACAGGTTTCCCGAACAACGAACAACAAAAAATATGAGCCGGGAAAGCAACGAGTAGTCTTACCATATGTAAAAGGCACAACAGACAGGATCGGAAGAATTCTGAGGAAACACAACATACAAACAATACACAAGCCACAAACAACTATAGGTAAACTACTCGGAAACCCAAAAGATAAAATCAAACTGGAAAACCACGGAGTGTACAGCATTCCGTGCCACGACTGTGAAAAGTTGTACGTAGGGCAAACTAACAGGCGAATATCAGCAAGAGTGGAAGAGCATAAACTCAGCATCAGAAATAAACAAACAACCTCAGCTTTATTCCTACATCATCAGGAAACCGGCCATAAAATAAATTTCGATGGGTGTAGGGAGATTGCCAATATAGAACATTATAAGACCAGAATAATCCGAGAAGCCATAGAAATTGAACAACAAGGTGATTTGAATAAAAGGGACGAACCATTAAAACTACCAACAGTATGGAAGACAATAATCGACAAATCTAAAATCGCAAAAACTCAAGGGCAATTAGCGCAACAACAACAGCACCATCCGGAAAACATAAATAACGACCAACGCCTGCGCAGATATAACCTTCGGCCCCGAGTGCATATAAAAGGAAGCGTCGCAGTCACCAACACTTCAGTCTCTATTCGGACGCGAGAAAAAACACTTCGAAAATGCCAAATGTGATTTTGGCGAAACGTCAGCAAAACTGTTCTTTTCAGAACGACAGTAGTGAACGGATGTACACCCGGAATGAAAACACATTGTATTTTTCCATCCGTGAAGGAGTAAAAATCAAGATATATATAGATATATATATATATATATATATATATATATATATATATATATATATATTTTAATATAATTTTGTCGTTATTCTGTTAATAATTATCTTTGTAAGCACTTTATAAAGGTGAAATAGTAAGGTGATTGGCCTGCAGTTTTGCAAACTAATATTTTATCTCTTTTTTCATCCATTCAAAGCATGTTCAAGAGTTTTGTTACTTTTAGGATTAAAGTTTCTCCTCCTTCTCGTAGCATGTCTATAGATATAGCATCATCACCTGCAGCTTTATTAATTTTTATCTCCTTTATTGCTTCTTGTACCTCTTCTATTGTTATGTCTGTTTGTTCATCTGACCCGATTTTCTGTATCTTTTATTATTATAGATTGCTGTAGAACTCTTCTATTATTTTCAGTACAGTAGAGTCTCGATAACATGAACATCACATAACGTGTACATCCCTAAACGTGAAGAGCCAAATTGGTATTCAACCCATTCTAAAATGTGATCGCCAGAATATGTCGCGTCTATAACGTGAACATAAAGAAAATACCGTTTAACGGCGGCATTATTGGTAGATATTATGATGTAACTGGCAATCGCTTTGTCGGCAGCTTCAGTGCCTTTATTTAACCCCGCCATTATATTATATTTGTATGTATATGCCTCCCAGCGTATATGCCTCCCAACGTTACACCTCTAATTCAACCTATTGACCAAAACGTTATTAGGTTGGCCAAACTGCATTATCGATCTATATTTTTGGCAATGGTAGTAGCTAATAAATCAAAGAGTATGAATGTCATTAACAAACCGTACAACCTCCGAGATGCTATTTTAAACTTATCACGAGTATAGAATAAACTACAACCAGCTATCATTAAAAAGCCAAAGCGATGACGATCGTGAATATCACATACCCCTGGTAACACTTCGTCAAGAATTGTTAAGTCTGAATAGCGTTGTAGAGACTAACCTCAAGGAATGGAATAAAGATGACTTTGTGGAACATGAAGGAAATTGTACTGCAATTTCTGATGATTCAGAAATCGAATATGATCAAGATCCAGGTTTTTCTCAGGCTAAGGACAAAATCACTCATGCAGAGGCAGTTCGTATATTTAACCGAGGTCTGGAATGAGCAGAGGAAAGAGGATATTCAATATTTACACAAATTACGTGAAACTGCAACTATTCTTTCAAACAAAAAATGTACCTATCAATCAAAATTGGATAAGTTTTTTCTAAACACAAAAGATTAATTATAAGTATTGTATGTTGTATTTCGTCTCTGTCATTTATAACTTTTCTCTCTGTGTTTCTTAGGAGTAGATGTTTCTTTTATGCCCATTTTTGGTTTAGGGGATTTGAGTCCTTTGTTTCTTTGTATGACTACGTTAATTTGTTGTAATTGAGTTTTTAGTTTATGTCGTCTCATGTATTTCTTTATATCTTTATTTATTTTTCTGTAAATATTTTGCTTTCTTTTGCTAATTGTCTTCTCTTTTCCATCAATTATTACCGTCATTGCTAATGAGATACCTTGATTGAAACACCAGATCAAAACCTATGTTTTAAACAGCATCGCTCATAAAATCACAAAAAGTGTCAATCCAAAATTGTCTTTAACCGAAAGGAAAAAAATTATTATTCTTATGATGAAAGGGTATGGCGATCGGGTCAGGTCTTACGAAGAAGTTAAGAATGTATTTAATGACGCATTTCCAAACTGAAATCCCATTTTAAAAACTGTCCGACGATTTGGAGAGCTTATTCTTCCTCGTTAAGAAAAACTTGTCGAGCAGCTCATGTCTGCTTCAAACTGGTGCATAATGTTTTAAGAAAACATAAATATCATCCTTTCAGAATTCATTTAGTACAAAAATTATTGGAAGACGATTTTGAGCGGACTTTGATGTGGGAGCAAAATAACCAATTTTTCAACTTTATGGTCTTTTCGGATGAAGCAACATTTATGTTAAACAGTAAAGTCAATAGGCATAACTGCATATTTTGGACCGATAAAGATCCATTCGATGAGAGAATATCATATACAACGTCCTAAAAAACTGAATGTATGGGCTGGGCTCGTTGGTACCCACAAGATCGGGCTATTTGTTATTAAAGAAAATTTGACATCACAGCTTTACCTTCAGCTCTTGGAAC
>JAUTXW010004799.1:0-2500 GCA_030620095.1 Kuschelorhynchus macadamiae
ACCTAGACCTGACCTAGACCTCTGACCTGACCTAACCTAACCTAACCTAACCTAACCTGACCTGACCTAACCTAACCTAACCTAACCTAACCTAACCTAACCTAACCTAACCTAACCTAACCTAACCTAACCTAACCTAACCTAACCTAACCTAACCTAACCTAACCTAACCTAACCTAACCTAACCTAACCTAACCTAACCTAACCTAACCTAACCTAACCTAACCTAACCTAACCTAACCTAACCTAACCTAACCTAACCTAACCTAACCTAACCTAACCTAACCTAACCTAACCTAACCTAACCTAACCTAACCTAACCTAACCTAACCTAACCTAACCTAACCTAACCTAACCTACCTAACCTAACCTAAGCTAACCTAACCTAACCTAACCTAACCTAACCTAACCTAACCTAACCTAACCTAACCTAACCTAACCTAACCTAACCTAACCTAACCTAACCTAACCTAACCTAACCTAACCTAACCTAACCTAACCTAACCTAACCTAACCTAACCTAACCTAACCTAACCTAACCTAACCTAACCTAACCTAACCTAACCTAACCTAACCTAACCTAACCTAACCTAACCTAACCTAACCTAACCTAACCTAACCTAACCTAACCTAACCTAACCTAACCTAACCTAACCTAACCTAACCTAACCTAACCTAACCTAACCTAACCTAACCTAACCTAACCTAACCTAACCTAACCTAACCTAACCTAACCTAACCTAACCTAACCTAACCTAACCTAACCTAACCTAACCTAACCTAACCTAACCTAACCTAACCTAACCTAACCTAACCTAACCTAACCTAACCTAACCTAACCTAACCTAACCTAACCTAACCTAACCTAACCTAACCTAACCTAACCTAACCTAACCTAACCTAACCTAACCTAACCTAACCTAACCTAACCTAACCTAACCTAACCTAACCTAACCTAACCTAACCTAACCTAACCTAACCTAACCTAACCTAACCTAACCTAACCTAACCTAACCTAACCTAACCTAACCTAACCTAACCTAACCTAACCTAACCTAACCTAACCTAACCTAACCTAACCTAACCTAACCTAACCTAACCTAACCTAACCTAACCTAACCTAACCTAACCTAACCTAACCTAACCTAACCTAACCTAACCTAACCTAACCTAACCTAACCTAACCTAACCTAACCTAACCTAACCTAACCTAACCTAACCTAACCTAACCTAACCTAACCTAACCTAACCTAACCTAACCTAACCTAACCTAACCTAACCTAACCTAACCTAACCTAACCTAACCTAACCTAACCTAACCTAACCTAACCTAACCTAACCTAACCTAACCTAACCTAACCTAACCTAACCTAACCTAACCTAACCTAACCTAACCTAACCTAACCTAACCTAACCTAACCTAACCTAACCTAACCTAACCTAACCTAACCTAACCTAACCTAACCTAACCTAACCTAACCTAACCTAACCTAACCTAACCTAACCTAACCTAACCTAACCTAACCTAACCTAACCTAACCTGACCTAACCTAACCTAACCTAACCTAACCTAACCTAACCTAACCTAACCTAACCTAACCTAACCTAACCTGACCTAACCTAACCTAACCTAACCTAACCTAACCTAACCTAACCTAACCTAACCTAACCTAACCTAACCTAACCTAACCTAACCTAACCTAACCTAACCTAACCTAACCTAACCTAACCTAACCTAACCTAACCTAACCTAACCTAACCTAACCTAACCTAACCTAACCTAACCTAACCTAACCAACCTAACCTAACCTAACCTAACCTAACCTAACCTAACCTAACCTAACCTAACCTAACCTAACCTAACCTAACCTAACCTAACCTAACCTAACCTAACCTAACCTAACCTAACCTAACCTAACCTAACCTAACCTAACCTAACCTAACCTAACCTAACCTAACCTAACCTAACCTAACCTAACCTAACCTAACCTAACCTAACCTAACCTAACCTAACCTAACCTAACCTAACCTAACCTAACCTAACCTAACCTAACCTAACCTAACCTAACCTAACCTAACCTAACCTAACCTAACCTAACCTAACCTAACCTAACCTAACCTAACCTAACCTAACCTAACCTAACCTAACCTAACCTAACCTAACCTAACCTAACCTAACCTAACCTAACCTAACCTAACCTAACCTAACCTAACCTAACCTAACCTAACCTAACCTAACCTAACCTAACCTAACCTAACCTAACCTAACCTAACCTAACCTAACCTAACCTAACCTAACCTAACCTAACCTAACCTAACCTAACCTAACCTAACCTAACCTAACCTAACCTAACCTAACCTAACCTAACCTAACCTAACCTAACCTAACCTAACCTAACCTAACCTAACCTAACCTAACCTAACCTAAACTAACCTAACCTAACCTAACCTAACCTAACCTAACCAAACCTAACCTAACCCAACCCAACCTAACCTAACC
>JAUTXW010004799.1:605000-862050 GCA_030620095.1 Kuschelorhynchus macadamiae
AGTGTGATGCATAGCTTCATCAGAAGAAAGGATGCTGATGTAAGTACATTTATTCCACCATCAGAACTGTAAACGTCGATTATAATCATCCTCCAACAGTTCTTGTCCAAGATATACCTTATATATATATATGAATAATAGTTTTCATGACTTATAAATCTGTGTTAATAACAGTAAACACGTAACAACAGTTTTATAGCATAAAGTGACAATATAACAACCACAAAAAAATAATATTATTAAAAAAACTAATTTTTAAAGGTGATGTTTAAATTGACTACCATTTCTTTAATGCAGAATTGGCAAATTTTTGTAATTCTTTGAATAGTGTTAAAAAGAACCATTCGTCTCATTCGCAGATTTCGAAAGGCTAAATGAATTACCTCTCGAAGTTCCGCTATGCTGTCATATCGTGCTTTATGTACTTCATTTTGTATATAGCCCCATAAAATAAAATCTTAAATTGAGAGATCTGGAGAACTTGGAGGCCATCTAACAGGTCCGTTAGTACCTATTCACCTTTGAGGAAAGTATTATCAACAAATTCCCTTAAGAGCCTAGAGTTGTGACTTGGGCAACATCTTGCATTATATTGGGTTAATGGAATTTTTTCAAGCGGTTCTGGAAAACTTCCTCAAAGATTTCTAGGTATCTACGTGCTGGAAGACCTACTTCAAAAATCCTAAAAACTATATCTCTGCCAAAAATAAAACATGATACCCCAACTCCAAGGCGTTCTTGTTGTGCCCTTTCAAACAATAAATGCTGATTTTCACAATGCCAGTTCCTGGTATGGTGGCGATTAAAAATTCCCCCACTTGAGAAAAAACATTCTTCTGACGAGATAACAAGGCCATGATGCAAATGTTGCACTATATTAAATTTGTATGGATGATACTTATATTTCTTCAAGATCCTCTACACCGTCAGTTTTTGGCACACCAATTTCCTTCTCAATTTTCTACACGAGGACGAAGGTGTTGCTTCTATATATAAGGGGCGTGCGATGAAATTTTAAGAAAGGGAAGCAATTTTTAGAAACATACCTATTTGTAATGTAATTCGATTCTTCGATCATTTTTTGCAAATTCGTCAATGACGTCATTATAAAAACGTCGATGCTCGGACATATTTTGGAGAAGTTTATTTTCAATGGACAACAGCGATGTATGCGAAAGTCTCTCCTGCCCCGTTGAATTAATCACGAATTTTTTTATACGTTTAAGTGTTGAAAAATTGCGTTCTACTGATGAACTTGTGGCAGGTATCGTCAATTTACACAATTTCGGCACTTCGGTGTAGGCATCTTCCAGCTCCTTGTCTTTTAAAAATTGCATTAGTTCCTTGGGGTTATTGTTTGCGCTAATGTCACACTCGGTCGAAGAACTGGCCATAATGAAGAAGAAGAGATTTAAACGCATCTTCTGGAAAAGTTTTTCCTTTAAATGCATCAAAATTGCAGAGCTCGAGGAATTTAAAATCATTTAAACCGTTAAATCTATAGTTTATTTGTTTCTGAATTTGACCAATTATTTCATAAAAGAGGCGTCTGTATAATGTTTGAACATCTCCCACCTTGTCTGTTCGAAAACGCTTGACTTGTGGCTCTACATTTAACGTCATCGTTTTCTCCCAAAATAGGTCAAAGTCATCTCTTTTTTGGCTTAACATCCACTTTTTTTAGGTAAAAAGCAATATCATTTGTTTTAGTTTGAAATAAATAAAAACATTGTCCGAGAATGGAAATATCTCTGAAAATATGTTCAACCAATAATTAAAATTAAAATCTCGTTTCAAATAGTCCAAAAACCCCCTCGAACTATTTATTGCTTCTGAGTCCCACGTTTTATTATTTTCTATTATATTCTCAAATAGTTCAATCAGTGATTCACGATTTTCAGATACTGTTAACACAAGTCTTCCATTATAGTTCCACCTAGTAGGAGCTACTTTGGGCAATCGTTTGTGGACAATGGAGTCCAAAGCTTGTGTACGTTTTGTTGACTTGGAAAAAAAGCAGCCACGCCCCTTAAAGTAACGAAAAATACTTCACATTCTTCAATGTGATTGATGGACTGGGATAAAACTAAATTTAATTTATGAGCAAAACAATGGACAAACATAGCACTTGGGAAAGTTTCTCGAACTTTAGCTTGCAGACCCCCTAATTGTCCTGCCATCACTGCAGCTCTATCATAGCTTTGAGCAACTAATTTTTTCTCTCCATTAATTTCTTTAATAACGTTATAAACTAGGGTATATAATGCATCTGCTGTAGGATTTTCGGACACATTCTAAAAACCCAAAAATCGCTCTTGAATAATTCCGTCTGTTTTAACGTAGCTTATTACTATAGATAATTGGCTAAAATTAGTTGTTTCGCCCAGAATAATAGCCATGAACCCCGCCTCGCCAATCTCCTGCTTATTTCTTTTTAGAATAATGGTTGCAAAGGCGGAAATTAAATCATTCTGGATTCGGTTCGACGTTCCGCCAAAAAGGCTAGACTGCTCTAAATGATTTCTTTAACAATCATCATATTTAGTCATTAACCTAAGTAAATCTTGAAAATTTCCTCTATTTGAAGAAACCCTTGTTTCGTCATGACCTATAAATCCTAACTCATGCTGTCCGAGAAAACAAACAACATCGACAAGTCTTCTTAATATTTGCTTATTTTTATCGACTAGTTCATTGTGTTGGTGGTGACTAATTTCCAACTGTTTATTAAGGGCGTGTTCAATTCTGGTTTTGCCGAAGACTTTTTCCTTTATGACGGCCTGCAATGCGCTTTGGACATAACGTGTCTTTTTACAGCTTTAAATCGGAAAACCAGTTTTATTCCAGAGACCTTCTTCATTTTCAAAAAGTAAACATGTCCAACAAAATAATTTACTTATATTTTCAAACCCTGTTAGCCATTTAAATTGTTCATATTGTTTTTTTAATTTTTGTGGTTAAATTTTTCTTAGGCGGTTTTGCCCTTCCTTTGGAAATTATTTGAAGCTTATCAGCGAAGTTTAATGTTGAAAATCCCTTTATTATTAAGACACACACCGCACATTCACACACACTCTTCTTACTAAATTCTCCAACATTTTCAACGTTATTACCGACGGCCGAAGTTGACGGTATTTGCATATCCACGTCCGTATTATTGTCTTCCATATCGCACCATGCCCGACGAGACGTACGTATCACACAATACACGGATGGCTGTTTAAGCAAAGAACCTACTCCAACGATAGTGTCCGCTCCCACTTAAGGCAAGCGACTGAAATGCAAAAATTGCAAACAGCCCGTGGAAAGTTCAATAACCTCTAGCTCGATTCACAGGAAATCAAGCATACAAGACTTGGCTGCAGAGAAGCTAGCGGCCCGCATAGGTTCTTTTCCATTTTCTATTTTCGCTCGGTCGGAGTCAAGGCCGCGTTTATTATGGTCTTGATAATTAAGATAATATTTTAGCATTTTTAATATAAACTAAATTAATGGTTTCCTATTTCAAAAATTACATTTTAGAAGATGTTTTTGTAGCACTGCTTCCCTTGCTTCCATGGACTGCACGCCCCTGCTATATATCCTAAAACATCTATCTCTCTTCTTTCCCTGTTCTCTTTGTTGTATGTTTTAGAACGCAGGTGAACAAATGATCCGTGCTCAAATAAATTTGCTTTTAAACGACCAAATATCTCAAAAAACGGTCGCCTTCTTTCTAGTTATCTAACAAGTAAATACTTATAATGATAATACAGATTTTCATAGCCATTCCAAGGCTTCTTCAGAATGTTCATTACTGTGTATAAAACAAACCAGCATATCAGATTTTTCATAATTATCATACCCTGCCATTATTCGAAGAAAGTGATAAATATCAATTAAATAAAAATACCAATGAACCTTTATGAACTACTTTGTTTTGTTTGTTGCCATAAACAATAGCCATAGCCTACTATTAAGTTATGCATTTAGCCCTGTACGAAGCTATGAAAATTTTGTTAACGGTATCCTTAGTTTGAATGGAACACCCTACTGTAGATGGAAAAAGCATTGTTATCTAAGACCAAAGAAACAATTGAAACATCTGGATTTTCGTTAATAGATATCAGTATTTACGAATTGTTTATCTTCACTTAAAATATATAGTCGATTACTTATAGACAAATCCCTACTGTACCGGGTGACTTCGTATTAACTGGCACCCCCCGTAACTTTTTTATTTTTTGTCGTTCAAAAAAAAAATAAAAATACTCACATACAGAGAATTTTTTTTACGTTATAAATCTGCATTGTAATTCCCACTAACTTTTCATATATACGAGGAACGACAAAAAGTACAACTTTCTTTAATGGAATGCCCTATAAATTTTTGCCTAAAATGAAAGATCTTTTTTTTTTTCTGATTCCAATTATATAATACAAGTTGACATTTGGTTTAGCCGTTTTCGAGTTATTTAAGTTTAAAAATCAATTTTCATTATAGACTGTAAAATTACTGGCTATAAAATAACAGCTTTTTGAGCAGTTGGCTATGGAAATAAACAATATTAACAAACAGTAAGTAGTTTTTAACTACGGCGCAAACAGACAGACAAACCGACGGAATGAAGAAACCATATTTTTCGGCATCTAAGGACCCTGAAATGTGTTATTTTTTTCACGATTACAATACTTCCCTTTTAGGAGTGAAGGAAAAAGAAACAACTTTTTCCTTTACCATTTTTCAAAATTTTGCGCACTTTCTTGCCATTTTTTAAGAAAATTCAAGTTGTCAAGTTTGACATCATATAAATCACTGATAAAAACTCTTTTTTATCATTTGGCATTATTTTTCGAGCAAAAACTGACTGCCAAATTTTACTTAAGTCAATTATTAAAATAAAATCTCGTATGAGGCGGACTGATCACACTGTACTGTACTGTCACACTTGAGTTGAAAATAAAGTCCCCTTTAATTTGGTTTAACCCTCAACAACCATGTTGTCTTAAAATACACAATATAATTTTTGAGGCTCCCCTTACAGATGAAATACAAAAACTTTTTAAACCTCCTCAGACTAACCAAATATCGCGGAACGGTGATTCTGGAAAGTTTATTGGTGTGGGAACTTAATAAATGTGTGAGGGTCACGGCACGGCATAATTTTAAATAAACATTAAATCTTAACTTTTCTTGCGAAGAAGTTGGCAGCACTAAATTTGCCTCAGCCAAGTTTCGCTTTGGTTTTTAACAAAAGTTGTAAATTTGGGTTAAACTTTTTCTACACTTTTCCGGATTTAGCGTAAAGTCAGTATTTTCCTGAGGGATATATTTTACGTTACAGGCAAAACCGAGAACGGAATAAATCAAGGGAGTTGTTTTGTTTAATCCGGGAGATTTTCGGTACTACGGAAATTATTTAATATAATTACAGCAGTATTTGCAGGGTCAAACCTGAGAAACAGAAGCAGAATAATGTTTTTTTTTAAACTCTAGCGTTTAAGGACCTGATTAATTGGTAATCACAAAAGTTGGTTTTAGTCCTGTTGGTGACTGTGGTATTGTTTTGTGTATTCATTTTGGCGCTAGTTGTAGTCGTCTCTCAACTAGTTGACCATACTGATGAAGACCTTAAGTCAGAAACCAACTTTTCGCCAAAATCACATTCGGCATTTTCGAAGCTTTCTTTCTCGCGTCCGAATAGAGACTGAAGTGTTGGTGACTGCGACGCTTCCTTTTATACCCCTACACGGGGCCGAATGTTATTTCTGCGCGGTCGTTGGTCGTTATTTATGTTTTTCGGATGGTGCTGTTGTTGTTGTGCTAATTGCGCTTGAGTTTTTGCGATTTTAGATTTGTTGATTATTGTCTTTTATACTGTTGGTAGTTTTAATGACTCGTCCCTTTTATTCAAATCACCTTGTTTTTCAATTTCTATGACTTCTCGGATTATTCTGGTCTTATAATGTTCTATATTTGCCTGATGATGTAAGAATAAAGCTGAGGTTGTTTGTTTGTTTCTGATGCTTGTTTATGCTCTTCCACTCTTGATGATATTCGCCTGTTAGATTGCCCCACGTACATCTTTTCACAGTCCCGGCACGGAATGCTGTATACTCAATGGTTTTCCAGCTTGATTTTATCTTTTGGGTTTCCAAGTAGTTTACCTATAGTTGTTTGTGGCTTGTGTACTGTTTGTATGTTGTGTTTCCCAAGAATTCTTCCAATTCTATCTGTTGAGCCTTTTACATATGGTAAAACTACTTGTTGCCGGTTCATAATTTTTGTTGTTCGTTGTTCGGGAACCCTGTGCATTAATAGCTTTCTCTATGGTGCGATTTGTGTAGCCATTTTTCTTTAAAGAACTAGATATTACCTTAAGTTCGTTTTGTCTCGTCTGTGTTTCAGTTAATCGCACGGATCTGGATATCAAGTTATTTGCCACAGCTTGAATTTGTGCTGGGTGATGATGTAAAAATGGTAGTTTGTTTTGTAAGTATTTTTAAGGCAATGGTCCGAGAGTTGTATTATATGTGCCTGGAAATCGTCGTTCATAGCAATGTCGATGGGAATATTGGGATATAACAATTTGATCATTTAAATATCTTGCATTTAAATATCTGCCTGTATGTGTTGGTTTTCTGCACACGGTGTATTCGAAATGTCCGTTATGCAGTTTTGCGACCAGATCATGTAAAAATGGTAGTTTGTTTTGTAAGTATTTTTAAGGCAATGGTCCGAGAGTTGTATTATATGTGCCTGGAAATCGTCGTTCATAGCAATTTTGTCCAATGCTTCGTCGATGGGAATATTGGGATATAACAATTTGACATCTAGGCTTGCTGTGATATCGTCCTTTTCAAGAACGATGTCTCGCATAATTCGAGTAAAATGCTGCGAGTTTTTTACAAATGAAGCTTTTTCTACAGCTGGTTGCATAATTTCAGAAAGATATTTCTTCAGTTTGTGTAGCGGCGAATTAACAGCACTATCAATAGGTCTGGTTTCTGTATTTTTGGGAAACCATAGAGTTTAGGACATCTGCTCGACTTTTCCCGTGGTATGATTTTTTGTTGAATTTCGGGGTTTGTTGGTGAACTTTTTATTTTATTTTTAGTTGTTTTTCTAGGTACGTTGTCGGGTCTCTTGAAACAGGCCTATAACAATTCTCTTGTAGGATATCCTGCATTTTTTGTACGTAATCTTGAGTATTGATAACCACAGTTGCGTTTCCTTTATCTGCTGGAAGGATTGTGATGTCTTTATTTTTTCGAAGGTTTGTTAGGGCTCTTTGTCTAGTGGAATTTAGGTTTTGTTCTGGTGCTTTGCTTGATCTTAAAACTTTTGCCACCTCTTGATGAATTTCCTCTGCTTTTGTTTCTACAGAGGAGTCAAGGACAGCTTCCACTCCATCTATTATTTCTTCTTTATGGATTTCCTTAGGAGATATGGCAAAATTAAAACCCTTACTCAGTACGGATTTTTCACTTTCTGAGAGATAGTAGGATGATATATTACGCACTAACTTCTCGACGTCTACTGATGATACTTGTGGCTGACTCGACTTTTTTAGAAGATTGACATATTTTTTCGAAAGTTTATCGGTCTTAATATTCTTATTTGATTCTGTTCGCCGAAAAGCCAAAGTTTCTATGCGATTCCACAATAAAGGGTGAATGATGTTACTTAGTTTAAGGTGTAACTTTAAAAGTTGTTTTTCTGTCTCGGCTAGTTGTTTTCTAGGTTCATGAATTTGTTCTTTTAATAAGGTCTTACGAGCATTTTGAAGTATGGTGTTAGTTTTTCTAGTTTTAGTATGATAAGACAACCGTGTAAAAGTAGGAAGTAAATCGTTGTCACGACACTTAATTTGAAAGATTAGATCACATAACAGCAAGAGTGGAAGAGCATAAACTCAGCATCAAAAACAAACAAACAACCTCAGCTTTATTCCTACATCATCAGGAAACCGGCCATAAAATAAATTCCGATGGGTGTAGGAAGATGGCCAATATAGAACATTATAAGACCAGAATAATCGGAGAAGCCATAGAAATCGAAAAACAAGGTGATTTGAATAAAAGGGACGAATCATTAAAACTACCAACAGTATGGAAGCCAATATTCGACAAATCTAAAATCGCAAAAACTCAAGCGCACAATTAGCGTAACAACAACAGCACCATCTGGAAAACATAAATAACGACCAACAGGAAGCGTCGCAGTCATCAACACTTCAGTCTATATATATATATATATATATATATATATATATATATATATATATATATATATATATATATATATATATATATATATATATTATATATATTTTAGAAGTTCAGTAAGTAGTTTTTATACTTCTCCACAAAATTTTTTTAATGTTTCACTAGGCCGCCATATTGTTCCGGCTTATTGGATTTTCAACAAAATATTAATAAATGAACCTCAATTTTTGATTAAAATTTGAAGTCAATCTGGTAAATAGTTTTTAGCTATGCCACCAATTGACAGACGGGCAGACGGATCGACGGAATTAATAAAATTATTTTTGGGTACATAACGATGATAAAACGTGAAGATGTCTAAAACCGAAAGAGTGATTTGCAAACTTTTTATTTGGCCGCTATTATGTTCCGCCATCTTGAATTAGTACTACAATTGTACTGGTTCATTTCTATCCACATATAGATATGGTACACAATGTAAAATTAACCCATTAAGTAGTTTTTTCGGGTTAAATTTTTATATATTTTATTAAGACGACATATTATTCCGCCATCTTGGATTTGTACCAAAATTTGATCATTTGATTCCTACTTAATACTTGATTTTTGTGCACAAGTTAAGCTAAATTGGATATTTCCTGACTTTTTCGTACGTATGATGTTAATATGAGAATTTCATCGGAAATAATAAATTTTCTACCCTGGACATCTGCTATTAGGAAAAAAACAGAAAACTTTGGATGCGATAAATATTCTAGCAATCAAAGCTGGGTCGGATTTGCAAAGTGTAAAGTATATACAAGTTGGCAAAAGAAAATGATTTTCCAGCTCGGAAAAGAAAACCCAATTCTCTTCGCGACTGATGTGGCAATTGAGATGATGTGATCATACAAACGAAGATCTCTTTCAGAAAAATGATACCAAGGAATATTTGGCTTCAAGCATTTGATGGTTCATTTGAATGGTGTAGTAAGTGGAAGATAATTTGTGAGACTGTAAACATAATTGTGTCTTAGTGGCGTTAAATTAGACTTGATGTTTTGCTCCCCATTCTATGATTTTAATGAGGTCCTCGGTTAGGGATAAAGTAATTACTCTATCATCAATTTCAGTAGTGCATTAAAAATTAGTATCTAGGATTATTGTAGTGCGAACTATTTGATTAAAAATGATGGTGAAACTAAACTAACTAGGTGAAAGCTAATAATGTAAAGCTATTTTAAAATGCAGACTTTGTATTAGATATGCATAGGTTCTAACCAGAATCAAAGATTGATTATACTTTGTATAGACAGTCCATTAAAAACAAGTAAATTTACCACACCAATTGCCGGTGTCGCCGATTATCAAAAATGCAAGCAACAATAATTAGTTCAGTGTTGCCACTAGCGTGACTTAGGCCTATGTGTATAGAAATACACCATAAAAATTATGTTTTAAAGAAACAAACATAATTGTCAGGTAATAGTGTAAAACCGATCTATAAACGAACTTCACCAGCCGATCTGATGAAGTGAGTCGCGGACTGGCAACTCTGGGTTCTGAGCTACGTGAGAATCTCTGGATGAATCCCAATAATTGGGAATACAATACAAAGTTGGGATGTATTTAGGGGGTATTTTTTTGCAAAGAATGGATCGTCTATTTAGATTATAATCTGTCTTTGCCAGAACTAACAAGCTTGAAACTCGGTATGTGTGCTCTAAAAATTAAAGTAAATTAAATTAACTTATAGAACTCACCTGTACCCAGCAAGACTAAAATAAAAACAGATTATTGTATATTTTGGGCAATAAATAATAATAAATAAATATTTTTACAAAAAAACATTTGCAGGGTCTATGGAAGTTGAATTTGTCATATGTGGATAAAGGATAAAAAAGTAGGATAGGGTAGTGAAGGTTTTGTTCCAGCCAGTTGACCCGTTATGGTATTATGATCAGACCCTGGATCAAAACTTGAAAAATCGATTTGCGAAAAACACATTTTTTAATGTAAATAACCGTGATTGTTTTTATCCTGGCCTACTCCGTTTTTCCATAAAATACAAATAAGTGGGAATTATGGCACATTTTTAAGTTGCTTTATTTGGAAAACTATAACATAAAAACATAAAATATACAGGGTGTTCTATTTGAAATAACCAAGTCGCGGTCATTTCCGGGGAAAACGAAAATGATATTCAATAGTTTTTATGTTACTAATGTTCATAATATTCAACCCTATCATTATATCAAATTCCATATTTTTACCTCTGGCCTTTGTCAAATAGCGCCCTGGGTAGTGTTTCATTGTCACTCGGTTTAACAGGAAAACTAGAGAATCTATTGAAATGTATAAACATCTTAATACTTTTAATAGAGATACGGGCTGCAGCCTATAAGAGATGTCGAAACCTTCCGTTCTTTAAAACACTGTAAAGGAAAATTAATAATTACAACACAGCTTAACGGACCATCTTTATCCTACAATTGGTAAATACTAATACGTATATAATTTACAGAAATGTACATATAATTTAAAATAAGAAATTCTGTCAAAAATGGATTATATAAAATATTTTCAAATGTTTACATGCAATCAAACTCTGAAATAAAAAAAACTATTTTTATGTTTGATGTTTCAAATGTCAAAGGTGGTAATACTGAATTCCGATGTTGTTCTTCAATAAAGTAGCAAGCAGGTTTTTCCTAATAAAACATCTCGCTGTACAAACTGGATCGCAATTATTTCCGAAGCACTGAACGATGGACGCGGAAGGTAAACAAAAAAAAAGTAAAACGAAACTTTGAAGGCAATTAGGCGATCGAGCCAATTTCCCTCCGCAAAACAAGCTACGGAAAATGCATACGTTCAGTTTCCTGGCCCATAACGCATGATTTATAGAGTTTTACGAATCCCTGTTTTAGGGAACTAATTTCGGTGCATTAAAATCCGAATCTATTCTTTTATAGCGTGGGTTTGCCGTATGTTAAAGTAATTAGTGATTTAGCTATCTGCCCCGTATTTTATCTAAGCTATTCTCTCAAAAAGTAAAACTAACCAACGAGCTTTTTGCATCAACATTAAATGCTGTATGGTATTTCGAAAACTGGTTAAACGATTTTTACTTCCTTCGTAAAAGGGAAAGATTATAATTCTGAAAAAATCATCATCCGAAATTATTTCAGATCTTTATGTTTCATAAATAAATAAATAAATAAATAAATAAATAAATAAATAAATGCTTTATTGTCAAAAAAAAATTTACAATTTTGTGGACAAAGCTGTTGTAAAAAAATAGTTTACAAACATCAAAATTAGCAAACAAAACAAAACAAAAACACATCATAAATATTATAGAAAAATAATATTTAAATCAAGAATTTAAAATATTAATATTAATCCTAAAAGAAGTACATTAGAAATGTACTTTGTCAGTCGTACTATGTTATAAACATTTTCATAAATATAATGTAAAAAAAATAAAAAAGCAAAGTGAAAAATAAAAAAGTACGAAACAATTAAAAAAATACATATACAAAATTCGGTAAAAATGGTTGGTAATGGCAACTATCACACTAGGGGTTCATAAGGATAAAATTATGTGTTGTAAAACTCGTTCACGGTGTAGAAGGCACTTTCCAGTAAGAATGATTTCAAAGCCTTGCGAAATGAAGTCAGAGATATTATGGTTTTGATGTTAAATGGCAGGTGATTATGCATTTTTTTGCATTGTAGATTACTGATCTTTTAATTAACTCTGAGTGTGGGGTTGGAAGATAGAGATCGTGCTCAGTATTTCTGAGAGGGTAGTTGTGAGAAGGTCTCTCTAATAGAGCAGGTGCGTGCTTACGAATTAAGCAAACCGATTCCAAAATGAATAAGCAAGGAAGGGTTAGTATTTTATATCTTTTAAAGAAATCTCGGTAGTGAGTTCTACTGTTAAGTCTCAGTAGGTAACGAACAGCTCTTTTTTGTAGTATAAAAATTCGATCAAATTGAGTCGCACAACATGTACCCCAGAATGGAATAGCATATCTGAGGTGCGATTCAACAAGAGCAAAATAAACAGTTCTAGAGGTAGAAAAGCTAAGCTCCTCGAAAACAGATCTTAACGCAAAGCAAGCAGAACCCAACTTCCTTGATAAAGCGTCGATATGTGGATCCCATTTTAAAGAATCATCTATAAGAAGCCCTAGAAATTTTACAGAGTTTACGACATCAATAGTGGTGCCATTAAGGTCAAAAGGTTGCAGCGTGTTTTTATAAGACAAGACTTTCGTTTTAGAGATGTTCAAACATAGGAGATTAGAATCGCACCAGGATTTAATGGTGATTAGGTCATTAGATACAATCCTATGTAGGTCCGTGACATCTGGGTGGCTCCACGTAAAGCTGGTATCGTCCGCAAAGAGACATATTTTTCCACTAATGTTTAAATTAGCCATGTCGTTTATGAACAGAAGAAACAAGATAGGGCCTAGTACCGAGCCTTGAGGCACTCCATATTCCATTGGCCTACAAGAAGACATCCTGTTGTCAACTTTCACAACTTGATTTCTGTTGCTAAGATATGACTTAAACCAATTGAGAGGAGCCCCTCTAAATCCATAGTACTGCAGTTTGTTAGTTAATATATTATGATTCACACAATCGAAAGCTTTGGAAAAATCACAGAAAATTGTTGCCGTAGCGTGATGGTTGTTTAGGCTGGAGTAAACTCTATTAAGAAGGGAAAACATGGCATCGCTTGTGCATTTGTTACTTAGAAATTCAAATTGATGTTTTGTAAGTATTTCATATCTAGACAGAAATGATAAAAGCCTTTTTTTAACCAGTCTTTCGATGATCTTAGATAGCGTAGGGAGAAGTGCAATTGGGCGATAGTTCGAAGCTTCTTCTGAAACACCTCCTTTGTGAAGAGGTATGATTATTGCAGTTTTAAGGCAGCTTGGAAAAGTACCATTTTGGAAAGACATATTTATCAAAGTAGTCAGATGCTCTAGTGTGCATTCCGGCAGACTTGAATACATTTTTAAAGTAAGCCCATCAGTTCCCGAGGAAGATTTATTTTTGATATCATTAATTGTACTACGAAGTTCTGATAAAACTACTGGTGAAAAGAAGAAACTGTGCAGGTTTACCCTATGATTAGAGAGATATGAAATTGGGTCATTAGATTGAGATACGGATTTAGTCAAATCTTTGGCTACATTTACAAAATAATTGTTTAGGTCCTCAGGAGAGGTAAGGATAGTGCTGGATAAAGGAGTTTTGTTTCTTAAATCATTTACGATAGACCAGGTTTCTTTAGGTACATTTTTGGCGTTAGAAAGTCTATTATTGTAATAAATATCTTTGGCGGCTTTAATAGTCTTATGATAAATTTTTCTGTATGATTTTATATAATTATGAAAAAAGACACTGTCCGAAAATTTCTTTAAATGAGATAGTGACCGCATGTTCTTAGAAGATATACGTAAATCTTTAGTGGACCAGGGTTTACTTCTTTTATTTTTGATAGGCCTAAGAGGAAAAGATTCAGAAGCTATATTAGTTAGAGTTTTTATAAAACGAGAAAATTCAGTGTCGACATCATAAGTGTGAGAGTCCCAGTCAGTTATTTGACATAGGTGTTTGAAATTAATGAAATTTCTAACCGAAAAAATACGGCCTACTTGTCTAGAGGAATTTTTGGCTTTGGATGTAATTGAAAATTTTGTGAAAATTGCTTCATGATCGGAGAAACCTGGACTTAAGACATTACATTCGACGGAGCTAGGATCGAAAGAAGACACAACGTAATCTATAGTACTGGCACTTGTCTTAGTAATTCTGGTTGGTGAGTTGACGTGCATGGCAATTCCTAATGACTCGAAGATGGACTGAAGACATTCCTGAGCAACACACACACTGGAAAAGTCAATATTGAAATCGCCACATAAGATTAATCCTGATTGACATCAAATTCTGGTTAAAAATTAAGAGTAATACATTTTGGTAAAAATCCAATATGGCAAAACAAAATGGGGGCCTAGTGAAATGTTAAGAAAAATATTACTAAAAACTGCTTATTAAATTTATCTAAAATTTTGCACCAAAAATGAAGTACTATGTAGGAATCAACTTGTAAAATGTTGATGTGAATCCAATATGGTGGAACAAAATGGCGACCAAATAAAATATTTGTAATCGTAAAAAAAAATGATCTCAGGTTTTACATATTTTCAGGTTTTAGCATCCCTATAGATGCCAAAAAATATGTTTTATCAATTCCGTCTGTCCGTCGTTCGGGTTGTCTGTATGTCTATCAGTTTGCGGCATAGCTTAGAAGCTTTTTATCAGATTGAATTCCAAATTTGGGCAAACATTAATATACGGGGATGGTCAATGAAGTGTCCTGGTTTGATAAAAATCTAATATGCCGGAACAAGATGGCGGACTAGTGAAACGTTAAAATAATTATTACTAAAGAATCTAATTATCCAATTTCCTCAATTTTTTACAAAAAACAAGTGTAACATTTTGGTATGATCATAAAATAGCAAAAAAAATTGGCGGCCTAATAAAATATTTACAAAAATTCATTAGAATAATGTTCAAAATGTATGCAACCATTAAGTCTCTTATAGAGATAAACTGGTGAAGTCGTGATACGAATTCAAGATAGCGGAACAAAATAACTGTCAAATATTTTTTTAAACTCTTTTAAAGAAATCCTATTTAATTGACTTTAAATTTTGCATAGAAGATATGTAAATTATCTGCATCTTAACATTTCTAAATGTAAAGTGCTTCATTTCCATAAGCGTATTAATCCCATACACTCCACCTACCTCATAGATGCTGTACATCCTGAAGTTGCTACTTCTTTCACCGATCTGGGTGTTATTTTAGATGAAAATTTAACTTTTAACTTTATAACTCATTGGTTAGGAGCGTTTTGTAATACTGTTCTGCAAATGGAGTCCTTGATCTCAGTGTCACATCGACAGAATCGAAAAAGTACTAAATAGATTTGCAAAATACAAGAGCTCTTCTTTGTGGCCTGTAAACCCTAGAGTTTCGAAGAGAGAAGGTATTTCTTATTTTTCTACACAAATTGGTCAATGGAAGGATTGATTGTGAAGTATTGCTAGAGTCGGTCTCTTTTTTGATTCCTATTAAAAGAACAAGACAATCTTAACAATTTTTAGAAAGATACCACCGTACAAATTATGGGCTTAGCGCATTTGTTGACCGGCTAGTATGCAACTACAATCGTCGCTTCCCGGAGTATGACATTTTTAAGCTCAGCACTTTGCAGATAAAAAGGCAGTTAAGCGGATTGGTTTTGTGATGTTTTCTGTCTGTCCTTGTTCAATTTTGTTATATTTATGTATTATGTTAATTTTGGACCTGAAATCGTTTTATCATTGTATATTATTTTTTTTATTTCCCTGTTTATCCCAGGGATATTTGACTTGGTACTTTATATATATACAGGGTTGTTTGGAATTATTATTAAAACATTTAGTTTATTTTACTATTAATTAAAGCATCATCCATTTTCATGTTTTTTAATTATTATGAACATACCATAATCCGAATCGTAAATATTATAATCAATACAAAGTAATTAATA
Source organism: Kuschelorhynchus macadamiae (assembly GCA_030620095.1). Lineage (NCBI taxonomy): Eukaryota > Metazoa > Arthropoda > Insecta > Coleoptera > Curculionidae > Kuschelorhynchus > Kuschelorhynchus macadamiae. The sequence continues at coordinate 620,815 of JAUTXW010004799.1, forward strand.
CAATAATTCATTCCTATATCTACATTTCTTTGAACTTTTCCGCGCATGTGTAAAAACTCCATAAGCCTAGCAAAGTAAGAAGGGACTGTCAAGAGTCATTCATTATGGTAGAAAAGGTGTATCTAAGCACAACTAGTTCTCATAATCACATTTAACCATTTTTCTCCAATTTCATAATCAAGAGAAGGGGCCCCTTTATTTATGAAGCTTTATATATTATGAAGTGAAAGAAGCCACTGGATTTAGGTGAGTGGAGTTTCGTTCATTTCAATTGCATACAAAATTTATCATATATCTAATTTTATTTTATTTCTTCCCAATCCGCATTTTTATACAGTCCATTTGAAGTATTATCTTTTTTTTTAATAAATTACGCAACAAGGGTCCTGCAGCTCACCTCCCGTCTTTTATTATACCTAAACCATTTATTTTAGAAAAAATTTTTAAAAGCCGCTATATGCTGTTGATTAGAGAGCACATTTTAAAAATATTCTTGATTATACAGGGTGTTACAAAAAATAGTGGCGCATAAAAGTTGAATTTTTTAAAATGGAACACCCTATATTTTTTTACATTTTTGGAACACTCTTTGCCTAGTCTACAGACTCCTAGAATATTATCTCTCTTTTTTTAATAGTTTCGGAGAAAAAAGGTAAAATCGAAGAAAAAAAAAATTATAGTCTACATTTAAAATATTTATAAAAATTAGATAAAACATCTTAAAAGCTAAGGTAACTTAGTAGCTTACTGCAAAAGGTTTATAGTTATTCTGCTACGAGTACTATAAGTCTTACTTATACAGGGTGACCCAAATTCCATGTCAAACGTTGCAAAATAAAAAATTATTTTTCTCCATTTTTTCAAATGGAACACCCTATATATTTTCTTTCTGTCAGGTACAGAATTAACAGATCAACATTTTTTATTATTACACTTATCTCAGGTGAAGGTTTTTGAAATATTCTTAAAAAACTAATGTTGTACTTTGTTTTTCAGTACGATAATTGAATAACCTCACTAGTAATGTTCATACCTTCGCGATTTTAAATATTAGATAAGTCAGCGTAGTTCTAGCTATGGGGAAAAACCTAAAATCCTAACATTTTTTCTAATTACGTTTGCTGCATAAAATTTAAATTACTGCCAAGAGTTAAGGCTCGACTTAAGGTGTAACAGCTTTATTTAACATTATTAACAAATATCTAATTCTAAAGTTAATTTTTACTTAGAACATATGTTCGATATGTCTTCCATTCTCTTCGAGGCATAAACGAAGACGGGTATGAAAAGATCTTCCTACTATTCTTAATACTTCGGGCGTAATACTTTGAAATGCGGTTCTAATCCGTTGCTGCATATTTTCGGGAGTTGTTGGAGGTTTGTTGTAAACAATTTCCTTAACGTAGCCCCATAGAAAAAAATCTAATTTCGTTAGATCAGGCGACCGGGGCGGCCACGCACTTGCTCCCTGTCTTCCAATCCATCGATTTGGAAAATTATTATTTAAATGATCCATAACTGGCAACGAAAAATGTGCTGGAGCAACATCTTGTTGCAACCACATTGTATTTCTCAGATTAACCGGCAAATTTTCGCACAAATTTGGCAAGTGATTTTCTAGGAAGTCGAGATACATGGCTCCAGTTAAATGTCCATTAAAAAAATGGGGACCAATAACATGTTCACCAATAATTCCCCCCCACACATTAACTGACCATCTGTGTTGTAGATCAAGCTGCCTAAAAATTCTTGGATTACGGTCGGCGTAGTAATGGTAGTTATGACGATTTACAAATCCATTCTTATGAAATGTGGCCTCATCAGAGAATAAAACTTTATCAAAAAAATCAAAGCTTAACCTAATTTTAGCTTGTGCCCAATTACAAAAGTCAACACGTTTCTCAAAATCTGCTGGAAGGAGTTCTTGATGAAACTGAATATGATATGCATGAAATTTATGGCTCTTTGAAATTCGCTGAACAGTTCTTTCGCTTACTCCTACGGCATCCCCGACTGCTTTTTGGCTAACAGAAGGATTTTCCGTGACAGCTAATAGCACAGCTAATTCATTTTCTTCCGTTCGAACGGGCCTATTTCTAACTGGTCTTGTATAATTTACATTTCCCGTTGCCATAAATCTCTCTAATAAGTTCGTCATGCTCCTTCTGTCTGGGTGCCTTCGTTTCGGATAATTTTGCGCATAAATCCTACTGGCCAAAAAGGCATTTCTATGCGATTCTCCTAACACAAAAACCATATCAACCAGTTCTTCGCGGGTGTACTCCATGACGATAGAACGTTCAAATAAAACTTCTAAACAGTGACGCAAACAAACGAGAAATGAACTACGTAGAAGGTAAAGACCACTATATGAAAAATCCGATAATTATTTCAATTTGTAAAACTTAAAAAACGAATACCTAAGTAAATTGCCTATATGTTTTAGTTGTTCAGTTTCTAGACAATTTGTTTTTCATGGCCTACTTAAATTCTAGTTAATAATTTGGGCAACACTTGTCAATAATATTAAATAAAGGTTAAGGCCGTTTTACATGCTGCAAGTTTCTTGCAGCAAGATATTGCGCGCAATTTGTCTTGCAGACTGTAAAGCGGCAGTTGTATTTCAATTGCAAGTGTCAGCGTAGGCCTTTGTGCAAGTCTCTTGCAACTTGTAGGAAGACCTGCAGCATGTAAAACGTCTTTACGGCTTAACTCTTGGCAGTAATTCAAATTTTATGCGGTAAACGTAATTACAAAAAATGTTGGGATTTTAGGTTTTTTCCCATAGCTATAACTACGCTGACCTATTTATTATTCAAAATCGCGAAGGTGCTTACTTATGAACATTACTAGTGAGGTTATTCAATTACCATACTGAAAAACAAAGTACAACATTAGTTTTTTAAGAATATTTCAAAAACCTTCAGGAATTTTGAGATAAGTATAATAATAAAAAATGTTGATCTGTTAATTCTGTATCGGACAGAAAAAAAATATATATAGGGTGTTCCATTTTTCCACATTACTATTGAGTTTATTCAATTATCGTACTGAAAAACAAAGTACAACATTAGTTTTTTAAGAATATTTCAAAAACCTTCAGGAATTTTGAGATAAGTGTAATAATGAAAAATGTTGATCTGTTAATTCTGTACCGGACAGAAAAAAAATATATAGGGTGTTCCATTTGAAAAAATGGAGAAAAATTATTTTTTATTTTGCAACGTTTGACATGGAATTTGGGTCACCCTGTATAAGTAAGACTTATAATACTCATAGCAGAATAACTATAAACCTTTTGCAGTAAGCTACTAGGTTACCTTAGCTTTTAAGATGTTTCATCTAATTTTTATAAATATTTTAAATGTAGACTATAATTTTTTTTTTCTTCGATTTTACCTTTTTTCTCCGAAACTATTAAAAAAAGAGAGATACTATTCTAGGAGTCTGTAGACTAGGTAAAGAGTGTTTCAAAAATGTAAAAAAATATAGGGTGTTCCATTTAAAAAAATACAACTCTTATGCGCCACTATTTTTTGTAACACCCTGTATAATCAAGAATATTTTTAAAATGTGCTCTCTAATTAACAGCATATAGTGGCTTTTAAATATTTTTTCTAAAATAAATAATTAAGGTATAATAAAAGACGGGAGGTGAGCTGCAGAACCCTGTATATATATGTTATATAACTCGACTTAAAATTCACTTTTTAAAAAATATTTTTATTTACAAAATCAAAATTAAACTAACAGTATAGAAGCTTAAAAACGAATCATGATTTTATTTACAATTTACACTATTTATATGAAAGACGAATGCTGCGTCAGTGGGAACTTGCTTGCTGGGCAGATTCTGCTGACGAGGCGTCTCGGTACTCGCCGTCTCCTTGAGATAACCGACATCCGATACGGTGGGAACCAAGGGCATCGTACTTGAAGGTGACATTGCTCGTGAGAAAGGATATAACAACTCCCCCATTAAGATGAAAGTTGACGCGTGGTGACAACTTTCAGGTCCTCTGCTTATTGAGGTTGAGTTCAATCTCTTCACTTTCTTCAATCGGGTCGCCAAGGCGGATGCTCGGTCTCCTTCTGGGAATTATTCTTCTCCATTGTATAACGTTAGATCCTCTTTTAGGTGGAGAGGGTGGATTGTCATCGTTGCTAGTGGCTACTCCAATCTTGATGTTACGTGTTCGTCTTCGACATTTGCAAAAGATGTATAAGGCAATCAGTGTGATAATGAGTGTTATTGTAAGAATCGTGAACCAACTTATGTGTTTTTTCACGAACGGCTGATTTACCAATTGATCCAGCTGATCGGCATACTGATTTAACTTGTGCTGGGCTATGTTCAGGTCCTCTACATCTATTTTGTTTAGCTTCAGAGGCTTCAAATCTGGTAAGTGAATATTCTCTGGCATATGGTTACAGCAGTCAAAAGGGATGTTGACTGGGTGGTAATTGTAGGTTACGTTGTCGTAAACATCAACTGATTTCTGGGCACGAACTCTTGTACTCCCAACGAAGGCACTACACTCGGGTTGAAGTTTCATCAAAGTATTTGTGTTGATGATCTGAGTCTCTATATCTCTGGATCCACATTTTATTGTGACGGGCAGAGGGTCTGCAACAGCTATCAACCATAAATTCTGACTGATTTCTTGAATGTTATAGTCTTTGGCAAGAATGACTAAAACTTGGCATGTTCTGGGTAGCTGATCAAGTCTCTTCAGAAGCTGAGCCTCGCAGACTGCATCAGTATCAATTGGGTATGGCAGGATGTTGGAACAGATGAACATACGGTTGCCTAGTGGTTTGCAGGACTTCATATTGCGGATGGTTGTATAAAGTAAAGAATCATCATTTCGCGCAATTAGTTTATTAGTTATTGACAAAATGTGATGAAGGCCTGTTCGATTATCCAGAATCGGTATAGGATATAAGTGATAGAGAGTGTATTTTTCAGGTTCGACTAAAGGTATTTCTAGTACAAAAATTATTCTAGTATCTAATTGATATGCCTTTAATTCTATTATGTCGAGATATTGAGCTACGCTTGAATAATATATCGGCAAGGGAAGATTATTCTTCTGTAATGACTGCGATATATGCTTTAATGAGTCTACTAAATCGTATGGAGTGATGATTGAACTGTGCAAAATTCTTAAACGTGCAAATGTAACAGCGTTTATAACATCGTTCAAAGTATTTTCGATAAATGAATAACTTTCTGTTAGTGATTCGCACAAGTCTAGGATATCGAGTTGTGATTGATAAAATTTGAGATGATCGGAAATATCCATAATTGATTCGCGAATTTCTTTAATATCATTATTAAAGGTTTCCTCGTCAATTTGAAGTTTTTGAATGGTTTCGTTAAAGCTTTTGATAACAGAGGTAGTTACAGATATTTGATTTTTCAAAAGATTTTCTATTTGGTATTCATCGTGGGTTAACTTTTCGATGCACTCGTTGAAATATTCACCATCGGAAGCGTCAAGATTACCAGTTATTGATTTCCAAATGGTTCCAATACCATTAAGAATACCACGTTTTTCTCTAAAAATGTACTTTTTAGTGTCGGCCATTATTTCAGTGTACTTTTGGTTAACGGCGTTTGATATTTGTTTAAGGAGACTAACATGAGTTTGAACTTGCGGCTTAAAGGCTTTCATTCGCGGTACGTCTTCGTCTATAGTGTTTAATAAGCTTTCTAATATTTTATCATTATTACTAATTGTTTCTTTGATTGGTCCGAGGTCTTTGTAAACAAGGAGGGTCCATTTATCATTTGAGATTTTTACGGTCGCTTATTCATGAAAGAAAATTCCTAAGGTGTTGTTTATTGGTGTTAGAGTGTATTGGGACTGAGTGGCTGTTGAAAGTGCCAAGAACCTAGAAGAGAAAAATTACTCATAGTATGGTTTCAGTCTGTCAAAATTTATTTTAGATTTTTGTTTAGATTCGGGGTTTATCAGAATTGCTGAATTTTGTAAAATTTCGATTATTTCGAATGGACCGTTAAATTTATTTTGGCTTTTGTCCTTGATTTGCGATTCTTTAATGTATACCTTATCTCCTAAATTATATTCATAGGGGTGAGCAGAAACATTTTGGTCGAAGCGCTCTTTGGCTTTTTCTTTTTGTTGACATGTTCTGGCTCGGGCTGTTTTATAAGGTATTGCATGCGATTGTTTAGATCTTGCATATATTTGGAAATAAGACGTTTTTCATTATATAGGATTTCTGGTGGTCTAGATGAAGTGTGTCCAAAAATAAGTTCGTAAGGCGTGAAACCGTGCGTTTTGTTTTTGGTATTGTTATAACATATAGTTGCATAAGGAAGAACATTAAACGGGTGTTCGTCAGGGTTTTCAGTTTGATTAGCTCGTATCATTTCACTAAGTGTCGCGTGAAATCTCTCAACAGAGCCGTTTGATTGAGGGTGTCCTACGCTAGAGAAAGTTAGTTTGATATCGTAAAGCTCACAGAGGTCATTCATTAAGGTGTTTTTGAATTCTCGGCCATAGTCACAATGTATACGTAACGGAGTTCCATAATGTTGAAAAAATACAAGAAGTGTATTAACAACAGATTTTGCTGTCTTATCCTCTATAGGGTAAGCTTGTGTAAATTTTGTTAGTTCGTCACGTACTGTTAGGGCGTAATTTCGAGTTGGGTATTCAAATATGTCTATGTTTATTCTTTCAAAAGGTGTTTTGGGCGTTTCTGTTACGACTAGGGGACTGCTTAGATTTTTACGACAGATTTTTACTTTTTGGCAAGTTTCGCAACTTTTAATAAAGTTTTCTACGGCTTTTATTATGCCTGGCCAATTGTATTTTTCTTTTATGCGTCTTAACGTCTCGTTAATTCCGCGATGTAAGTTGGTTTTTCCGCGATGGTAATGATCTAAGATCTGAGGTATTTCGTCTTCATTAGGGGTTGTTGTGATGTTTTGGCAGATACTTAATTTTATATTTTTGTCTGCAAAAATATACGAAAATATTTCAAGGATAGGAAGTTCGAGTGTGTTTTCCACGAAATAGGTACAAGAGATGTCAAGTTCGTCTTGACCGGTATAGAGAATGTAAAAGAGAAGTTGTGTGACAGTTTCTGGGTTAAACGGGAGAGGAATAATGAAATATTTACGATTTTTTGTTGATTTACTGGAGAAAATATTTATTTGTTTTGGATTAAATTCCATGTTTTCCTCGAAAATATCGTCAAGAATCTTATGATGTAGTTCTTCTAATTTATTTTGTCGAAAGAATGTTATAATATTTTTGTGTGACTTATCCAACAGCTGGTCGTTGGTTGTTTCGATTTTAGAATAATCGATCAGGGATCTGGTTTCGTAAAGGCTTACGAATTTATTGTATTCTTCGACTATTACATCGTCGTCATAGGTTTTAGGTTCTTCGATAGGTTCTTCGGATTCTGTCTCATTCGATGCAAAAACAGATATTTTTGTTTGAAGCTTTGCGCATTCTTGGAAATGATTTACTTTTATTCGAGATAATGCATCAGCGTTTTTATTAATTTTTCCCGGTTTATAAATTATTTCGTACTGATATTCTCCTAGTTTTAGCCGCCATCGTGCTAATCTACTACCTGGGTCTTTAATAGAAAGTAACCAAGTAAGGGGACGATGATCTGTGACTAGAATGAACTTTCTTCCAAATAAATATGGACGAAAATATTTCACGGCCCATACAATTGCAAGTAGTTCTCTCTCTATTGTCGAGTAATTGGTTTCGGCTTTACATAATGTTCTTGAGGCATAACCAATGGGTAAGTCTTTGCCAATGGGACCTTGGGAAAGTACAGCGCCTATCGCAAATGCGCTTGCATCCGTTGTTAGTAGGAAAGGCTCATCGAAATTTGGATAGATGAGAATTGGGTCAGAAGTCAGTAATTGTTTTAGTTCGTCGAAAGCTTGACGACAATCTGAGTCGAAATCAAATTTGATATCTTTTTTCAACAATCTGGTAAGGGGCTTTGATATTTTCGCAAAGTTTGGAATAAACCTACGATAATAACCAGCTAAACCCAGAAAGGATTTTATGTCTTTTGAATTTTTTGGTTCTGGAAATTTCTGTATACAATCGATTTTAGTGGGATTAGGTTTAACTCCGTCCTGAGTGATTAGGTGACCAAGGTATGCTACCTCTTTTCTCAGGAACTCACATTTGTCAGGTTGTATTTTGAGGTTTGCTTTTCGAAGACGTTTAAAAACTTCGCGTAAGCGTGTGATGTGGTCATGGATTGTGGGTGAATACACAATGATGTCGTCCATATAGACGAGACAACGTTCATTGAGAATGCCTAGAAGGATGTTGTCCATTACTCTCTGGAAAGTGGACGGGGCGTTTTTAAGACCAAAGGGCATTCTTATAAATTCGTAGTGTCCGTTCTCGACAGAGAAAGCAGTTTTTGGAATATCTTTAGGGTCTATCTCGATCTGGTGAAATCCTGAAGCCAGATCCAGGGTTGTAAAATACTGGCACTTGCCTAGCTGATCCAAAAGATCGGAAATATTGGGAAGCGGGTACTTATCATCTACCGTGGATTCATTCAATTTACGATAATCTATGACTACTCTCCATTTTTGTTTGCCTGATGAATCAAGTTTCTTGGGGACGACCCAAACTGGAGATGACCAAGGTGAAATAGAGGGTTTTATGATTCCTTGTTCTAACATTTTATTAACCTGAGTTTTTACCTCTTCTTTGTGAATATGGGGATACCTGTATGATTTGGTGAAAACAGGCTTTGCACCATTGGTGTCAATTTGGTGTTTAATTTCATTGGTAAAGGTAAGATTGTCACCTTCGAGGTAAAATATGTCCTCAAAATCTACGCAAAGATTGGTAATTATTTCTTTTTCTTCTTCGTTAAGATGCTCTAAACGAAGTTGGGACTTAATGTTGGGAATGCGGTTAGGAGATAGTTGTTTATCAGATAAATTGTAATTGAGTAGCGAATGAGAAGAAAAAGGTTCGATTTCGATATTTGAAAAATTACTGGTTTTTGGGATGGCGTTTGCATTAACCACAGAAGTTAGAAATTCGCCTTTTTCATTGACATGGACAATTGCGTTTGGGATATGAACTTTTTCGATTTCTTGCCTAGATAGGATAGCATCGGTGTTGACTAAATCACAACGTAATTTAAAAATTTGTTCGGTCCTACCTTCAATCTTAATTTCGTTAGGATTGTTTACGTTAGTTATTTTATTATTTTGTTCGAGGTTTTCTTCTGCCTTAAACAGTGGTAAAGTTTTAAAATTTGTAACAAGTTGTTTATTTTTTAAGTCGATGGTGCATTCATAGTGTTCTAAAAAGTCGAGTCCTAGAATACCATCGAAATCAATATCTAAATCGTATATGTAAACTTTATGTGGGTTTCCGGCTTGAAAAGGAACTAGGGTTGATTCGGTGATAAGAAGTTTTTGGTCTGTGATGCCTTGAATCGTAACGTTTTCGGGAAAACGTTGGGGAAATTGTTTTACTGTGTTTTCTTTAAATATCGTAATTCCTGCTCCGGAATCTATAAGTAGTTTAAAAGTGTTAGATGCGTCTTTTATGTAATATAGATTTTTCGGGTTAACAGCAAGAAGGGGATTTAAAGAAAATGTTGTTCTGGGAAGTTCAATGATGGGTTCATGTCGTCCAAATTCAGGGTTTGTATTTGATTTTGGATTTCCGTCACGGCATTGGTATTTGAAATTGTTCGAATAGGAGGATGGTTTTGATTTGAAGTGGGAAGAAAATCCTGATATTCATCGTAATTCGTTTTATCTTGTTGATCAATATTTTCAACATTTTGATATTCATAATCGGGGTTATCTTCATACATTCCTGCGTATTGGTTACAATACTCGTCATATTGGGGTTCGGAATAGCTATTGTTGGAATATTGGTCATTGTCGAAATTGACAACATGAGCACGATGCTGGGGATTATTTTGTATTACTGAAGGACGTTGAAAATTGTTAAATGGTGTTTGACGTTGGAAATTGTTTTGGTTTGATTGGTTATGGGGTGTGTACTGCGGTCTTGGCTGACCGTTGTTTGGTCTATTCGATTGAAAGGAGGTGCTTGATTGAAAAGAATTTGATTGTTGATTAGTATTAGGCCTTTGGAAATTGCCAAAATTCTGGGAAGTATAACCATTAGGACGTTGTTGCGATCTACATTCATTTGCTAAGTGACCATTGCGACCACAGCTATGACATTTAAGAGATTGTACATTAGGTCTTTTATTAGTTTGAAAAATAGGTCTAGCAGGCGGATTGGGTCTAGAAGATTTTTGGGATTCGAAATATGATAGTTGGAGCTCGCGTCTGATGCGAATTTGTGCTTCCAAAAGATTAGGTGGATTTCCTGCACGTATTATATGACCAATTCGGGGTTCCAGGCCAGTAAGTAGGCTATTTAGAGACATGGATTCGATTAATGTTATTTGGGCTGCCTTTTGACTGGGTGCAAGTATGGATTTTTGTATGTTGGCATGCATTTTGGCATTTAGGACTTGAAGTCTGTTAAGGAAAGTCAAAGGAGATTCGTTTGGCAGTTGTCTCATTCTTTGTAAGTCCTGAATAAGAGAAGATAGATCTCGCGTATCTCCGAAGTGAGAATTAAGTAATTGCTTTATCTCTAGAAAAGAAAGTGGATTTCGGGAGCTTATCAGCTGCGCTGCTCTCCCTCGCAACCTATTTTTTATGTGAATCACTAAAAGATCTTTTTGGTTACCCGTAGACATATCATATGCACATTCGCAGGCATTTAGGAAGGTTTGTAAAAATATTTGATCACCTTCGAATTCGGGGATAATAGAAAAAATCTCGGAAAGTTTATAAGGTTCGATTACTGCTACCGCTGCTCCTGCAGTTATTCTTTCATTTTCCGTCATATTTGCTCAATATATCAACACAATAAACACTAGCACAATATAATATAAAAAGGATATAAAACACAAAATATTTTACGAAATTTTATGTTGATAGACAGTACGTAAAGTAGTATGCCAACCAACGTAAAATAAACAGTTCTTATTAACTAGTTAGTGTAATTAAATTAAAACTGTGTAATATTTCTTGTTGTAATAAAAATACAAATGTAATCTGGAGATCAGTTAGCAGAATAACTGGTCAAAATAAGTCCAAAAAAATATTTTAAAATTAATCAATTAACAGAATAACTGATTATACACAAATTATACGTTGTTACACTTAGAAATACAGAAATCAATTAGCAGAATAATTGATTAGCTTATCGAAAAATCAATTAACAGAATAATTGATTATTTTACTAATTAATAAAATGTAAGATCGATTTTGAAAAGTCGAACAGGTATTTAATTAAATATTATTTTTAAAATAAACGTGATGATTCGTTACTTACAAACAGAGTAGAAACATCGCTCGTCGTGTTCTTAGCAGTTAGTTCTACCAGGGGCTTCACTATGTGTTCCTTCCGTAGATGCGTGTTCTGCCAAGTTGATGACGTCACAATGCACAAAATGGGGCTTCTTTGTTCTTCTGGATAAAGGATTGGGATCCACCGTTGCCAGTTAGAGTTCTCTTGTTCTGCCAACGTTGCCAGATCCTACCACGACTGCGCCAATTTGTTATATCACTCGACTTAAAATTCACTTTTTAAAAAATATTTTTATTTACAAAATCAAAATTAAACTAACAGTATAGAAGCTTAAAAACGAATCATGATTTTATTTACAATTTACACTATTTATATGAAAGACGAATGCTGCGTCAGTGGGAACTTGCTTGCTGGGCAGATTCTGCTGACGAGGCGTCTCGGTACTCGCCGTCTCCTTGAGATAACCGACATCCGATACGGTGGGAACCAAGGGCATCGTACTTGAAGGTGACATTGCTCGTGAGAAAGGATATAACATATATATATATATATATATATATATATATATTTATATATATATACATATATATATATATATATATATATATATATATATATATATATATATATATATATATATATATATATGTTCGGTCATACTTCATAACCAAAGTTACGGTTAAAGGTACCACCCCTACGGCGGCTTACGAATATGAGAGAAAGCATACTTTGAATTCCTTATAAATAAAATTGTGTCAAACTTAATTTACTTCACTACTGTTCACCTATGAATCCCTATATATGTGCTAAATAAGAGAATAAACTACAACATATTTTCAACTTAGATTTTTTAGCAAGTTCGTGAGAGGGTTGTACTGTACCAATTTTCATGATTTTCAAAATGATCGTTTGGTTAAAATAACATTTCTGGAAGATGTGGTGAATGCGCCATATATTCTTATAATTTCACTGGAAACTCATCGCGGCATCTAACGAAAAAGGCAGAACAACGTCTGCCGGGCTAGCTAGTTTAATCCCCAGTTGAACAAAACTTAATTGCTGTTTAGAATATTTAACCGAATTTTCTGATTTGCAACTGCTTACAAAAATTTAGATTATGCTCAAACGGCTTGACGTAAAAAGCAGCAGTTTGGCACATAGGTTGATAGCAAGATCTGGAGGTTCGATAAGAAGAGAGAGAAATATTAAAATATTTTTTTTTGAAAAAACGTTTAGGTTAGTTTTTCGAAAAAAAAAACGCTTGAACAGGTATATTTTATTTTATTTCATTTTTTTTACATATTTTATAAAAATTCCTACAGTGTGTTCCAAAAAATTGCGAATAATTTATATTCAAAAATCTCCCAAGCCCCTGTTGACAAAAACTGGAAGAAAATGCAACACAAAACGTGATTTATAAACAAGTATTTAAGTAAGACGATTTAAGTACCTCTTATATCCCTTTTGTTACCGTCCTCCGCGAACGAAGTCGCGGGTACTGGCTAGTAAAGTTTTAATATCGCAATATAAAAACGGCAGTTTTATAGTTCCAACTTCCAGAAGTCTTTTACTGATATAATAAGTATAGACTTTCTTTAAGCTTTGTGTTCCTCCTTTGTTCATTTTAAATCAGGATTTTCTTCTGAAGTTTGCAGTTCCTACAATGAGATACACAAAGCTACTATTGAAAGTCTGAAAGGAAATGCTTAAAATATTAGGTCTAAAAGCGGATAGAACTTATCTCAAAAGAGGAATTCTCTATGGCAGAGACTTAATTTTTAAACGAAAACGATAGATCGTAGAAGGAATAGTTCATCTTTGGGGTAAATTTGCGTTAACTTCTGCACAGTAAGATCGTCTGTCCTACATTTTTTAGGAGACTAAATTTAAAGGCTCACATTTGCTAGAAAATAATAATTTATTTATTAAGTTTTAATTACAATTACACCATTTTTTAGTGTCAAAATGGGATCACTCTTAGACGTTTCTTCTTCGACTCCTCGAGCGATCTTCAGGGATTTGACCCGTAAAATTGAACACTGAATCTTGTGGATTAAATGATTTTCAAGTTCTATTTGCTAGATCAGATTAATCGTTGGCGAAACTGTAAAACTTTTGTTCCGCATTCTTGGACTCTTCTTGGTCGTTCTCATATGCCCTTTAATTTTTTGATAAAATTTAAAGTCTGATGAGTCGTTTTCAAGCTATGCCACGAACTGACAGACAGAGAGACAGAAAGACAAACGGAATTGATATAAAATATTTTTTGTCATCTAGGAACGTTAAAATCTAAAAATATGTAAAACCTCAGAGGGTTATTTTTTTCACGATATAAAATTTTCAAATTTATGTATAATTATTTAGTTTATAGTAACACTAAGGCAATTACTAAATTTGGCTAGTTATACAGGGTTATTCACGCAACCCGTTCATTAAAAGTTTTTGATGTTGCCATTTAGATAAAAATTTCAACTTTTGGGATTAAGGTAAGGTCAAGGGGTACTTCTTTTTTGAAATATTTTCAACTTCCTGTCACTTCCGGTTTAACCGGAAGTTGGTATCAACTTGCTTATTTTAAATGGAACACCCCATATTTAATGATATTTTTGGATTCTACGGAGAATTTTAATGCTATTTTATGTAGCATGTCCTATACCTAGGTTCAAGCGTTCTTAAGATACTTGACCTTGAACCAAAAATGAGGCTTTGGGGGACCAAATTTTAAAATCTCATATTTTTGTAAGTTTTGAAGATATAATCTTGATATTTTGCAGACGATCGGCAAATAATCTTAGGTTTCTATTTTTTTTATTGAGTTTGTCTATTTTTATGCAGGGTGTCCTAAATTCAGCGGCAAACATTCACATTTTCAAAGCCGCTAAAGTCCGTTTTTTTAAATGGGACAACTTTATGCACTATCAAATGTAGAATTTAATTTTCTATCGAACTCTATTAAGGTTCACTATACCTATTCGTAACCATTTTCGAAATAATCAGGTTTTTATTAAACTATCATATGTATTTGCTAAATGCTTACCCCTTCCCGTAGTAAGCCATGGAAACACATGTGCTTTTCTATTCAACATGATAGCTGATTTGAAACTTTTAAATTAAAATAAAATATTACTCAAAAGCTGATATTCTCAATTTATTTTATATTCGCGGAGAATGTTACAAAATATTGGAGAGAACGTGCCATGTTTTTAATGAAAAACATCCTCATTTATCGCCAATGAACAAGAAAAAATTGAAGAGGACTGAAACGAATTTTTTTCGTTTCGGAAAAGTTAAAGTTATAAAAAATGAATTAAATTGTTTACATTATTTTTAACCATATCTACTAAGTTCGAGACTGTTCTAAACTTGTTTTAGGGAACTTAAAAATTATAACAATCTAACAATCAACAATAAATAAATAAAATAATAAAATTGAATTATAACAATAATTGTTCTATATGCTGTCCATTCATTTGAAGACACATTTAAATTCTTCTTTGAACCGTTGCTGTGGGCCGTTGAATTTGTCCGTTTTCTAATTCGGCAAAAGCTGTTCGTATCCTGTCCAGTAAATCTTGTTGGTTATTTACTGGGGAAGCATAGACTTTACCTTTGATAAATCCCCATAAATAAAAGTCTAGGGGTGTTAAATCAGGCGATAGCGGGGGCCATCTTCAAGGGCCATTGGGATCAATCCAGCGATCTTCAAAAATTCGAGATAATTGGAGATAAACTGCAGCGGAATTATGTGCTGGTGCCCCATCTAATTGATACCAATAATTTTGCAGCTCACCAATAGGAATTTCTTGTATAAATTCAGAAACCGTCCCTCGTAGAATTTCCAAATACTTATCACTGTTTAAAATGTCTTCATAAATACAGTACCGCACCTGATCATTTAATACTATATCCAAAACATTGAAGCTAAACCTCTCTTGAGAACGCGTTTTGCATAAAGCGTGCGGGTTTTTTGCTGCCCAGAAATGTTCGTTTCTTCTATTTGTTATTCCTTCTCTAGAAAATTTGACTTCATTAGTCCAAAATATTTTTGAAAGAAATTGAGGGTCCTCTTAAATTTTCAAAAACATGAATTCGCAAAATTCTACTCGTCGGACGTCATCACCAGGTCTCAAGGCTTGCACGTTTTGGAAGGAATAAGGGTGCATATGATGTTCGCTCAAGATTCTTTGGACAGATGAAGAAGAAATTAACAAATTATTACGTTATCCTCAGCATTTGTCACTGGTTTCGGAACATTTTTTGTAACTTTAACCTTGCCAAAACGCAAAAAGTTCGTTTCAATCCTCTTGAATTTTGACTTGTTCATTAGCGGCAAATCTGAGTGGCGTTCATTAAACACACGACACGTTCTCTCCAAAATTTTATAACATTCTCCATGAATATAAAATAGATTGAGAATATCAGCGTTTGAGTATTCTTCCATTTCGATTTAGAAGATTTAGTTTATCACTGACAGCTTTCGATAAATAACGCATACTAATCATCTATCATATTGGATATTGGATCTTAATTGTTTTTCCATGGCTCACCATTGGAACATGTAAACATTTAAGCAAATACATACGATATTTTTATAAAACCCAATTATTTTTTATATTATTATTTCGAAAATGCATATGAATAGGTATAGGGAACCTTAATACAGTTCGATAGAAAATAAAATTCTACATTTGATAGTGCGTAAAGTTATACGGTGTCCCATTTAAAAAAAAGGACTTAAGCGGCTTTGAAAATGTGAATGTTTGCCGCTGAATTTAGGACACCCTGTGCAAAAATAGACAAATTCAATAAAAAAATACAAACCTAAGATTATTTACCGATCGTCTGCAAAATATGAAGATTATATCTTCATAACTTACACAAATATGAGATTTTAAAATTTGGTACCCCGAAGGCTCATTTTCGGTTCAAGGTCAAATATCTTAAGAACGCTTGAACCTAGGTATAAGACATGCTACATAAAATAGCATTAAAATTCTCCGTAGAATCCAAAAATATCATAGAATACAGTCTGTTCCATTTAAACTAAGCAAGTTGATACCAACTTCCGGTTAAACCGAAAGTGACAGGAAGTTGAAAATATTTCAAAAAAGAAGTACCTTTTGATCTTACCTTAATCCCAAAATTTGAAATTTTTATCTAAATGGCATCATCAAAAACTTTTAATGAACGGGTTGCGTGAATAACCCTGTATAGTTACTGATTTTCACACAGTGTTCCATCACCATTCTGTCGAATAACTCTACGAGTTGGATTTTTCCAAATTTACATATTATACACTTCATAAAAGAAAGTTAATAAAATCTATATTAATAGAGTGATACTATTGGAAGTGACGTATTTTGAATATATAATCAGATTTAGTAAATAAGATACTGGCCTTCTTTATTAATGAAAATAACAATTTTTTCATTTACAAAAGAATATTCTGTTTTTTTAGTTTCTTCTTTCAGTTCATTTCACTCACATGAATTATGATAAACATATTTACTCTCTTCTTTCTTGTAAAATAGCAATTTAACACTTTGAGAACATTTGAACTATTAGAAAGTTCCAGTTTACACAGTATTTTCTTTTTATTTATCCAAGCTGCTTTTCTTTATGTTGCTTTGTATAGAATGTTTAACGGACATTTTGTTGATGGTTTTTCATTATCATATTCATATTAGATAAAAGAAATTTGTTTTTGTTTTGTTTACAAATATTTGGAATTTGCCTGCCTTTCTCTTCTGTCACTATGGTTTCATCGGTTTTTTATTTTTCGGCATCCAGTCAGCTTTGGCAGTGTCGTCTTTTTTCATTTCAGTCACGATTTTGGTTCTTCTCAGCGGCAATTCGCCAGCATTATTCGGGAGACACCGAATATTATCGGGTTGTTCCTCCCTTATACTAGTGGCGCCAGCAGTGGGCTCCACTGTAGTTATTATTTTATTTTATGGCATTAGGTTGGCATAAGTCTGAAGTGAGGAAGAATGATGGAGGGGAATATCAAACTTCTTCGAATTTTCTGGAGCTGATTTTCTCGCCCTTTTCTATTGGCTCTCTCCTTAGAGGTGCAACATGTGTCCGGCTTTATAAAAGTGCTTTAATGGACCGATTTTTTAAAGTACTGAGAGTATGTCCTTAAGTAAAGTGCAGTATCGTCTAGCCCTAAATTTCGGTCCCGTTTTGTTTGGTTCCACATTGGATCAACCACGTGGTAAGTCGATTTTCAAATTAGTTTCCCGCTGTGAACTAATTCGCAATTATCTTTTATTAACAGAATTGCATCCTGAATTTTGTTTTGGCTGGCAGTCCTCGAGAAGCCTTTCTAGATGTCTGGAAATTTCCTTTGTTGGTGACCGTTGACGCCGAAGGAGCCCACTAGATGATTAGATGTAAGGCAATAGTTTTGTTGTAAATAACTTTTTTTTGCCCATTCCGTGTCGATTTTATTTTAAGACAAACAACCGTTTATAGGGTTTGAGGTTAAGAATTCAAGATATGCTTTTGGGATATAGTTACAAGTTTATGGTGTAATTTTTGGGGTACATAAACCGAGAGTTCTACAATGGTTTTGGAGTTCCTTCCTGTAAGACTACGAGGAATTAATTCTTAATTTTATATTTATAAAATTTATATAAGGTAGCAGAAAGTAACCTATTTTTGTAAAACAGCCTTGACGAAATACTTTATATTTTTATAACTTTTTCCTTGCGGAATTGTGGTAAAAGAAAATATGAATTTTTGATTCCCTGTGCGTTATTTAATTTAATTTTCATATTTACATATTTGTGTCATGACATTTCGCCAGATGTTCACAGATTGATGATATAATGGTAATAACATTCTAACATATTTCACATCTTTGATATACCTACTCATTTTATATTTTTACATAGTACTTGCTTGACGCATTTATTTTTATTTCTTAACATTACTTAAATTGTAAAACATAAACGAAATTTCGTGTTTCAAAATTATCTTATAAAACAACTCTTAAAAAAAGAAACAAAAGAACAAGGTGATCATTAAAATTTGACAGTCTGCACTTTATATAGTGTTTTATTGAAAAGCTTTCCAAATCTTAATTTTGTCTGCATTTAAATACCAATATACATTTCTTCCTAATTGAGTCACAGTCAATTAGGTGGAGCCCATTTTAATTTCGAAAGGTGTACCTGAGAACTTGCAACCTACAGCTCTCCGAGACTGGCTGCCGTTCGCATGTATTGGTAAGTTAATAAGGACTTTACGCGATAACGATTCCAAATAATTAATTTGACCGACATTTTGTTCGGCCATCTTGAATTAATTCGGCATCTAAAGACCCTGAAACGTAAAGATCTGAAAAAATCTCGGAGGGTGACTTTTTCATAATTAGAATATTCCCTTTTACGTGGGAAGTAAAAAATGAAGATTTAAGAGTGTTGGCAAGAAAAATTTCCATCAAACGGTTGATAAAATATTACAGCTTAATAATATGTAATAAAACTAATATTTAAATAATTAAAAATTTTCGGCTTTTTTAGGAGTGGTTTCAGGAGAATAATGTTCGGGCTTTTGGCCAGCACAATCACCTGACCTTAACCCCATCGAGAACCTCTGGGAAGAGATGGAACATCATATTCGTGTTGCAAGTTCCTTAAATTAACAGTTTAATTGATAAAATTAACAGAGTTTGGACGAATATGTCAATTATTAGTATACAAAATCTAATTTCATCAGTGCTGAGTCGTTGCTAAAAAATTATAGCCAACAATGGATATCCTATTTATTATTAAGAAATTATTTTTTTATTGTTATTTCTTGTTTTTTCTTAAATGAAATAACATATTGCTCTATTAAAAATTGTTTTACTTTCGTCCGATAGTGTACACTGTGTCCCAGATTGCTTGTAATCACAGGGTTTCTCGGTAACCAGCAGAGATAGAACTTTGCGGTTTTCGCGACTCTGTGTGAATTTTTCGGGAAACTTTGAATGCCGCAAACAGAATTGTGCCAGATTGTTTCGTTCCCGAGATACAGAGTGAAATAGAAATTTTGCGCTTTTGGGGGTGGATTTCGGACACCCTGTCAGATAAAGAAAAGGTAAAAATTGCTGTGGATAGATATTTTTACGTAGAGTCCAGTGCTGTAGTCGATTTTTTTTTAGACAAACCGTTTTTGAGATATAGCCCAAACTTAGTATTTTTTAAATGGGACACCCTGAATTTTTTGGTTCCAAAAAATTGCCTTTTTTTTCTCTTTAAAATGTTGTATCACACTATGCACTTTTGACGTAAACTAAGCCTTATAAACGCAATATTAAAAGAAACACGTAAGTTGGCCATGTAAATATGGCATGGAAACAAAAATCAAAACTATTTGTTTCTTAAATATATCAAATATTGCCGTGTTTATCCTCTTATCATACGAGTTACCAATAACTCTAACAGGTAAATTAATAGATACTAAGAAGAAATGAATAATTTTGAAAATAGTCATAAGTATGATATGATGGTTTGTTTTATTGAATGTCATGAAAACAGTGATCAAGCATCTGATTTATATTTTAACAGGTAAGCACCTTAAATTATTATGAACCTGCTTTCAAAATTTTTTTTCAATTCCACTTTGAGTTATGGACTATTTCCAAAAGCTTTTTTTATATCGTAGATATCCAGAAAGGCCTCAGCCACACAAGACAATTTTTCGCCGAATTAAATTAAATTTAATTAATGATGGATCATTTTCAAAGCACAGGGCTAAAACATATAATAAACGAAATCACGAGAACAATGAGATTGTTGTATTAGCAAGTATTCAGGCCAATCACGCGAATTCATGTAGGCATATTCAGGAAACAGTGGGGGTCAAAATCACAAACGCAAAGGATATTAAGAAAACATAAATATAAGCCTTATAAAGTAAATGTAGTACAACAATTGCATCCTGGAGATGCAGAAAGGCGTCTAAATTTTTGTAACTGGTATCTACAAAAAACCCAAAATGACCTTGACTTCGGTAGCAAGGTTATATGGCCCGACGAAGCCTATATAAGTTGTAGTGGTATTTTTAACAGGCATAATAATAGACACTGGTATACGGAAAACCAATTTTTAACAAGAGAACGTCAGCAGCAAGGAAGGTTTGGGTTTAGCGTCGCTTGCTTTATATTGGGAACAAAGATTACATTCCATATTTACAATAATAATTTAACAGCAGATAGATATCTAGCCATCTAAAATCAAATACTACCGGATTTATTGGATAACTTGCCGCTAGCAAATCTGCACAATATTTACTTTCAGCAGGACGGTGCTCCTGCCCACAATGCGCAAATTATAAGGCCATTTCTATTTGAAAATTTTCACGATCGCTGGATTGGTACAAATGGACCAGTAAGATGGCCTGCTAGGTCGCCAGACCTCTCAATATTAGATTTTTTCGTTTGGTCTTACATAAAAAACAAAATTTACCTGAATCCAGTCAATACGATGGAGCAGCTGCAAAATGGAACCATTCAGGCATTTAGATCATTGGAAGATAGACCTATAATAATGATGAATGCTCTAAGAAGAATTCGCACTGTGTACCAATTATGTGTTCGTGAGGGGGGCGGCCATTTTGAACAGTTTTTCTAGTTATGTAGAATTTGTTTAGTATTGTGATTAAGTTTATCAAAATTATTAAGTTTATTTATTTCATAGTAAAAAAATGGTTATTAATTTTTTATGTTGTTTAATTTTGCTTCTGGACACGTTTAATATCTACCCATATTTCCATGGCCAATTTACGTTTTTCTTTTAATATAGCGTTTATAAGGTTTAGTTTACGTCAAAAGTGCATAGTGTGATACATCATTTTAAAGAGAAAAAAAGGCGAATTTTTTGGAATAAAAAAATACAGGTTGTCCCTTTTAAAAAATACTAAGTTTGGGCTATATCTCAAAAACGGATTGTCTAAAAATTTGTGCGACTACAACACTGGATTCTACGTAAAAATATCTATCCATAGCAGTTTTTACCTTTTCTCTATCTGATAGGGTGTCCGAAATATGATACCACCCCCAAAAGCGCAAAATCTCTATTTCACCCTGTATCTCGGGAACGAAACGATGTGGCACAATTCTGTTTGCGGCATTCAAAGTTTCTCGAAAAAGTGACACAGGGTCGCGAAAACCGCAAAGTTATATCTCTGCTGGTCTGTGATTACAAGCAATCTGGGACACAGTGTACTGTATAAGATTAAGTAAAATATTTTTTAACTCGTATTCTATGCCTATTTCTGAGGCAAATGGCATATACGGAATGATAACCCATTTACAAAACCTGAATAAGAGTAATGAACGTAAACAAAAATCTTTTGCTGTTTATAGTCAGATGCAGCTGCTAACAAGCTGTCCGCCTAAAAACGCGAGAATGTCAAGTCAAGTCTCGGAAGTTATCGTCTAATTTGAGGACGCTGCATTGAGTTGTCACTTCAGAGCAGCGTGTTCCAATCTAGATGTCTCATTAAAAGCCATGGCGATTACCTGACATACTTTAATTAGGTGTTTTTTGTCGGATTTGCTCTTTGTATCGCAACTGACAATCTAAAACGGTTTTTTATTTATTGACTTGTTAACAGCGTGTGTTACTTAATAATATGCCGGATTTAATCCGCTTAAAATCAGCAAAACATTAATTAAACATTTTTTGTATTTGGCACATGCACAGGGACGCAAGTGTATGGGGGGTTGGGGGGAGCCACCGCCCCAAGAAAGTTGTTCTGGTTGGGAAACTAGCTTCGGCATGAACGAAGATGAATAAATTTTGGTTGAGCTGACAACTTTTAGTTGGGTTTTTCTTACTTACCCCCTCCCGCCAATATTTTGTCTTCAGGGCATCCCTGGACATGCAGTAGAGTAAACCTTTGTTGTGCCTTTTTTAGCATTTCATTGAACCAAAACTAGTACGAATTGCGTTTTATTTTTATTTTAGTAGCAGGGTTCCTAGAACCCGAAATATATGTTCTTCTATTTCCGTCGGCCTGTTAAATGTTAATTTAACATGTGAGTAGCCGAGATGCAAAAGCCGCTATATGAACTATAAGTCATTTTGAGATATTCAAGAAAAACATGGTACAAATCCTACATACATTTTAGAGTATTGTTTTATTTTGTCAAAAATATAAACAAATTTGAAAAAGATAATGTTCGTCCTTAATTTAATTTTCTTTTATGGAACATTTGGTTTTTGAACATTTCTTTCAGTCACATAGCGTGTATTGCAAGCGTATTTGCTATTTAGCGGGTTTTGCATATTAAAACTAACGAGGTTTTAAAACAATAAAATTCCAAAAAATATCTGGTAAGTATTTTATTTAATTTATACAATGCAAAAATGTATTAATAATAAGAAAATCCTTAAATAGATACATAAACGAAAAACAACATTAAAAAAAATTACGCAAATTCGAGTTCCTCGTCTTCTGGAATTTCGAAGTCACTACAAACTTCACTATCATTATCGTTCTCTGTTGTGCTTATACCATCCCGTTCTTTTAAAACATCTTTGAAATACCGGAGTTTGGCATTCTCACACCAAGTTTCACCAAAGTGAAGTATTAACAATTTTTTTACATCATTTAGTTTAGCTTGTTTTACTTCATTGCCTTTTTCGATAATTTCAATGTGGCCATTTTTTTGGAAGTTTTTGCCTTTTTTACATAGACTTTTCGGCTGATTTGCATCGGTGTTGTAAAATGGACCTCCTTCAACTAACGCTATAGTTTTGTTATGGCTTCGCGTAATGATGATCTTCTTGCTCTTCTGGAATTTAAAATGCTATTGCCCTGGTTGTTTAAGAATACCATCTGAATACGCTTTCCAGTTTTTAACAGAAAACCCTTCTCCCAAAGGTATGGCTATTGAGTATTCTTTTATGACATTGATATAATCGTCGGGTGCTTCAATAACACTTTTCTTTTTTAACGCTCTTTCTAATTTACCAAACACTCGGTCTGGGGGTATAAAGGAATGTCCGACAATAGGGAAATATATTACAATTTTTTGGACATTTCCAGGAGCTTCAAAAAGCAGCCAGTGAGACAACATTCCTAACATTCCTTTATTTTTATTTTGGCCCCCACAGCCATCGGAAAATAATCTTATAGGTGATACCCCTTCCAAATTTGAGTTGCATAGCCTGTGATGAAGAGCTGAAGCTATTTGATTACAACCTTTGGCGTATTCATTTTCTGTCCATAAATAGCTAAATGTATTGCCTTTGTTTTGTGATGATGTTGAAATTCCCTGACAGATTGTAAAATTATACAAATAGAGTTGCCGCGAGTAATAAGCTGCTTGATCGGGGACTTTGGGGAGTGCTAAATTTTTTTGGCAGTCATAGCTTAATGTCAAGGAATCCGGTTTTTCTAGTCGCAGTTGTACATAAAAAGCATCTGCTCGAGTTTTGTGCACTTTTTGCTGAAGTTTAAGTGCTGTCTTTTTTTCTTTATCCTTTTCTAATAAAATTTTATTTTCAAAGCAACAGCATGTCGAGCATTTATCCATATAGGGACTATCAAAACTTATGTTAAAGCTTTCTGTAAATACTGTTCTAAAATATTCATATTGAACAGAAAGGTCATCGTTCTGATGCTGTTCGTTGTACATTGACCACATTTTTTTAATATTTAATTCACTGGGGAAGTACTGCCGTTTTAAGTTTTTCCCACATGTATAGTGGCTTTATACCGGCCTAAATGTTTTAACAAAATCTTTAATTGACTGGCGCTTTGGTTGGTATTTTACAGATCTTCGATCTCCGCCCCGAGTTTCGTTTGGCGTAACCCCAGTGTTCAAATATTTTTGACAAAGTCTATTGACTCTATCTCTTTTTTCTTGCAAAATGGCCAAAAAAGCAGCTCTACAAACTCTTACATTTTCAATAAGCCCATTTCGTTGTTTAGGCAGAACAAAATTAGTACTCACGTTCCTCCTTCTGTCGATACCTTCGGGAACAATTTTTCTTTTGGGAGTCTTAACAGTCACATGTTGAAGAATGTAATTTTGCTTCCATTGTAAATCCGCCTTTTGGTAATACCTTTCGTGAATTTTGCGAATGTCTTGCATAGATAATTCAATACAATGGAAAATGCCAGCTTTATGTTTACACTCGGGCTTTTTAGGTAATCCTTTTGATACATGCCTGCAATAAAAAAAAACAAAGTTATTTTATTTTTATGATATAAATAGGAAAATGTGTTATAAAAATGATCATTTTCCTGTTCTTTGTACAGAAGGCACTTACCTTGTTCTCTTAGCAACATTTCTCTTCCACGTTTCTGGTCGAGTTTGCCTTTTTCTTGACATGGAGGGCTCAGTCTCCATGGGATACTCACTATCACTTTCTTCTAAAGACATTTTAGAAAATAATAGGTTAAAACAAACTCAAATTGTTCAATAAAACACCACAACCTGTTACTTCTGTGATTTATTGTCGAAATCTGACCACTTAACCTCTAAAAATATCCATGTGATAAGAAAAATGCCGCCAAAAAATAATATAACCGGTTTTGCAACTATATTAACTGAGATGATATTAAACCAATTACATTTGGCGGGCTTTGCAGATCCTGTAAAATTTAGCCGGCTTTGCAACTGTACGATTGCTGCATATAGCTGGTCTTGCACCTCTCGTAATTTTTTGAGACTAAATTTTAAGGGGTTTTAGCGTATTTTGCAGCTCAGAATATTGACAGACATATGGCGGACGACATAAGGTTGCTATTTGCGTATTTATCTTAATTTTTATTTCTTTTGCATATAGCGGCTTTTGCATATAGGCTACTCATGTCATTTATTATACTTATTAGGTATAGCATTTTTCCTACTTGCGTAAAAACATATCAAATAAATCGTAATTTTTTCAGGTTTGTTACGTTTTTCAGCATCCGCCAAAAAGCAACTTATTCTAGAGATGTCACGCTCCAAAACAAGTATGATGCCTTTGAAGAATGGTGTATAATCTTTAGCTACTCGCGTACCAAATTTTCCCGTTACTACTCGCGTGGTGTATTTTATACACCATTGCATTTTTCATTCCAGCGAGATTATTTATCACTTTGTATATATTTTAAAGAACAACAAATAATAATACTAGGTCATTTTGGTTGCCAACACAGTTTTATTTAAAAAAAAAAAATGTAAAAAATTCAAAAGATTCAAACATTTTCCACGGGGTTTGCCTATTCACTAGAAGAATCATGTACTTTACATTTATGGCATGTAATAACATTATCACTATGTTCTTTACATACTGATCTGCTGCAAAGGCCACATGTGATTGTTGTAACTCTGTTTTTTTTCTGCTACAGATAAAGCACCTCCCTCGAATTTTTGTGGGAGGCTCTTGGTCCATCTCCTCTTCATTTTCTCGATACTTAGACAAAAAATATTTAACTCGTTCGCGTCGGCAGTACATTTGGCAAAAATTCCTCGCAGCCGAAAATGCGTTTTTGTAATATTTCATTTATAAATGTAATTTTTGTGTAATGTAAGCTTTAAGAGAGTAAGTATACGTGTTTTTTTATTTTCTTTTTCATTCTCTTCTGTGTACCACCGGTGGCCCATGACGGCTATAATGAATATTTTTTTCATTACATCCGTCGTGTACCACCGGTGACCCATTGGAAATTACCGTTTTTGTGTAATTTCATTTTTATTTTGTTTTTTTTTGTGTAATGTAAGCCCTAACAAAGTATCAGTACGTGTTTTTTCCAAATTTGTTGTGTACCACCGGTGGCCCATGACGGCTATAATGAACATTTTTCCATTACAGCCGTCGTGTACCACCGGTGTCCCATTGGAAATTAGCGTTTTTCTGTTATTTCATTACTAATACATTACTATTTCATAACTAATCTACCTCTTTTATTCCAGAATAATTATTGGAGATGACTTCTCGAGGCAAGAAAATTTTGTCAATGCTTCCTTCGGAAACCAGGGAGTCACCAGAATTGCATTTGGATTTGCAGAATGTGATACCTTCAGAATTAGAACAAGTTTCACCTGTACTTCTTCCAGACCAAACAGAATTATCACTCCCGCTATCGCCTGCAACGCCGCCAACATCTTGTGCAGACCCCAATGTATCAGTAAACCAATCAACTTCAGCTTCTTCTCAAGTCAAATTCCACACTGGAGCTTATTATTCGTCAGCTCTATCGTCTTCAGAAGATTCTGAACCTCAATCTGACCCATATGCAGACTCGTCAGAATCATATGTACCCACCGATACGGATCAAGAATCAAATCAGGAAAGCGAAACTGAAAATGAAGGTTTGAATAATGTGCCGGAAGAAGTTGATGAAGCATGAAGTCAATGAGGATGAAGGCGAAGAAGAGGCACCTGTAAATAATGATATTAGATGGGAAGCGTGCCAAGATATTCCCGTGCCTTTTCAATTTTCCGGACAGAGTGGTCTAAAGTTACAAACCTTGGACTTATCAAATCCATATAAGATTTATAGGCAGTTTCTCACTGATGAAGTGCTAGACGTTATAGTTACAGAGACAAATCGGTTTGCCGGTCAATATATTAGGTCACGTGTTCTTAGTCGTCGATCAATGTTGCGTAAGTAGAAAGACATCGTAACAAAATGAAAAAATTCTTAAGTATTTTGGTAATAATGGGTGTGAATCGATTGCCGAAAATGCGTCTGTATTGGTCAAGTAATGACATGTTTGGTAATAGCCGCATCAAAAAAACAATGAGGCGCGACAGATTTGACACCCTTTTAAAATTTTTTCATTTGTCAAATAATCAAGACCCTCTAGACTTTTCAAATTGAGGAACGTCGTATACCTTATCTGTAACCAGTTCAAAGAAACTCTCCTGGAGATAGTGTTGTAATCGATGAGTCAATGGTACCCTGGAGAGGCTGATTGGTATTTCGGCAAAACCTCCCAGCCAAATCCCATAAATATGGGGTAAAGTTGTACAAAATTTGCACACCGGAAGGCTACACATATGATCTTAGAATATATGCAGAAAAAAATGACCCAGATGTACCAGATAATGATCGTGGACATACTTTCAACATTTGCATGAGCCTCCTTGAAGGACTTCTCAATGAAGGTAGAACCGTCTATGTAGACAATTATTATACAAGTGTTCAGTTGAGTAAAGCTCTTTTGGAACGAAACACTTATTTGTGTGGAACTCTTAGATCTAATAGAAAGAGTAACCCAAAAACCATTTGCAACAAAAAACTGAAAAAGGAAGAAATTTATGGCGAACAAAACCAAGATGGAGTCCGTGTGATAAAGTGGGTTGATAAGCGTGCAGTTTTGATGATTAGTACTGTGCCCAGTCATACTGCCAACCTAAAAGATACTGGAAAAAAAACCGAAAAAATCTCCAGCTGTAATTGATTACAATAAAAACAAAAAGGGAGTTGACATGTCAGACCAAATGATTGATGTAAAAGTATCAAATGGTACAAGAAAGTCTTTTTTGAAATTGTGGTGGGTACATGCATCGTTAATTCGTGGATTATTTATAACAAATTTGGCAGTAATGAGAAAAAAATGGACATACTTCAAGTTCGAGAAAAAATTGTAGATGGGTTATTGAAGGACGAAGACGAAAACAATGTTCATAATGATACCGTAGAAGCCGAAGATGAAGTACCAGTCAATGAGGCTCAACAACCTGTTCGAAAGAGGCCTAGGACTAATACTTTAGCGCTGCACAAGATGTCAAAATATGAGGGTACAGCGCGGAAGAATCGAAAAAGATACCAACCGTGTTACGTAAAGCTTCAAGCACAAAGCAATGCTGCCGAAGCTAGAAATAAAACCAAAAGGGTTGTTACGTTTTGTCAAGACTGCCCTAAGCAACCGACAATGTGCTTGGAGTGTTTCAATGAGAAACATTAAAAGTAGTTTTAGTTTGAGTTATATTAGTTATATACTTATCTGTTTTTCACTTATACTTACCTTTCGTTTTTTTAATGTTTTAACATAAGTTATAATTACGTATGTTTGTTAGAAAATCTTAGCTTGTTAGAATGATAAGAAATATCATAATTTGTATTTGATTTTGACATACCTAAATGTACCTAAAAAAATTCGTTTTTGATTTTGATTTTCTACTAAGTTACAATTAGGTATTTTTATAAGATATTTTAGCTTGTTAGAATAACAAGAAATGTCATAAAAATAAATATATATGTAATAAATATAAAAAAACCTATATTTTTGGACGGATGCGCCACCGGTGGTGCACTGATATAATTATCCTATTTCTAAAGCTGTTCACTCAATTTGATAGGTATTATTGGTGTCCGCTGAAATTTAAAACGTATTTAATCCAAATACAACCGTGGTATACCGGTGGCCCACGACAGCAGTCTGGAATAGTCGGCGTGTACCACCGGTGGTATACGTCGTCGAGAACGTGTTAATATCGGTTGGTAAAGTTGGAATTTTAGCTCTTTCTGAAAGATGTGGTCTCATCAGCTTCAAAGCAAGCGTTTTCAAGAAAAGTCTTCTGTATTTGTAGGGAGAATAAGGATGATTGGCATTGTATAAAACTTGACTATTAATTCCAGCTATGTTTAGCAACTGAAAGAAAAAAGTCAAAGGCCAACGTTTTGATCTTCTACTGACAGAATATGTGTTACACATTTTATCCAGTGTATCCACTCCGCCTTTTGTCCGGTTGTAGTCCAATATAATTTCCGGTTTATTGGTATTTGGATCGATTGCAGAATCATCGTGCTTTGTTGAAATCAAAACGACGGATTTGTTTTTTTTTGGAACGTATGAAACTATTGTTATTTCCCTTTGGAATCCAAAAATAGATGAACCAGCCGCTCTAGTTTTGTTGGGCAAAAATTCTTGTGGCAACTCTCGTTTATTTTGTTTCAAGGTTCCAATCATTGTGATCTTATTTTGTAATAATTCATGTGCCAAAGAGTAGCTTGAATACCAATTATCACACGTTAAATTGCTATTACTTCCTTTCAGTTCTTCAAGTAAACGGTGAACTATTGCAGTTGGAGTATTTGGTACGTTGTATTGTCCGTCTGGTTGTTTTCCACAGTACAGCTCTAAATTGCTAACATAAAATGTTTTAGCTTCACAAAGGACGAACACTTTCAAGCCATATTTAGCAGGTTTGTTGAGAATATATTGTACAAAATTGCACCGTCCTCTGAATGATATTAGCATCTCATCAATTCACCAACACTGTAATTTTTTTTGCAATTAACTACAAAGCTGTCCAATATGCATCGTACTGCAGTCAACTTGTCCGTTTTTTTTTGTCTCTGGTTGTTTTGTCATCAAACCTGATAACGTTAAGCAAAAATAGAAATCTTTGGTAGTTCATACAAGCTCGAAATATTTCAGATCCTGTGCCATCCTTTGTCCACAATTCCAAAAAATGAGTGTGATTTTGCTTCTTAGAACCAAAAAGAAACAATAATCCAAAAAAAGCAAGCGTCTCGGTATTCGTAACGTCCTTTGCGTCTCGCTATCGATCATAGTTTGGTCGTACTCGTGAAATTTCTAAATTTGTACATTGAACAATCTGCTCAACCATGATTTCATCAAATATTTTCATAAAAGCACCATCTCATCAGTTATATCACGTGCGCACTGCCTTGGTCCCGGGAATATTTTCAATAAATTTTTCTTACTGGTTTTACTAAATTTACTCACAATTTCATTTTTCCACCATAAACTTTTTTTATCCTTTCCAACATACTGATTGTCTAAGTCAACTACTTCTCCGAAATCTGAATTTTCCATATTTTCATCCATGAGTTCGTCTTCTGGAATATCTAAGTCACTCATTTCCTGCTCCGAATTAGTATGGTGATCAGATTCTTCTATAAGCTCGTCTTCTGACAAATCTGGTTCACCACCGACCTCTTCTTCAGAATCGCTATCAAAAATAACCTGAGCCATAGCTTCCAACTCATCTTCAGTTAATTTTTTGGGATTTTTAACTGCTACTCGATGCCTGAAAATAATTATTATAAATAAGTATATAACAATTGAATACATATATACATATTTTTAAGTGAGAAAGTATTTTTTTATTGCAGAAAACCAAAAAAATACAACTTTTCAAAATACTTACATAGTTACTCGCGTTGGCGTATTTTGTACACCACTCAAAAGGACATATCAGGCAAAGGTTAGCGAGCTCGGGGACCTTGAAAAAGAAATCGTAAGAACTCGGCAGCGTTCGGAACAAATTTGATGTATTTTTTACACCAGCGCGAGTAGTTAAAGGTTAACGAAAAAAACTTGGTCGCTGAAAGAAGAGGTATTCCTCTCTTATTTTTCTTATCTTTCCAAAAGTTTTGCACTGTCGCTATGGTCAAAGTTTTTAATGTTGAAGCTATCATTAAAACATTCACTGCCATGTTTGACATCGGTGCCCAAATGACAATATTCTCTTCACGCCATGCCTAACACCGGTGTCCGCCATACCTAATCATTTTTACTAGCTAAGGAACAGTTATATACATGCATTTTTCATCAATAATTATTATCTACTCTAACGGCGTTAGATGGGTTGCCATTTCTGGTTTTTGACTAGAACATTTGTATGGATTTTAGGAATTGTGCACTCTATCGTGTCCGCCGTAGCGTGGTGAAAAGGCAAAACAATAATGCTTGGTGCGGAAGTACTCTACAAAGTATTTATTTTTCACAAACAAATAAAAATATCGTAAAAAAATTTGATCAAATATACTTTTAGGAACTATTTTTTATGAATTATATTGAAGCATTCTAAGCAATAACGAGGTTGTCCTGGATATGTGTTTTCCTGTTTTAGGGCTAGGTCAAACACCGGTGTCCGCCAAGTTTCTCTTATGGCTGGCTTGGTGCGGAAGTTTTGTAAACTTGGCTTGGCAGTGAATATTGGTTTCAGGCCATAAAATTCCAAAGTCTTAGATAAAATAAAACGAAGTTGATGATGGCTCCATGAAATCGAAACTTCGGGTCCAAAATCTGAGCACACAGTTAATTTCTACAGGAAAAGTTTTTCTAAGAATGTTTTTACCGATATTGAAAATTTTCAAAAATAAAAAAGTTACAATGGTTTTTGTAAAATGAAACTATAAATTTATCAAAATAACTTGAAAACTAAAAAATCGGTAGGAACTTCCCTCGTTATAAAACTTTGCTTTTATTAGGAATAGTTAAGTGTGAGCCAATTTAATTCAGTACATAAGTCATTTGGTAACATATATATACTTTTACAAAATTAAAAAAAAAAATTTTAAACATTTAATTTGTCCGCAATTTTTTTCCGCCATCTTGAATTCGTACAACTTCACCAGTTTATCTCTATATCACCTTTAATCCTTTCACAAAATTTAAAATTAATCTAGTAAGTAGTTTTTTTCAGGCTGATTTTTTAAATATTTTATTTTATATTTATATATTATTATATTTTATTTTCGTATCTACGTAACATTTGTTTTTTGTAGAAAATTTGAGTCAAATTGGTTTATTAATTTTTTTATTAGGTAATATTTTTTTAACGTTTTACTAGGCCGCAATCTTGCTTAATATAGGACTTTTACCAAAATATATATTTTTTTAAAACTTAAATGTAAGGACGTAGCCGATGGACGCATCGGACAAGGGACCTTTCAGAAACGTACACTACAGAATGCTAAACATTCCAAATGGTACGAATTTGCAAATGAAGTCAAATAAATAAATAATGAAGTCAATAACTCTAAGAAAAAATATGTCAGATCAGAAAACAAAAATTACCAACAAGAAAGATTTTCAATTGAAATAAAATAATACATGAATAGTAATAAAACTACACAACTACATAAACAAAGACGAACATCAATGTACATTACAAAACCAGTCCGGTTAACTGCCTTTTCAACTGCAAAGTGATTAGTCTGAAAATATCATATTCTGAGAAGTGACGATTGTAATTGTGAACTAGTCGGTCGACAAATGCACTAAACCCATAATTTGTTCAGTGGTACCTTTCAACAAACAGCTGTGATTGTGTTGTTCTTCTAATAGGAACTAAAAACGGGACTGATCCAAGCAGCACTTCACAGTCAATCCCCCCATTCACCAATTTATGCAAAAAGACCAGAAGTGCCTTCTTTCTTCTAAATTCAAGGGTTTGAGGCCGCAAAGAAGAGCTCTAGTATTAGATGACAGACCTTGATATGGGAAATGCAATTTATGTAAGAGGTATTTTGAAAATCTATTTTGCACCTTTTCAGTTCTGTCGATATAACACTGGTATGATGGACTCCATATTGTACAACAATGAGTTATAGAGACACCCAATTGCCTTGGTATCGGTTACATGTTTCGTATGTAGCTTTATAAAACCCAGCAGTTTAAAACCCTTAAGTCCAGTGTTATCAATATGTAGATTAAAAGTTAGATTTTCATCAACAATAACACCTAGGTCCGTGAGAGAACTAACAACTTCAAGGTTTACATTATCTATGAAGTAGATGGAGGGTATGGTATTAATACATTTGTGAAAACGGGGCACTTTACATTTCGAGATGTTAAGAGAGATAATTAGTTCTGCACCATTTCACGAGCCTTTTCATATCAGACCGCAGATGATTGAAGTCTGAGGAGACTGGTGTAAAGAATTTTAAATCGTCTGCATATAAAAGACATTCAGAAAATTCGAAACAGGATATTATATCATTTACAAAAAGCAGAAAGAGAACTGGACCAATGTGCGAACCCTGCGGGACACCCGAAGTCACCAGAATCTCCCTGAAAACTGAACCGCATGTGTTGACTTGCTGGCGACGATTAAATAAATAAGATTTCATCCACTCAAGATATTTTCCACAAAAACCAATTTGCTGTAATTTCCATAACAGAAGCTGATGGCAAACACTATCAAAAGCCTTAGATATGTCAGTGTAAATAACATCGATCTGCTTGCCAGCTTCAACCGATGTCACTAAGTAGTTTTGAAATATTGCAAGATTGGTAGTCGTTGAACGACCACGATAAAAACCGTGTTGCATACTCGCAACTATTTAATTTTATACTTCACTTCAATTGCTGGATGGTAGGGTCAATCTGTACAAGAGGAAAATTGGAAGATGAAACGAAAACACTAACGAAGTCATCAGCAAATAGCAGATCTAAAATTCTGCCCATGTGATTGCAAAGAGAATTCATTTGTTGCAATTCAAGAAAACTCATTGACACAAAAAGGGTTTCAGAGGCTAAGGACGGTAAACATTTTGGAACCAGTGAATTGTCTTCATAGATCCATTCCACCGAAGGAAGGTTAAAATCCCCAAGAATAAAAAATGTATGGTTATTGAATATTGAATCTATTTCTCAGCGACTCACAGGTATTGCAGAAAGACTGATAACATTCCTGGTTAAAATTAGGTGGAAAATATACACATCCTAGTACCAAACTTGCATTGCCTGCCTTCGTCAGAACCCAAACAGTGTCGAACTCGTTATGGGCAGGAGTAACAATCATAGAAGCCTGAAAACAGAAACAGCAGTCATTACGCCTCCGCCGCGTTAACACCCTAGTTCCTTATAACTTCTATCTGCTCGGAAAACTATATATTTATTTTTAAATATTTTATTGTTGGAAATATCCCTATTAAGCCATGTCTCGTGACAAGACTACCATCCGCTGAAGATCTGTCATTAGCACCAGTTGCCATTTCTAATTGTGAGTTGGAACGTTGGGCAGTTGACAAAACTTTTGCTGGCTGTTATTATCGACGAAATCATTAATCATCTCCACACCTGGTGACGATTGAGAGAATGAGGAAAATTGCCTGCGTCGATCAAAAAACAATCGAAAGATATACGAAAAAAGCTCAGATTTTGTTGGATAATCTAAACCTCCGTTCCGTGAATTGGTTATCAATGGCATGAAACATGCATGGGAACCGGTTATCGTTGACCCAATAAATGCATTTTGTTGTGCTGTCGTTCCACACTGGACGATTATATCGTAGAAGGGGGCCAATAATGAAAAGATTAGTGTTTTTGTTTTCTCAATCAAATTGTTGATGGTGTCTTATTGTATTTTTTTGCCCATAATTGGTTCATATATGCCGGTAAATAGCAGAACACAGTCACTTTTAGAAAAACCTCTACACAGAGAAATACATTCCCGCGAGAGGCTTTCGAAGTTTACTCTATCCAACTGTTGATAATTTATATCATATCTGTTGTTAGTGATTTTTTTAATAATTTGAATTGAACCTTTGACCACCGCATCTCCAATTATCAATATCTGGGGTCGTCTTTTTTGTTTTTCTAATTGTTGTACTTTTGGAGTTAACTTCATTTCATCTGGGTTCACGACTGGTAACTTTTACCGCACTTTTTAGCTTTCCTAATTCGGATTGGTACCAGTCATTGTCTATCACCAACGTCTTTAAGCTAGCCCGCGTTTCTTTTATCGTTTGATTTAAGGCACTTAGTTCGTTTTCCAATTTCCTTGACCGTACCTGTTCGTTGATAAGTTTTTCACTTAAAGTATTTTTTTCTTCTTCAAAGTTGGATATCTTTTTATTTAACATTAAGATTGTTCCGCGAGATTCCTTTAATTTCTCCTCAAAATGCTGCTCTGCTTTTACCAGGTCATCCCCATATGACCCTTCATTTTTAAGTCAATTTGATAAGTAGTTTTTAAGTTATGTCGCGAACTGACATATAGACAGATAAACTGAAAGACGGACCGACGACATTAATAGATCATATTTATTTGCAATTATAAAGACGCTAAAACGTGGAGATGGGTAATTTTTTCACGATTACAAAAAATTTTAATTGGCCACCATCTTGAATTAATACCAAAATTTTACTAGTTCATCTCTATACCACGGTTAGTTATTGCTCAATATTTGAACTCAGTTTATTAAGTAGTTTTTTTCAGGTTGAATGTTTAAATATTTTATTAAGCCGCCATTTTCTTTCGTCTTCTTAGGTTGGTACCAAAATTTTGGAAGTTAGTTCCTTCGCAATATTTGATATCTGTGCAAAATTTGAAAATAATTAGATAAGCAGTTTTTTAGTACTAATTTTTTAAACTTTTCACTAGGCGGCTATTTTGTTTTGTCAAATTTAATTTTAGCAAAATATTATCAGGTCATCCCCATGTTACGATTAATTTTTGCAGCCGGCAGACGGACTGACCGACTGAAATGAGAAAACGTATTTTTCGGCATTTAGGGGCCCTGAAACAAAGAAATCGGGAAAAATCTCGAAGCGTGATGATACAATACTTTCCTTTTACGAGGGAAGTACGGAAGTAAAAAGTAGGATCAGTGCGCAGACGGCATTGAGACGGTAATTAATCAATCAATTAGTCAGAGATGAACAAATCTTATTTTATGTTTTATTAAATTAAAATATTTGAAATTCCATAAATTAAAAATATTACTAACTCAGCAAAAATGTGGCCCTTTTTTTATAGTTATCAGTTGGGTTTTTATCACTTACTCCTCCCACAATATTTTCTCTTCGGTGCGTCCCTCAATCTGGGACACATTATATATTCAGCTATTTTTTGTGGAGAAAACTTTTATTCTAAAAAATTCTATACGCAAAAAAAAATTGAACACTTTAAAACCACAATACTAAGCATAGTAAATTATTTACAGAACTTAAATTAAATTCTTATCTTATTTTGTTCGAAAGTAAATAGAGAGAATACAGCATTACATACAACCCAGAGGTTTCCACTTAGACAAATAACTTAATGCTCTAAATTAATCATTGTGTACTCTAATTTAGAGGTTGATTTTGCTATGCGCTTAAAACCATTTTAATATAAGTTGTTAACTTAAGTTTTGAGTTAGCACTACTATTTTAATTACACTGAGTAACTTTATGGGAATCTCCAGAATTCAGTTTCATTAACACTAAGTAAAATCGGGTTTTTAAAGCAAATATCTACGTGTTCTAAATACGCTATATACACTGTCGGATTAACGTAAAGAAACTTTTATGATAAAGTCAAGTATTTAAAATGCAATTAGCACCCGACGAAATCAAAACTCCTGTAGTTTAAGGTATCATAGTAGGCTGCTGTCATAAGTCAAATTCTATTGTCTCCAAATGTCAGATAAGTTGGTACGTGATAATTTATTTTAACAATTTGTTTTATTAGCAGCGGGACAAAAGTAAAGCAGCTTTTTTATTTGGCTTTAAGAAAAAGGTAAGTTTATATATGAAATTTTGCGGGATAATTAAGCCTTACAGCTCCTATTTTTATGGCAATAAATATGCTGAAAAGAAACCAATCTCTCTAGAGTTGAAACAAATGGTCGTAAACGTCTTTTTAGAAGGATTCTAATCAATTTGGCTTGTCCAAATATAGTGTGTCGAAAACAAATTCACGATTTAATGAAAGAAGGCATGTAAAAAATCAGGGAGGCCCAGGAAAACTAAAGGGTTGTCAAATTTAACATTCTGACTTTAAATTGTCTGCCATTTACATCAATATTATTTGACAGTTTTGTCGTAGTGACAGATGTAGAAAAAAAACTTTAAAGGAATGCTAGCATGCCAAAAGAAGCAGAAAGGGTCACTTGCGGGATGTCATTTTTCATTATTATGAGATCCGTGGTTGGCAAGATCAGAGATAATTGCTGAAATTCTTGAACTGTAACTTAGTGAAAGTACTATTCAACGACGATTAGTTTAGGCAAAACTTTGTTGTCAGACGTTAATCCAAGAAACCATTGGTTTCCGAGAAAAACCACCTTGCCAGTCTCGAATTTGCACGACGACATTCGAACTGGACTGTTCAAGAATGGAAAAAGATATTATTTAGAGACAAAACTCGTTACAAAATTTTTAATTCTGAAGGAATGAGGCATGTAAGAGGTCCGGTTAATACAAGACAAAATATTTTATGCCAACAATAGAGCAGGGACAAGGTTGTGGGTTTTTATGGAGCTGTTTTTCGTGAAATAGAGTAGGTTTATTACACTTTCTAGATAGGATAAAGGATCGATTGGTATAATTCAGGGACATACTCCAAAAGATGATGTTGCGCTATGCTGAGTGAGAGATGCCTCTGCGATTTTTGTTCCGACAGGACAAGAGCTAAAACATTAATCTCGCCTTGTTCAGGAGAATAATGTTCGGGTTTTTCAGTGGCGAGCGCAATCACCAGACTTTAACCCCATCGAGAATCTATGGGTTAAAGTGAAACGTCATATTCGGGTTACTAGGTTCCCAAATAAACTGTCATTCATTGGTATAATTAACGAAGTTTGGAGGAATATGTTAATTATTATTACTTATCCAGAATTCAATTTCATCAATGCCAGGTCGTTGCCAAAAAGTTATAGCTAGTACTGGATATCCTATTAAATATTAAGAAAATGTTTTTATATTGTTATAACCCTTCAAACCAATTTTTTGTTTTTTCTCTTTTTAAATGAAATAAAATCTTGTTTACAGTATTACACAATATTAAGTAATTTGCCATTCTTTAAACGTTATTGATTTCTACAGTTATTAATTTAATTTTAAAATAATATTAATTTTAAATATTTGACTTTTATCATAAAAGTTGCTTTGGTTTTGTCCGATAGTGTATGTTTTACAAGTAAAACAAAATAACAGTTCTGTACAAGCGAAAGCAAAATATAACTTTTTTTTCAACTCAATATTATCTTTATCTTAAAGTTGTTACCATAATCCAAAAATCCCCATAAAAATTGTAAAGGGAACTAGCATATTTGATTTAAAATAAATTGCTTTCCTAGTTTCCTCTTCTTGGTGTACCTATATTTGAATAAACGACTGTCATAAAACTAGTTTTAAAAGGAACGAGACAACTCTATGCCGGATTTTTATTTTCGGTGAGTTATTTTTCGATTCGAGTTACTAAATTCAGATATTGAAATTTTCTGTTAGATAGGATTAGATTCAGGCATATTTTTATACACGTGTTGTGTTCGTCGAATCGTGACCCAGTGTTAAGATCGGTTTCCACGTGTGACGTAGACCGTAACCCGTATCTCTTTAAAAATTTCAATACATTTTCTAGTTTTTAAAATAGTCCTGAAACCTATTTTTACATTTTTAATCTGGCCAGTGATATGTTGGTGTTCAGCTACACCAGGTTGAACAAGTTGTTTGATATTCTTTGGCCCTTTGTAAAGTCGTATCGGTACATCTTGGGATGATCTATTAAATATGTAAAAAATTCCATCTTTCCAAAGCCGAAAAAGTGAGTAAATTTGAATTTTTTACATTTTTCAAAGTGGCCTCGTATTTCCAGCTGAATTTTTGACGGGCATGTCAGAATAAGCAGTTTGACAGAGACTCGATGTTTTTCAAATCGCAATGTCTTCAGAAATTTGTAAATATCCCTTTGAGCGCTTTGAGGGTTAGCGAAAATGATACATATCGAAAAGTAAAGAAATAGTAAACATTTAATGCCTATTACAAAATAATACTAGTATAGTTTGGAGATTTGAAGTTATGCTTTAGAAGTTAGCTACCATCATCATCAGTGACCATTTCGGTGACCATTAAGGGTTTCAAATGTCTTATATAGCGTGTATGATAGCAATTAATATGGATTTTATTATACTAGGACGATTAGTAACTAAACATTTTGATCAGAATGTATGTGTTATACATAGATTATAGGCATAGAGAGGCTTTTGGTTATTTAGGACATTCTGAATTCAGAGTTAAAAAATTCCTTAGTGTATTTGGAACTGTGAGTTGTGCAATATAATATATATATATATATATATATATATATATATATATATAAATTAAATTAAAAATTTATATTAAAGGGTATAATATTCGACTACAGGGTGATTCTATGAGGTTAAAACATTTCTTTAGAAGTGAACACATAATTTTTATTTTAGGAACTACAGTATAGAGGTGTCCGTTGTGGGGAGTGAACAAATTAAATATCAATGCAATTTTAATTAAAAAAAAACTGTATTTTTAAGTAAAAAAATAATATGTTTAGTACAAATTATTAATACAATTGTTACTACGTATATACCAACATCTTTTACATACATACATGCATACAATAAAAATGCACTACCTAATATAAAATATTATACTGCCTACATATACAGTTTGATACAGTTCTTCTTTATAAAAAGTTCCTATTTAAAAAAATTATCAAGTGTTGTTTGTATTAAACTAGTTAATTTATTTTTAATAATTTGAGATTCTATTTTAGACCTAACATCTGAGATTTTTCCCCCTAAAACAAAATCTGCAGATAGCATACAAAAGTTTTCAACATCCCTTAACATTTTATATGCTTCCTTAATGTTTTTAACATTGGAAGAAATAATTTAATCATCATCACGGTTAGATTACATCTATTTTGAAATTCACTGACGCACTCACGTACACTTATATTAAAATTTTCCGTGAATAAACTTTCATCAATTTCTAAATATGAAGTTAAGTCGGAAAATAATACATTGATGTTTCTACATAATTCCGATAATGGCACATCACCTTCACTATCGTAATTAACGATTTCCTCGAGAATTTCGTCGAATTCCAGTTATTCGGTAGATTCAGAATACTCCATGAATGACAAAAGTCGCTTGATTAAAAACTCTTTGTTGTGGTTTTTAAAAATTTGAATCACGCCCTGGTTAAAGTTATTTTAACATTTTTTAACTATAGTTTTGGGTGAGATGCAGCATTATCCAAAAATAAAAGTACATTTCGATTTTGCCTTTTTCGGTCAAATTTCATCAACCAATCCGACATTATATTCCTTGTTATCCATGCTTTCTTGTTATAGTACCATTCAAGTGGCAAATTTTCCACGCTTGATCCTTTAAAACAACGGGGTTTTTTACTTTTTCCAATCACCAGTGCATTTTCTTTTTCTCCATTGGACGCTTTCCCACCAGCACATGTTTCGCCTTTTAAAGAAAAAGTTTTCTTTTCTTTGTAACGTTACACTTTTACAGTAACTAATTATGATTTTGCTAGTTATATTTTGTCATTCATGTTGTTTTTGGAAGTTATTTAGATTCTTTGACTATTTTCATTATTATAAGTACTTAATATTGTATAACTGACAGCTTGGTATATTATATACATTTTATGTTTTATATTTACAGATGCTGAGGGTCTGGTTGTTGAAGCTTTCTTTAATGCCCACATATAAAAGGGCCATGTTTTTATAAGAATTTCATTATTAGATGTTCATTCACCTATAGTTTTTTATTATGTTACCTTCACATAATTTTGATCAGAAACAAATCCGTTATAAAAAAACCTAGTTCGGTATGAGCTGTTGTGATACAAACTAAACAAGATATTTCCAATATTTCCATTGTAGCCTGGTAACGCTAAATAAATTAGAAACATTTGGTATATACCTCCAATTTCGTTTGTCGCCTTTTAAAATCTCGTTCAGTTCATTAAATGATTTGTCCTTTTGATAAAATGTAGTTTAAAATGTCACCTATATAGTTAAATGTCCGGTAAACACATGTCAGGGGTTCATTAAGCAAGGGTTTGTGTTATTTATTTAAGTAGTTCTCCAAATGGTTGGTTTAAAAGCCTTGTTTATTTTCGTTTTATAAATTGGGTTAAGTGACAACAAAGTTTGACGTTTTGCTGTGTGCGGCGACGCTAAAATTCTTGCTTTGGCCTTTTCCATGAATGACTAAAAGCAATACGATTCCGTCCGACCACTTTACTTTCATTTTTATAAAAACCTAACATTTTAAAGATTTAATTATTTAGGACGAGGCTTACGTAAAGATTAGAGGAAAATATTAAAAAATAACAGCATAAATTATTCAAAAATTAATATTTAAATTTAATGTATGTTAAGATTTATTGTAATAAATAATGTATTCTGAGTTGCCTATCTTTTTAAAAATCTTTTATTTTGGTCAAATAAATAAGGGGGAGAGAGACAAAATATAGGGACATTAAAATCAAGTTTTGCATGGAGCACTTTCAACAGTTTAGTTTTTTGGCCAAATTCCTACCTTTTTTTAAACATTTTTTCCTTACTAAACCTTAGCTGAAAATCGTCTTGGAACGAGTTCGTTCTATTTCGTTTTGACTGTGGCCGTAAAACTACCTTTAAAAAGGCTGGTCCTGTTTTATAGTTATTTTAAATTTTGTGTTAAACAGTGGTCAAATAACAGCCAGGTAATTATTATTTTAATTTATTTAGCAAGGTTCTTTCATTTAATTTTAATTTATACAATAGGCTACAATGGATTTTTTCTCTTTTTTACAGCTCAACGGCCACATAGCAAATAGCACATTTTAGTGCACATTGAACTTATTAGCACATAGCACATTGCTATTAAAACCTTGCATCTTAGTGCACGTTTGCTTTTTATAGCCTTTAAAGCATTTTGAACATTTTTGCACGCACATGATTGTGAGGTACTTTTCACGAGAAACAATTGGTTGAAGCAAATAACCCTAAAGTTGGGGTTACCTTTGAAGTTGAAGCAGTAATTCTACATTAAGAAAGAGCCTCCTCTTTACCGAAGAGGTATTGGAATTTTACCTCTAGCCCAACAACCAGGCCCCAGTAACTCCAGTTTTCCTGCCAGTTGGTGAGATTTTTAAAAAAGCTTTATATTACAGTAGTAT
The DNA here is from genome assembly GCA_030620095.1 of Kuschelorhynchus macadamiae. Lineage (NCBI taxonomy): Eukaryota > Metazoa > Arthropoda > Insecta > Coleoptera > Curculionidae > Kuschelorhynchus > Kuschelorhynchus macadamiae. Next base: position 662,833 of record JAUTXW010004799.1, read on the forward strand.
CTTTTATTGATCAATTTATCTTTTTCAAATTACCACACATATTTCTATTTAAAAACAATTTAAACTACATTCTCTCGTTAACAAGTATTTTTTTTAAATAAAGCAAATCATAATATTAAATAGTGTTTTACTGGTTGTTTCAGTACCTTTATGAACACACGGGTAAAGGGTGTATGAAGACAGTGCAGTAAGTTCTGTTTTACGTGTGTTGGCGCCCTTCTTTCATATTTATAATTTTCACTTGCCTCCTTCATACACCAAAGAAAAGGATTGAAAATTTTGAACTCCCCCAAAGCCGAACTACCGTATAAGCTAGCCAACGGGTCGTAAGTGCAAACTTTTATTATTGCACTTACGTAAGAACTCTTTATAACGTGGCTTTTATAATACCGGAGTTTATAACAAGGCGAGGAAAAAGAGTCCCGTTTCATCGGCGTTATAAATGTCTTTCGGCGCGTAGTTTTTGATAATAGCACATAATTTCGTCCGCCAATCAGTTACCTGAATCAAGTCTACAGCTGCTGCTACGCCACAGATGGATTTGAAAGAGATATTATGACGTTGACAGAACTTCTCCAACCATCCATTTGATCCTTTAAAACCATCAACTTTTTACTTTTTCCTTTATTGTTGTACCGGATATTGGAATGTTTTTGGAGCGTACTTTGCAGAACCAGTAGTAGACAATTTGGTATATGGCAGCACCCTCAGTTTTCGCAAATTTCTTTTTCTCTTTCATGTTCCCGGTCTTGGCGAACCGCTTATTAAGATAGCTCTTGTTTCTCAAAATATCACTAATTTGAGATTTTCATACACAGAATTTTTCGGCTAATACTCTAACACTAAGTTTGTTTTTTTTCTTCGTACTGGATTATTTCAACTTTTCCTTGAAGACTCAAAAACTTTCTTTTGTTTGAAGACCTATTAATTGCACCAGAGTAACATCAAAACTGAGATATTCTATTGATCTATTTATTATACAATTCACCGCAATTTATCTACACGCCAGACAACATAAGCCAGCCTATTGTTGAACTAGTGCTATTAACAATAGGTAAGTGCCACGCCACTTATTAGCATAGATCTAAATATTGCCCATAATGTGCAATAAAAATACCAGTATTAAATGTGGGTTTTTCAAAAATTATCTGAACATCTGTCCGTTCTGAGGAGGTAAATTTTAGTATTTTTATTAAAAATATTCCAAATTTTACTGTCCTTGTCCGTTGTTGAGAGTGCCCGTTATCAAGAGGGTCTAATACACAGGAATACATATACTGACTGTCGGTGACTTCAAAATTGTCCGTTCAGCAGGGGTGTCCGTTGTTTGGATATGTCCGTTAAGGGAGGTTTCACTGTGTTAATATTTTAAGACACAATGAAGCAAAGAAATTGAACTATTTTCAACATGATTTTTAATGATAACAAAAGTGACGATAGTAGTATTTTTATATGTAGTTTAGTACCCATTAGACTTTCTGATTCTGATACTAATACAATTATTTGGGTAAATGAAATACCATCTTCCACCAGGTTGTGCCGGCCAATTTCGTTTCAATTAGTTAAGGAGAGTAACGGAATAATTAATAATACAGTTGACAGTATTAATAATCAAATCAAACATTTACTTCCAACTAACTGCGAAAGTAAAGTGAAAGTAGAGCACAAACTTTATTCTACAGTGATAGACGGAGTCCTCTTATCTCTCCGCAATCCGTTAAAAGAAAAACCATCTAGGAAGAATTTTATTCATTTGGTTTGTCGCCGTTACACGCTTGGATTCGGTCTTTCGAATGTCCTTTCATATTTCTAGTCCATTTAAATCCTGGTCTGTGAGAAATGCCGATCATAAGCAGCAATGGGTTTTAAGAAAGCGGGAAATCCAAACAGCTTTTAGGAATAGATTGGAATTGTTGGTTCACATGGTGAAACAAGGCAAGGGGTCAACAAATGACGGCAATATAGCTAGATTTTTTATAGATTAAAAATATCTTCAGAAATTACAGGTTTAGACTACAATTTACTCAAAAAAAATGTTTGTCATTTTGCAAGCAATATCTTCCAGTTAAAAAATTAATGTCGCTACATTTAGATAAATTGCATTGGAAACTGCAGAGTTATATTTTTCCTTGTATAATTGGTGTTTTACGCCTGTATCCGTTATTTTTGAATATCGATTGGGTTCTTGAGATTAGGGTTTTTGGGTACTACACAGTATTTTTAATATACACGTTTTTACAAGCTGTCAAAAATGGCAACATAATTTGTAAGTATATATATATATATATATATATATATATATATATATATATATATATATATATATATATATATATATGATAGTATGTTTTCATTCCACTTACACCAACGTCATAACAAGAAAATGATCCTTGTTTGGAACATGTTCTGCATCACAGCAGACACAATGATCCATTTTAGTCAAACGACGATCGCGATTTCGCTCTTATTAGAGCTCATCAGGCCGCCATAGACTAGTGAGCCCCATGTAGGGCAAAGGCACAAAATTGAATCACAAAAACAACTACTCCGCTGGCTAATACCACGACCGGCATTGAATTACATTGTGACTCCTGGCTTATATATATATATATATATATATATATATATATATATATATATATATATATATATATATATATATATATATATATATATATATGAATAACTGGACTTGCCAGTAAGAAGCCAAAGTTTTACATTCCTTAAGAAGTGATTTCAGATAGGAAGCCACGAATCTAGTGCTAGATATGTTTTTTTATTCTAAGTAAAATTTTGTGTTACATTTTGCTATAAAATAAAGGTACTTTTCTCTGGAATCAATTTCGATTCTTTGGAATTTTTTAACACCCTGTATATGCAATCCCAAGTTTGAATATTTTAATATTATTTTGGCAGAAAGCAGAACTTTTTATAAAGAGTAACTTTTTTCCGTAAAACTACTAATAAAAAAGTTTCCATATGTAGAGAACTTGTAGACACACTATATATATATATATATATATATATATATATATATATATATATATATATATATATAATATATATATATATATATATATAATATATATATATATATATATATATATATATATATATATATATATATATATGTACACTTTTCTTTATAACCTGAAATTTGAACTAGTAACAAATTTAGATTGACTGATCTAAAATGCAATACTAAATTTTAATCAATCCGAAAACGCAAGAATTCCTGCTTCGATTTCCATTAAATTATGAAGGCGAACATACATGTGCCAGCGCTGAAATAGAAATTTATCGATACTCCTGGCCCTCCCATAATATCGTAAATATTAAAACGACACTGAAAGACTCTCATCGGACGTTTAATGAAAATTTAGAGCCGTCGGTGAGCGAGGCTTTGCTTATTACATTCAAAAGCCGTTTATTCTCCTCTCTAAGAGATTCGCCTTAGCTGGTGGTATTTAGTGTAATAGGAGTTGTTAAGATTCAGCCAAGTTAAATTTTATTCTATTTATGTAAAACCCGAGATGTAAGAAAGATTTTGTATTTATTTGCATAAACAGTCGCCGATGCGGCTTTGGAGGTGGTCTAATTCATTCGATGCGGCTGTCTATATTTTACCTATAAACCTGCGTCTCTTTATATTTTATGTCTTTACCTGTAGGCCAGTCATTATAGACTGGAAAAGTGCACAGAATATTGATATTAAAAAAATCGGCAAATGTCTTTTAACAGGAATTTCCTTCGTTATAAATCTTTCCTTTTATTTAGAATAGTGAAGTGTGAACTAATTTAGTTCAGTATATAGTTATTTAGGAACACATAACCGCCATTTTGTTCTGCCATCTGAAATTCGTACTAGTTAACTTCTACATAATATTTGATTTTTGTGGAAAATTTGAGATAAATTGGATAAGTAGAATTTTAGTAATGATTTTTTTAACATTTCACTAGGCCTCCATTTTATTTTGCCACATTAAATTTTTAACAAAATGTTAGAGGGTTTTCCTATGACTATGCCCCTTAATTTCTGTCGAAAATTTGAAGTCAATCGGGTAAGTAATTTTAGAGCGGAGATACAAACCGATGGAATTGAGAAACCATTTTTTTCGGCATCTAGGGACCCTGAAACATGAAGATTTGAAAAAATCTCAGAGGGTGATTTTTTCACGACTTCAATATTTCCCTTTTAGATGAGAAGTAAAAATTATTCGTCCGCCATCTTCAGTTCGTACCAGAACTTTACCAGTTTATCATTATAAGTATACCAGTAGCAGCAAATCTCCTTGGAAACCCTAAAGACAAAGTCGACTTAAAGAGGAGGAGTGGCATCTATGAAATTAGCTGTAATGACTGCGATCTAAAGTATGATGGGCAAACTAAACGCTCCAAAAACATTCGTTTTAAAGAACACATGGTACATTTAAGATCCGGAAGAACAGCAAAGTGGAAATCAATCACCAAATAGGAATAAATAATCTTAAGTTAATTAAAAATGTATCTAGTAATAGAATATTGGATGCATTTGAGAGTATGGAAATAGCTAAATGTGGTAAGAAAGCACTAAATAAAGACAGAGGGCCTATAGTCCCCTCTATTGCTTACTTGACAACGGTGCAGTCATTTACCTGTAAATAGTCTCGGTTAGGATAAGTTGCTTTAGTTTATATCCTCTGCTGATGATGTTAACTTGGTTAGCGAAACGCGCGTCCAGAACGTTACAAGTTGTGGTGTAGTGTGGTTAGGACCCTCATATTTTAATCTATCTTCCCACAGGTTCCAGAATTAAGACTTAACATGGCTTCACGGTCAACGGAACAAAACCTTTATTGTAAGTACTGTACTAAGATTAGGTTAATAGCAGCAGATGGTTGGTATCTAAAATCATACAAGTCTTTTTCAGTTTTCCCTAAATTCATTTCAGTCAAGATCCCTAAACAATCACCCGTTACTGGAAAGATTGAATCTTTTGCCATATAAGAGTGGCTAGATTTAGAAATTAAAAATCTATATAGCAAACGAAGTATGCTTGAAATTGAAGCACACGGATTATTTAAAAAATTAACTTATAAGTTTAGTAATTTAGAATTTGAACAGTGGTTAGATTTCCAAAGAAAAATGTTCGTAGTTATCGATGCCAAATTTTTGAAGAAAATGTGTTCACTTAAAAACAATCTGAGAAAGTTGAAACAACAAAAACAAATTTTTTCGGAAGTCGAGAACATAGTAGAAAACCTTTCTTCTCAGTACTTTGATAATAGAAAAATCGCCGTTTTGAATAAAGATTTGAATATTGCAGAGCCTCCAGTAAAAAATAGTTTACCAACTACTATATTGAATATAGAAAGTTCCATTCAACACGTGCCAGAGTCAACTAAGGGATTCATTAGAGAGGCTTGCAGAAATCAAATCTCAAAAAACGTGGTTTCATCAAGTCAAAATATGTTTCTCGTAAAAATACTGAAGTTATCCAAGGACTGAAGAAAAAAGAATGTTTTTGTTTAAAAGCTGACAAAGCAAATAAGGTTGTTATCTGGTCCTTATGATTTAATTGAGAAAAACCCGTTTACAAAAATGATAACATAAGTAAAAAGTACCTTACAACAATGTAAAAACCTTGTGTCCGATAAACTAAAATTCAAACTAACACATAGTAACCCACAGTTATCTAAATTGAATTGCCTTCCCAAAATCCATAAACCTGAAAGTTCATGAGACGTACAATATTTCAAAATGGTTAGTAGAAGAATTTTATCGTTATACTAGACAAAACAGATTATTTTGAAAGAGTAGACAATTTGTTTAATGATTTAATGAGAAAAACCCGTTATCAAAAATGATAACAGAAGTAAAAAACTTTAAAACAGTGTAAAAACCTTGTGTCCGTCGCACACATAGTAACCCACAGTTATCTAAACTGTATTGCCTTCCCAAAACTCATAAACCTGGGAAGTCCATGAGACCTATTGTTTCAGCTGTTGGATCACCAACGTACAATATTTCAAAATGGTTAGTAGAAGAATTCGGCAAATTAGATATCTCGTATGATAACTTTGAGGTTACTAAAGAGAAGAATGTTCACTTGTAAAATTTTAATATCTTTTGATGTAAGCTCATTGTTTCCTAGTGTACCCATACCACTAGCTTTAGAGTACCTAAAGGAACTACTTGAAATCAATAATTTGAAGAAAGAAATTTTTGATGAATATTTGCTTCTCACAAAATTATGTATGAATCAAAATTTTTTTCAGTACAACAATAAATATTATAAACAACTAGAGGGAACTGCGATGGGCAATTGCTTATCTCCGTTCCTTGCAAATTTGTTTATAGATAAATTAGAAACCCAATTCAAAAAAGAACTCAAGATTTCCCAAGGGTGTTGTATAGATACGTAGACGATATATTTTTGCTATTTTTGATACTAAAACACAAAATTTGGACACTTTCTTAGAAACATTGACCAATAAATATCCTTCCATTAATTTCACGTACGAAAAGGAGAACTCTGGGGAATTACCTTTTCTCGACACGTTAGTTATTACAAATAACGACAAATTAGAATTTGATATTTATAGGAAATTTACTAATACTGATAGGTATATAACATCCGACTCATTTCATTGCCGTCAACACAAAATCGCAGCATTTCATTTCTTAACTCACAGATTAGTCAATTTTCCATTAAGTAAAGAGCGTTTTAACAATGAAATGAATCGGATTAAAAATATAGCTAAAAGTAATAGATATAATGATAATTCTGTACATAAATTAGTAAATAGACATGAGCATAAGAAAATGTTAAAAGATGCCAGTACTCTTCAAGCACCTGAGGCTCACAATAAGTTCATAGTAATCCCATATGATCCCAAATATACGAGAGGTCTAGAAAAAGTATTTAAAAATGTAGGTTTTAGAGTAGCCTACAAGACGGAGAACAGTTTGAAAAAATCTCCTTGGAAGCCCTAAAGACAAAGTCAACTTGAAGAAGAGGAGTGGCATTTACGAAATTAGCTGTAATGACTGCAATCTAAAATATGTTGGGCTAACTAAACGCTCCATAAACATACGTTTTAAAGAACACATAACACATTTAAGATACGGAAGAACAGAAAAGTCAAGCGTTGCTCAACATGCTTTGGAAAACAATCAACAAATAGGAATAAATAATCTTAAGTTAATTAAAAATGTATCTAATAATAGATTATTGAATACATTTGAGAGTATAGAAATAGTTAAATGTGGTAAGAAAGCACTAAATAAAGGCAGAGGGCCTATTCCCTATAGACCCCTCTATTGCTTACTTGACAACGGTGCAGTCAGGTGCAACCAAGTGTGACCACATTTACCTATAAATAGTCTCGGTTAGGATAAGTTACTTTAGTTTATATCATCTGCTGATGATGCTAACTTGGTTAGCGAAACGCGCGTCCAGAACGTAAGAAGTTGTGGTGTAGTGTGGTTAGAACTCTTGTGTTTTGATTTAATTTTTGACTAAAACTTGAAGTTAATCAATCATTTATTTCCTTAAATGAAAAGTGTTACAAAAGGCATACAATAATTGAAGAAAACGTCTGAAAATAACTTAAATTATTAGTAAAACAATATGAAATTGTTAAGTTCATGTAAAAAATTCTTGGTGGAAATAACAGTTAATTCCAAGTAAACTTTTTTAACTTGGATCTAAAAATATTTAATGTTACAGACCCCTTAACATGATTGTCCAACACATTAAAACACTTGCATGTATTAAATATAACATTTTTTTGATAAAATGACGACCTGTGACTATTAGGCAAGTGCAGTTTTTTCATGCGTGTGTTATGATGATGTGCAAGTCGATTTAACTGAAGAGTAGATCTGTGTTTATAAGCATATGTACAAGATATATAAGTCAAAAATAATCAAGATATGGAAAGCGGGCTTACATGACTCTCTGTTTGAGAGGCCATAGTGCAATGGGATTGAAAATTTGGATAGTATAAAGTCAGTAAAATACTTTGACTGCAATGATTTTTTAGAAATCTTAAGGCATAGCAGGAACTGTGCAACCTACCACAAAGGTCGTCAATATAGACATGCCACTGAAGTATGCTGTTAAAGTTTAGTCTTATTTGTATTTAGAATTAAGTTTTTTTTTTTTGAGACCAGGTTAGTATATAATTGTAAATGTTTTCAGCAGTATTTTTTAAAGATATTATATCTGGTCTTACTATTAGAATGTTTGTGTCATAGGCATAACATACTGGAAAGACATCAGTTGCTACTTCTTGAAGGTGTAGTATAAGATGGTTAGAAAATATTATAAGAGGCCCAAGATGGGTCCCTGAGGAACGCCTTGTATTATCGACTGACAGCTGCTCTTTTTGTTATTAATATCTTTCGTTTCTCCCTCCTTCAAAAAATTTAGCTGATAGCTTTTTCATAAGTCCCGTTAGCAACACTGAACTATTGAAGGTAATAAATAATATCAAAAGTAAATTTTCGTGTAGCACTGATGGCCTTTCAATTAGAATATTCCTGAACTTGCAACTCCTAGTCATAGAGGCCTTTACAACATTAATAAATGAGTCCTTTATAAAAGGTGTATTCCCTGATTGCCTTAAAACAGCTATAATTATTCCACTTCATAAAGGCGGCGAAAAAACTAATTCTTGCAATTATCGCCCAATTGCACTACTACCAGTGCTATCAAAAATCATCGAAAGGCTACTGAAGAATCGTCTTATGCCATTTCTCCTGAAACATCAGATAATTTCACCGGAGCATTTCGGATTTCTACCCAACTTGCTTAGAGGCGTCTACTTATCTCTCAATAACAACCACCCAACTGCCTCAGTTTTTGTGACTATGCGAAAGCCTTTGATTGTGTTAGTCATGAAATTCTGATAAACAAACTAAATTTTTATGGAATTCGTGGTACTTCATTAAATTGGTTCAAATCTTATCTTGGGAAAAGGCAACAACTTGTAAGGGCTAATGGTTCCGAGTCTGATTGTAAGTTGATTACAAGTGGAGTCCCTCAAGGTTCAGTCTTGGGACCTATTCTTTTTTTGTTATACATTAATGATATCACGAACCTTAAAATTAATGGAAGAATTTCCCTTTTTGCTGACGACACAAGCATAACTTGGAGTGATTTTCATACAACGTCTTTACATTCTAGTATCTCCAAAGACTTGGTTATAATTAAGGCTTGGTCCGATTCCAATATGCTTTGTTTTAATGTCGATAAAACGGTGGCGTTATCTTATAAGGGAACTTCACAACCACTTCAGGTACATAACATCAATATTGAATACGTAGAGTCGCTTAAATTCCTGGGTTTAAATATAAATAACAACCTAAAATGGTCTAATCATATTGACACCTTAACTAAAAAACTTTCTACCGCCTGCTTCGCCATTCGATCAGTTTCAAAAGAACTAGACGTTCCTTCTGCCAGACTTACTTATTTCTCTTTATTTGAATCCCACCTCCGTTATGGCCTTCCCTTTTGGGGCTGCTGTACCACCGAGCAATTTCGTAGTATTTTTATGCTTCAAAAGAGAGCCATTCGTTATTTGTTTGGTCTAAATAATAGAGCTCACTGCCAATACTATTTCAAAAAACATGAAATATTAACACTTCCTGCATTATTTATTTTGGAAATGGTATGTTTGCTGAGAAAACATATAAACACCCTCCCAGAAAGGCCACAACATGTATACCCTACCAGAAACTCTAGGCATGATATATATCTTCCCATTCCTTCCTCAGAATTAATAAAAAAATCAATTATTTACAACGCCATAAAACTTTACAACAATCTGCCAGTACATTTAAAATCTATCCCTATGCTTGCACAATTTCGAAAAAAACACCAAAGCATACCTCATTGAGAGACCATTTTACAGCGTTAATGATTTTTACAGCGAGTAAGTCTCTTTAAATTGTCACTAAATTTGCTTGTTTACTTAAATCTTTTGTGAGTCATGTCCTAACTCGTAGCATAGAATTTTGAAAATCATCATATAGAGAAAAGAACTGTCGAATATTCACTTAAAACTTAATTATTTTTGTTAGGTATTGGATTGAAAACAAAATTTAATTCTTTTTTGTATACTACATTCTACACTAGTTCATTATACCTTCTGTTTAGCATCACAATTATTTGTATAACTATAATAACATAGAGTTTAAAAGTCGCATAGTTGCAATTTTGATTTCAATGTCATCGAAATTATTCACCTCGTACATGTGTGTTTGTTTACTTTTATAAGGTTATTAGGATTCATTAACTGTTTTGCGGCAATGTTATATTATATTCTAACGTGTGTTTTACGATTTGGTAAATTGATAATTTACATTTTTAAAAAGCATTGACCTATCGAAATTCTTTTCGATTAATGTTTTGATATGTCTTATTTTAGGTATATTTTGCTTTGTCCATAAAATTGCAAAATTTGTCTGCGGCAATAAAGCATACTTTTGTTTGTTTGTTTGTTTGTTTATAACCCGAAGTTCTACAATGGTACGTTTATTTAGACGTGTTTAATATTAAACGTACTTCCCGCAGTATATGTACGTATGTACGTCACTGGATTTTTCAAGTTCAATACAAAGGCACACAGAAATTATAAGCTCTTTGGCTTCTTCGCCAAACTGGTGAGACCCAGAAAGGTCGAAACTCGAAAGCAACCAAGTTCCATCTAAGGACAGGTTTTGATAAACAAGGCCAGTTTCAACACGTCAAATGTAAACGGTTTTAACTTAATCTCTGGTAATCGATCTTAATTTAATAAGGGATCCAGTGCGTTTTCACAACTGTGAGGGCAGAGAAATAATCGATCAAAATTGAAATTTCAATCAGAGAAATACCCTAAGACAAGTATTATGCAGATTTTCTCTTTTGAAATAAAATTACAAAATATTTGGAAAATATCGAGATCAAAAACTAAATTCGGCAAAGCACTGCAAGCAATATTACTACTTCAATTCCACACATTAAATGATTTTATGTTGAAAGCTTAAGTTTCTTTCATGTTTTATTGCAGGTTTCAATGTACAGAAAAATATTGAATGTATAAATTCGGCCATAGCCAACTCGAAAAATTCATGTTAAATTAATGTTATTCAGCTTTTGACATGACATGTTGCAAAATCAATTATATTAACAATAGCGGTCGCGTTGTTTTAATTACGGTATTATGTTAACCCCGAAACTAAAACGCGAACCGTACGGAGATGCATTTGATAGGTCGGTAGACAGCTGGCTCTTGGCAATTAGCCAAATTCGTTTTCAGCCGAACACGAGAAAAATTTCAATGGAGAGAAATACGACCTCCGCTAGAAAATTAGTTGCCCCTCATCCCACTTTTTAGTGGCAAGGCTTATGTGGGCTAAGTTAACTTTGAACTTAAATTTATTGCGACTACTAGAGAAAAATGTCAAATATAAAAAAATGTGTATGTTTAATGAGTTTCCAACAAGCAAGGCAATCAGATGTCATTTATATATTTATATTATTTTATTAGTTGGTATACGTATTGATTAATGCCTCTTTTCATTCTTCTATTCTATTTTTTATTTTCACTTTGTAAACAGATCTTTTATTGAAAACTATAGGGGTGTTAGTAAAAATTCACTAATAGCTAAAGTACTTAAAATAATCGTAACATCTAAAATAACACCACTTATTATAATAACCTCAAAACAGCATGGTTTTGTGCATGGCACAATAACAAATCTATTAATATATGAGGATTCTCTGAAGAATGCAATGGATGCCATATACATGGATATCTTCAAGGCATTTGACAGAGTTAATCACGAAATTGGTATTTTCGGTCATCTTTTCGAATGGTTTAAGGATTATTTAACTGGAAAAAAACAAGTAGTAAGGTTAAAAAATCCTTTCTCTAAAGACTTTGCGGTCACATCGGGAGTTCCTTAGGGGACACACTTGGCGCCTTTGTGGTATAATGTCTACATTAATGACTTAAGTCTTAATAAGACTTAAACCTTAAAATGTTTAGTTTAATTCAAGAGGATATTCACCGTTTGTCACATAGGTGTATTTTAAATGGTTTGTCTGTAAATACTTATAAATGTAAAATAATGCAATTCAGCCGAATCAAAACAACTGTGTCTTTCGACTATAAGATAAATGATATCATTTTAGAGAAGGTGGCTATAATTAAAGACTTAGGAGTATATTTTGATAACGAAGTAACTTTTAATGATTATATAGAATATATTGTTAATAAGGCAATGAAGGTCCTTGGATTTGTTCGCCGTACATTGTTTGATTTTAGTAACATTAATTGTTTTAAAGTATTATATTGTGCCTATGTTAGATCAATTGTCGAATATGCTTGTCCTCTGTGGTCACAATATTACAGAACTTATGTGGAACAATTGGACAAGGTACAGAGGAAGTTCTTAAGATTAATGGGTTTTACAATGAACATAAGAGCAGAGGACATTAACTACAGGGAACTAAAAACTTTATTGAATTTAGATTCTCTTGAAAATCATAGACTTATACTTATACTTATCATAGAACTTATAGAAAAAATTTCGTTTTCTGTTTTACCAAGGAAGACACGAAATAAGAAACTCTTCCATGTGCCGTCCATAGAACAAACTATGGTATTTCCAATTCGGCAACCCGGCTATGTAACGCAGGAAATAGGTTCTATGATAATGATGACATAGATTTTTTTAGCGTTAGCTTAACATGTTTTAAATCAAAATCAATTAGAATTTTGACGGAATAGTTGTGGAGCTACTGATTTTGAAATCTTTAGTAGGATATGATTGTTTAGATATAGGCAATTTGTAAATGGCTTTGTCCGTAAATAAATAAATAAATAAAATAAATAAATAAATAAATAAATCTTCCGCAGTACTTTTAAGACGCAGTTACACGATTGCACAAAGAATATTCAAAAATCTATACTTTCTATACGAAATCTGAACCCTGAAGCAGGTCTCACAGAGGTCCATATGGGATTTTATGCCCGATTTGTTTTCACCATTTTATCCTAGTTAAGATCTGTTTCCACGTGCGATGTAGACCGTAACCTGTATTTTTTGGATGCTTAAACATTTCAATATATTATCTAAGATTTCCTTTATAGAATTCTAAAGTAAAAGACAATTTGTATCCTTCTTTTACAATAGTAAGGAATTTTATACACTTTTCCTTTTTGAAAAGCTACAACATTTTTTCGGAATCAAGCAAGCTTTGTCCAGTTTTCTTGTAATGCATTTGAAGAGATTGTACGTATATAGAACCGCCAGAGTAATTCTCGTCCCTTTCAGAAATAGGGTCCCGTCGCTCTCTTTATTGGGAGTTGTTTCCTTTTGTCGAGGCAGTAGACTCTGTTTGGCGACGGAGTTTTCGAGTCTGGAAGAAGTTTTAATCACCGATTGGACCCTAAGTACCACTACGCCCGTTCCCTATTTTCCTGTGGGAATATATCATTGTACTCTTGATTATGAATCATTAATTCGGGTGTTAGCTGTCACATCCCCTCATTGCTGTTCTGCTAGCTCAGTTTAAGTTATTTAAAGCTTATACAGTTTCCTGATGTGTAACTACTAATCGAAACGTTAGGTATAGTTGCTATAATGGTTAAGTATATAACACTCGGAGATTTTATACAACTTTAGCCTCTGTTGAACCCCCTACTTGAGACAAGCTATAAATCTATTAATTAATCTATTCCCTGAGTATTTCTTTTAATATTCCTATGCTCAAAATTTCCTGTAACCCTTGTTTGGCCGCTTTATAGTAATAAATGCAAATATACTATAAAACGGCTATTTGGGTATCTGTCGTTTTTCTTGTCCTTAGAATACATTACTGGGGATCTTCCTTCCTAAGTTCGTAAGTCATGATGCCTTATGGACTTTAGTTAATAATTTTATGACAAGTGATACCTATGGTCTATAAGTACAAGTTCCTAATTACTCTCAAATTTCCTTTGTGTCCTTGATAAATTATCCAAAGTGATCTCTCGGGATTGGAGTATGTTCCTGGAAGATCTTTTTTGCTTTCCTGAAGAAATGATGCTCTGAGGGCTTCTGTTAATATTTTTATTACAATTGATTTCTACAAACTTTAGATATAGGTACCTGATTAAATCCAAAAGTTCGTCCTGATCTTTGCAATTAATCGGGGAAATCCCTGGCGATTGTAATTTATTCCTGCGGGATCTCTCTCCCTTCCATAAAGGAATGATACCCTGCTGAATTCTATTAATATTTTTATGACAATTACTATAATTGGACTATCGAGATGAGTTTAATACCTATCTTCAAAGAATCCCACCCAGACTTTCACACTTGACCAAAGGAGTTTCGTGGAGTTGGGAAATTATTCCCCTGATTTTGTTCATGCTCCGAAGAGCTTATTTATATTTTGGAAGGTGGAGAACCAGCTACACTTACACTCACTATCAGGAGAGCCTGGGTTTTAAGTGCGACTAAACTGTTTTCTCTGCTGGAAAAGTACCTTCTCATAGGGCGGCTACTTGGATTGTTTCTTCTTTTGACGCACTTACTATACTTTCAAACTGCTTCAGGAAGTTGCTGTTCCCTATGTAGTGCCTAGCCTGGGATACGCACCAAGTCAATCTTTGCTTAGGTGCCCCATACTTGGATGTCTTTTTTCTGACTAGCCCAACTTCCTGTCGGCCAATCTGACCAGCTTCAACTCCTTTCGGAAAACTGATAAAATTGTAACGATTCGATGTTTACTTTAAGGGGCGTTCTTCCTTTAAAGCTAATCTCAGGACCTAAAGTCCTCGTTTAAGGGTCGTGTATGTGGTTTGACGAAGTCTTGGGATACTTCTTGTAGGTGCGACATCCTGAAAACGCCCCTTTTTAGTCTCGAAACCTGTCTAATGTCTCGAACGGTGGCTCCACCTCAGTATTTTATGAATGCATCAAAGAGATGACAAATGAGACAGAGTTTAAGCTTCGAAAACTGATCATTAGAGAACTCTGCCCATTTAGATTTCTTTGTCGGTGAACTCAGTAAACCCGAGGAACTAATTTCCGTCCCTGGTGAATCTTCTAAGTTGGTTGGCAAGTAGTCAAAAACGGCTACGTGGCCCAAAGGTCAATTGGATTTCTTTCTTATTCGATTTGCAACCCCAACCCCCTGGTTTCTTTCGCCAGTGAATTTGGAGGATTATTAGGAACATTTTCTAAAATCGGTAAATGGTTGAAATTGACGATATTGATGTTTATGTCAGAGTTAAGGGGATTTTTCCCTGGATCGATATGAAGCCCCAATCCCAGCTGATCGGTTTCTCGTTTCTTTTACCAATTAGTCTGGACAATCATCAGAGACATTTGACAGACATGACACAAGGGATCAACAATCCCCATTTCAGGCTCCAGGATGATGGACATATTCGTGAGGCTGTCTAGGTCCTCCAATGGTTTTGCCACTTCCCCTTCCTTCCGCACAGGACAGAAGGAAGAGAAGGTGAAATAATATCCTCATTACCCACTAGGACTCCTTTAAGGAGTGGCAGGAGGTTTTGGAAGTACAAGGGTACTTGCTAATCGCTATGAGAGGTAAATCAATTTCCATTAACATTTATTCGATCGTCGTGACCAGTGTAAGCTATCTCAAATCAGGATTTCGAGGTTGCCCACCCGCCGCGGCCTGGTTCTCGGTGAGATTTTTTGCAACTGATTATGATGTATCCCCCGACTTTTATTCCTTAATACTGTCCTTGCCCTTGTAGTATTTGTATAATACCCTAGGGTGGTTTACTCATGAACAGACAAACGAGCAACTAAAACTTTGTTCATTTGTTTAGGCCGTTGTCGGCGTCTCTTAATCGTCCTCGGTTTTGCCCATCGCAAGCCACAAGACGTTATCCATGAATCTTCAGTGCGTTTAGGGTAGTCGGCCTACATGAATTTCCACCTGCATCTTATTCTCCCCTGGGTATGTTTTCATTTTATAGAATAAAACCGACTAAATTCAAAAATATCTACTTTATAAAGTACAAATTATCACATCAACTTTTCTAACGACCCTGGAAACTTTTCCCGAAAGTTACACCCAATAAAGCTTTCCTTGACCGAATCTGGAGTGCCACTGTCAATCACAAAATGTGATCCTCTATTTATAGAAAAATGGCGGATCACGTGACATCGCTTCAATTTATAGTTGAGGTTGATGCCGCACCACCCTGTTATCTTGTTGTCAAAATTCTATTCCTATCTTATTCCCAATTTAATGATGCAACATCCAGTATAACTTTAAAATACACTAAAACCTATGTATTCTTATAATAAAAGATAAAAGAATTAAAAAAGAGCAAGAGAACCAAACATTACGTTCCAATATCTAAGAGGCTGCGTTCAAATCTAATTTATGTTCGGCCCTTTGTAGTGGTAATTTTCGTTTAACTACTTGTCTCGCCCTTTGCTGCGACACGTGATTTATTGAATCATAAACGGACGGGTCGGCCGTTTCCTCGAAACGGCAGGGCCAACGCGGAACGTATTGAGGTGATGGCGGTGCCCGTTTGATACTTCTTCACCCCCTGGAAGCACGATTAAAAATGCATGTGTAGTGTATTTGATATGCTTAAACCTGATAATTAAATGCAAATTTATTAATAGCAACATAAGTAGTTTAAACTGTATTTTAAAATACATTGTTTCGCTCATGCAGTTACATTTCATGAGAAACCTTGTTAAAAATTAGGTCAAGATGATCCAGAACAAAGTAAACATCCTTTCTCTTATTTAGCTTAAATAGCCATTCTAAAAAAATGCAAGAGGTCCATTCGCCATTAAGCCAGATTTTTCAGCAAACAATGATTTTTTTTTAATGATCATCTGGTTATAACGATCTTTCAACACTATTTTTAGTATTGATTTATTACGTATTTTTACTATAAAACCAATATGTTTTTCTTCAATAAAACTTGTGGACGATGTGGTGAATGCGCCGCATATTCTTATAATTTCACTGTAAACTCATCGGTTTTGCTGTAAGGTAGGCTTTTTAATGCTTAATTAATTAAATACATTACTATTAGGTTCTTAATGCGTTTTAGATCTGATTATGCCTGTCTGTTTAGCGAAACACAATCATAGCATGTATTTACTGTATTAAACCACTTGACTGAGACCGAAACATTGTTTTTCTTTTCTGCAATTATTAAACCAGGTTTCTTAGAGATATTATGGACGAATTACTTCTTCTTAATGAAATAAAATAATGGTAGATATTATTTTTTTATGAAAGTTAACTATTAACTTCGCAATTGGACATTAATTGTCATCGGGACTGTACTAGAAGAAAATGTTTCCAAATTAATGCACACAACCTGGCTTGTACATTTACCATTCCGATAGTTAACAAAGAAGCGATCATAAGGAAAATCTACTAATATTTTTGGCATATATTTAACTTTAATTTCCACTATACTAGTGGAAATTAAAGTTATAGACGTTTTATTCAATGGTCATTTTGACTAGTTCGTCTCTTCGTCATGCTCCAGCAATAGCATCGGGAGCTTCTCCTAAAAACCTAAATATTTGTTCTCTAGTAAATATTTTGGATCATTTTTGCACGACATTCAACGAATTTTCGTTTAAAAAACACTATTAATTTTGAATATTTCCTAACATCGATATTTTCTTGACAGGGTTCCAATTACAAACTACTTTGACCAGAAGGATAAAGGTTTTAGAACATTCCGCTTTTCATGAAAAGAGACAAGCATGTTTTCTGATATACAGCGTCTAACAAAAATACGGAAATGGCAAAATATCTCTAGTACCTGAATTTAATGAAAATATGTACACTTAAGCATGAAATTATGCCGGATCCAATGGCAAGTTCCGCATAGTTGCCGTTGTTTTTTGTTATAAAAGGAAAATTCTTTTTTAATGGAACATCCTATATTATATTACTTTTTTAAAATCTGCGTAACATTTTCAATCGAAAGCATTTTTTATGAAAGTCAACAGTTTTTGCGAAAATGTACTACCTTATGTACTACCTGATATGTTTAACAATGTCGGTTTTGTTGATTTACAAAAATTGATGGTTTAACTGAAACCTAAAGAATTGCTATTCTGAGTTTAAAGAATACCCTTGACATTGATGGCCTTCTGTCGGTGTATTAGTCTGGCATTTAGTCATATGTCAAATAATATTATTTGTTGGGGCAATGCAGGTATTCAGAGCAACCGGGTTTTTGTTAATCAAAAAAGCATTTTGCGTCTCATATTTGGTTTAGATATGCGCGAGAGCTGCAGAAACGTTTTTTTGCAAAGGAGAATTCTCACGTTTCCTAGTATGTACAATGTACATTCTCAGGTGTCTCGTGTTTGTAAATAATAACAGATCCATGTTTGGTGAGTTGGGATGGGGGAGCACCTACAACACGCGAGGAGGGAACTTTCTTATGATCCACCCTCATAGAACATCGTTCTTTAAGAGATCACCTTTGTAAATTGTTTTAATTTGTACAACGGCTTACCATTGGAGATACGCATGTTGCGTGGCAAAAAATTTACTGCTGGGGTGAAATCCCTTTTACTGACTAAGTGTTGCTATATTGGACATTAGCATAAATACGATTATTGCGTTTTTTCGCCTGCTGCCTCGTTACTTTGGTTTTTTAGATAGGCTTCTTCAATGTTTATTTTATTTCTAGGCGCACTGTTTTTTGTGTTTACCTGTTTGTTATGTTAAATATTAGTACTTTGTTTGTTTTACTGTTATTTTATTTTATGAAATTTTATTTTGTTTCATGTTGTTTTTATTTCGACATTGTATTAAAATGTTGACGAATACAGTAACGTTTGTTTATGCATACAGTATACGATTTTTATATTTTATATAATTCTTGATTTTTTTTATCTGTTTATTATAAAATTATTGACGACCCAATGTACAAATTTGTATATTTTGGTAATATATTATTCTATTCTATTCTATTCTCTTGTCATTTTAATTATACTGGGTTATGGAAATAGAATATGGAACCTGCAAAATGTTTGTAACTTTTAATGACAAATATCTTAACCGAATTCTAATAACTAAATCTACCGTAAGTAAAATGTCGTAAAATTGGAAAAGTAAAAGATGCTGAACGTTCTGGTACACCTAAAAGCGCAACAGATGGTGATAAAGCTCTGAAGGTTTTAATCAGTTTAGAAGGAAATCCGTGCCTTTCTACCAGGACATTAGGAAGTGAAAATCACTTCTCACACATGTCCGTTCACAACTCTTAAATACGTAAAAGTTTCATCCATACAACATAACTTTGACGCAAGAACTCTTTGAGGATAATTACGATAGGCACTTGAATTTTGTATAATTATGATGGAACGTTATAATACCAATCCAAATTTGGTCAATCAGATTATTTTTTCTAACGAAGCAACTTTTTTTCGAAATTAAAAGTTAACAGGCATAATTGTCGATATGGGGCCAGGGAAATTCTACAATGGATATGTGAAAATTATACACAGTTTCCCTAAAAGATAATTGTTTAGTGTGGCATAAAGGGTGCAAAAATAATCTGTCCTTTCTTCATGGAAGAAATATTAACTGGAGTAAGATACTTGAATCTTTTAATGATCGAAATTGACTCAGCTATTGTAGAACTATTTCCGAATAATCATAAGTTCCTTACTTAACCTGCTGTATTAAGTGTTTATACTTGATTTTTTTAAGTAATGATACACCAAATGATGAAATATGGTTTCAGAGGGATGCTCCATCGCATTTTGGTCAAAATATTCGAGAATATTTAGAGAACTAAGAAATCATGGTTCTTGGGATTAGACCGTGTCAAAATGGAATCACTTTCTGACGTTTCGCCTTCGATTGCACGAGGCATCTTCAGGGAAATTCACGAGATTGGAACACTGAATGAGCTCGGAGAGACCCAGGCCGGCTATTTATAGTCGACCTGTGTTTGTGTGATGTAAACTGAAGCCCGTATCTCTATTAAAGTTATTAGGATGTTTATAAATTTCAATAGATTCTCTAATTTTGCGTTTATGGAGTCACGAAACCGATGCAAAAACTTTGGTTTCTTTTACATTTATGACATGCCCAGTACAGTGTTGGTGTTCAGATACAGCAGATTATACAATTTGTTTCTTTCTAATACATCGTTTATGTTCCTTAAGCCTAGTCGAAATGGATCGTCCAGTTTTTTCAATATAAACATCACCACAGGAACAAGGAATTGTATATACTCCTTCCGTTTGAAAAGGAATAATGTCCTTTGGCGATCGCAAACATTGTCCAATTTTCTTGTGTGTGTTGAAGATTGTACGTATGTTGGACCGGCGAAGTAACCTTGCAATCTTGTCTGTGGTTCCGTATATAAATGGAAGAACTACATTTCCTATCGATAATTCCTTATTAGTATCATTTCGTGGAGTAGGATTATTATATTTTCTAATTGATCGTCTAATATCATCAGTGCAATATACATTCCCTCTTAAAGCTTGAGTCAGTTTCTCTGTTTCCGATTGTAAGGAATTTTGGTCACAAATCGCGAGAGCTCTGTAAACCAATGAATTAATGACTGATTGCTTTTGGGCTGGATGATGATGGGAATTTGCATTTAAGTAACTGTTCGTATGCGTTGGTTTTCTATATACAGAGTGTCCTAAGGAATCATCCCCTTTCCTTTGTACAAGAACATCTAGAAAGGGAATCGTGCCTTCTAATACAATTTCCATTGTAAATTTTATGTTAGCATGTTGTTGATTTAGATGAGCAAGAAACCCAGGGAGACAAAATATGTTGATGTAAGACATGCTTCAATTAGATCTAAAAGTGAGTTGTCAATACTATTATGGTGAAATAACTCTGATATTATGGAAATTGAATCATGTATAGGCACATTCGTATACAGCAATTCTACATCGAAACTGACTAAAATATCTTTGGGATCTAATTGGATTGATTTAAGTTTTTCTACAAAATGCGTAGAGTTTCTAATATATCAATGTGTTTTTCCTTATTAAGAATAAGTATTTGAAAGATATTTAACAATTTTGTAAGTAGGAGATCCTATTGCACTGACGATAGGTCGATTAGATCTAATTGAAGTCTTATATCAACGTATTTTGTCTTTCAATGAACTTTCTATGAGCAAACCTCAGAAGCAGCCATGGGATCTCCACTATCACCGGTGGTAGCCAATAACTTCATGGACGCTTTTGAGGAGGAAGCCTTAGAGTCATCTCCACTAAAACCAAAATCATGGTTCAGATATGTAGACGACACTTTTGTAATATGGCCACATGGTCCAGAAAGCCTCCGTGGGTTTCTTGATCATCTAAATCAACAACAGGCTAACATAAAATTTACAATGGAAATTGAATTAGAAGGCACGATTCCCTTTCTAGATCAAAGGAAAGGGGATGGTTCTTTAGGACACTCTGTATATAGAAAACCAACGCATACGAACAGGTACTTAAATGCAAATTCCCATCATCATCCAGCACAAAAGCAATCAGTCATTAATTCATTGGTTTACAGAGCTCTCGCGATTTGTGACCAAAATTCCTTACAATCGGAAACAGAGAAACTGACTCAAGCTTTAACCCATATTAGCCTAGAGTTACCATATGGTAACGCTTACACGCTCGCGTGTAAAGTAGGCTATATTTCGTAATTGGCGTTAAAGGTGATAGATGGCGCCAGTTTTCGAATGTAAAATGTCTAAAACAACTCCCTCACATTCGCTGTTCATCACCGCAAGTGTTACTCAGAATTAGGCCGGTTTGAAAAGTGATCGTTTGTAAAGTGTGAGAAAACATATAACCAAATTTCGTGTAAGTACTAAAACATATATTTATTTTTATTTTGTGTTACTGTACTTGTCATTTTGTATTGCTAACATATGAACATACATAACTATAACGATTGAATAACAATTATCATTTAGATGTGAGAGTTAGGTTAGGTTTTTTTTAAGTGTTACCATATGGTAACGCTAGGACATTACACTACCTATTTATATCGTGTTTTACGAAATATCACATAAACATTTTACTTTTGCTTTGAAAACATGTACTTGATGGTAGTTTTTCAGTAGGTAGTATTAGTATGGTAGTATTTTAGTTTTTTACACCGTTAATGTTGTTTTTGTTTATTACAGGCGTGGTTTTACGTTGGAGGATGCCCTAAAAATAGCTTATGAAGAGGATCTCAATGCCGAATCTATCTACGTCGAACCACCCGATTGTAACGTACTTACCGATGAGGAGTCAGGTAATGAAGATGACGAAGGTGACCTGAATCATCTACCGCCTCGTCAACTAGCGGCACAAGCGGAACTCATTTTAGCTAACAATGAGAGGATTGATCGCCTGATTCAACCTGATGAATATGATGAAGATATGACTGAAGCTCACAATACTGCCGAAACACCACAAACAGAAAAGAGAAAGGGGAAAACTGGAAAAAAGGAACAAAAGAAAAATAGATCATTTTCATGGATTGAAGGAGATATTGAGGATAATTGCTGTCGAGATTTTCCGATCCCAGATTACTCTAAATATGTAAACAAGAATCCAGCGGAATTATTCGAACTTTTTTTTGATGATGATTTATGCTCTTTCATTATCAACGAGTCAACTAAATATGCAGCTTTTCGAAACTGGCCTGATCCCAAACTCACCGAGGAAGAGTTGAAATGTACATTGGCCATCCTCATATTGAGCGGTTACAATAAATTACCCGGAAGAAGATTTTATTGGAATTCGAAAAACGATATGCATAACAATATGGTTGCGGATGCTATGAGAAGAAACCGATTTTTCCAAATTATGCAATGTTTGCATTTTGCTGACAATGCCAACCCCAGTAACGTTGACAAAATGTGGAAGCTACGTCCCCTCATGGACAAATTACAACAAAGTTTCTTGTTGCACTTTATTCCGGAACAGAACTTAGATTACGACGAATCCATGATACGTTACTACGGGCATCATGGATGTAAACAATTTATCCGAGGGAAGCCCATAAGATTTGGGTTCAAAATGTGGTCCCTAAATACGACCTCCGGATATCTTGTTAACTTCGACTTATATCAAGGCAAAGGACCAAATTCAAACGAAGAGGATGACATTACTTTTGGTAAGGCTACCTCGCCACTTCTGCGGATGCTTAGGGAATTTCCAGAAAATAAGAAAAACATGCCGTATCAATTTTATGTGGACAATTTATTCACAAGCACAAATCTTCTAGTTCATCTGAAAGAACAAGGAGATGGGGGAACCGGCACAATGAGGGCCAACAGGCTTCCGAAAAATATCCCATTATCCGATAAAAAGGCTTTTTCAAAAAATGCTAACAAAGGAGATTTTGCTTCAATAATTGACAAAAATATCGGCATTATTTTTGTAAATTGGCTAGATAATAATGTTGTTACCATGGCGTCTACCTCCTATGGAGTAGCTCCGATTGGTCAAGTAAAGAGATACTCGCGTGTAGAAAAAAAATATACACAAGTCAATAGGCCAAACCTTATTCGTAAATATAACAATGGGATGGGAGGTACAGACCTCATGGATCAGAATATTTCACGTTATAGGATTTCGATGAGGAGCAAGAAGTGGTGGTGGTGTATATTTAGCTGGCTAATTGACGTTTCAATTGAAAATGCCTGGATAATTCATAAAAAATCCGGAGGCAATTTATGTCAACTAGAATTCAGGCGCGATATTGTAATGTCATACCTTCTACGCTATGGTACACTTCCTAAAGGTCCGGGTCGTCCAGCAATATCAAAAACGAGTATAACGTTGAACAGAGTATGCGATGATGTCAGGTATGATGGAAAAGGACACCTCCTAATCCGAATTCCGAATAACAAAAGACGACGTTGTGCAGGAGAAGGCTGTTCCTCTAGCGGGCGTTCGATGTGTAACAAGTGTGACGTTGGTCTTTGCGTTGATTGTAACTTGATATATCACACTCCATGATGGTGTTTAGGTGCTTCATTTGTCTTATTTTACTGCTTTTGTTGTAATTCAAAGAAAAACATGTTAATTTTTTATCCATTTGTGCGCTTTGAAAGGGTTTTCAATAATAATGTTTATAACTAAATATACCTGTGTTACCTCATTTAAAGCCTAGCGTTACCATATGGTAACACCGAATTTTACAAAACCTAAATGAAATTTCTGTAAATTTATTCAAAATAACGTATTAATATACGCCTAGAGTCATATATTTAGGAAAAAAACAGTCCTTATTAAAAAAAAAAAAATTTGGGCTATTATGGGTTAAGAGGGAATGGATATTGCACTGATGATATTAGACGATCAATTAGAAAATATAATAATCCAACTCCACAAAATGATACTAATAAGGAATTACCGTTAGGAAATGTAGTTCTTCCATTTATACACGGAACCACAGACAAGATTGCAAGGTTACTTCGCCGGTCCAACATACGTACAATCTTCAACACACACAAGAAAATTGGACAATGTTTGAGATCGCCAAAGGGCATTATTCCTTTTCAAACCGAAGGAGTATATGCAATTCCTTGTTCCTGTGGTGATGTTTATATTGGAGAATCTGGACGATCCATATCGACTAGGCTTAAGGAACATGAACGATGTATCAGAAAGAAACAAATTGTACAATCTGCTGTATCTGAACACCAACACTGTACTGGACATGTCATAAATGTAAAAGAAACCAAAGTTCTTGCATCGGTTTCGGGACTCTATAAACGCAAAATTAGAGAATCTATTGAAATTTATAAGCATCCTAACAATTTTAATAGAGATACGAGCTTCAGTCTACATCATACGTGGAAACCGATCGTTACACAGAGTCACGCTTCGGTAAACACAGGTCGACTACAAATAGCCGGCCTGGGTCTCTCCGAGCTCATTGAGTGTTCCGATCTCGTGAAGTGAAGATCCCTGAAGATGCCTCGTACAATCGAAGGTGAAACGTCGGAAAGTGATTCCATTTTGACACGGTCTAATCTCAAGAACCATGATTTCTTAATTGACCACAGCCGTGAAAGCTTTCGTTCTATATTTAGAGAATGTTTTTTTTTTTGGAGAAGATGGATTGAACGTAGGGGTATAATGAAGTGGCCACCTCGCTCTCCGGACTTGACGCTCCTCGACTACATTTTATGGGAACACCTTAAAAATGTGGTGTATAAAACTAAGTCCAATGATCTCGAGGATTTAAAGGAGCGAATAGAAATCAAATGTAGACGAAACGAGAAGGTTGGCATTTTTTAATGTATTCAATGTTTTCCCACAGTATTTGGCCCACTGTCAGGAAGTAAATATACAACATTTTGCCTTACTTATTTTCACTGATTTATTGTTTGTTGTATTAGGTATTTCTTTTTTTTTGTTTCCGTTGTTTTTTTACAACCTTCTTTTGAAGTTGAGACGCTGTTTTCTCTTGCTAGTGTTTTGGTAGCAAGATAAGGAATTGTTGTCCTCTCCGGTCTGCCAGAACGGACAGCATCTTTTACCTTTCTCGTTTCAGTTTGTTAATTTTGCTTAGCTAGTGGGTTTCTGTTACGATATTTATCATTAAAATATTACATACGTCTTGCAATTTTCTCATTCTATCCCCAGTATAATTAAAATTTCAAATCTTTATTTTTCAGTTAAACGATCCATTTATGAAAATCAACAAAACTAAAATTGTAAAACATATCAGGTAAAATTTGTGTGCAGGTATTTTAATAAAACGTAATAAATTATGGATATTAGACCCTTATTTTCGCAAACTCTGTTGACTTTCATAAAAAGCGCACTTATTAAAGGGCTTCAATCACACTTCTATTGTAATGACTCCTTTTCAGAACTTGTATTATAAAGTATAATACACTATATTATTTTCTACAGCGAAAACATGAAAGTATATTCAGAGTTATTTAAAAGGCAATCGAGTTTTATAGTACTGTGTAATCAATAAAGTTATGTTATTATGAAGGAAGTGTTTGATGTGTAGTGGATTTGTAAGTAACAATATTTTAAAACTATTTTCATATCCAAATGATTCAGGGTTTTTGACGTTATGTTTTTAAATAACAGTCATTTTCATTAAATATTTGTATCGACAGTTGTTTTAAAATTCGAAAAGGAATACAACATCCATGGGTATTAAATGAAATTTGCTGTTTTTAAAAGTGTGACTAGGAACAATTACTCAGCTGTAGCCTTTAAACTTTCTATCGTGTTGCATTTGAAGCAATTAAAGCCCTTTTTAATTAGAGTGTTCTCTCTGCCAGCGTGCAACTGATGTATTTAAAGATTCAAGTATTTGAGATGGTTATTTTATTTTGTGTAAATGTGAAGCAGCATTTGCTAATTTAAATTAGGTGACTTGAAATTAGAAGCAAATTAGCGTCAGTTATACTACTACTTTTATTAAGTTAATTACAAAGAAGCCTTGAAATTCCTCTTGTTTGTGCATTTTGTCGTATCTCTCTGAAGAAGCTTGGGAAATTGAAAATTTAATTGGAGAACTTTCTGAAATATTCAAGCAAGAAATTATATTCTAAATTTGTCTGCAAAAATTTATCAGAGGAGTGCAACTTTTGCTTCGCCTATAGCTTTAACTTAAAAAATGTGCATCCTTTTTTTTATTTGACTCGGCTATTTTAATAATCTTACCAATACATCATCCAAGTATTACGTTATGTCTATGAGTTGGTACCTACCTGAAAAACAAAATACAAGGATTAGAATTTTCATAACGAAAAATTTTCGAGTTCAAAAGAATTTTTTTTTATTATTACACACAACGTATTTCTGGTGATATATTAGAAACACTTTACATGTACATTAATATTTACGGGGTGTCCTGAATAAATTCCTCGATCCGCTATTCGACGAATCGACATCTGACCCACATTTTTCTTATAAATACGTTAAAAACTTTAAATTACGATAGTACATTTTCATTTCACTCGATTTTTTACAAAACTTACATGGAGGGTACTTGTCAAACCGATCTATTCTAAAAATTTGACGTTTTAACTCCAACTATTGTCAATACTCGGGGCTACGCCATTTATCATGATTTCCATGGCCTACCCCAGAACTTCAATAAGCTAGATTTTATGCAACTTTAAACGAGATTTGATAGTCAAGTTTTTTTGTAAGTAAACATACTTCTACCAACTTTAGGAAGTAAAGTTGTTGAAGAACGATTAATTGGATCACCAGCAGCTGACTTTTTGTTGTTTTGTGTAACTAAAGTTGATAATTTGTGCAAGAAAATATACTTTTACCAACTTTAGTGAAGTAAAGTTGTTGAAAAGCGATTAATTGGACTACCGCAACTGACAAGTCAACACAAAGTTGTTTTTGTCCTATAATCTTCCATACTTTGCTATGAGCAATTCCAACTTGTGCTGCAATAGACCTAGCGCTCATTGTTGGATGATTTTCGACAGTATTTAAGATATCTTCCTGACTATGTACCATCTCGCCTAGATGAGGTCTTCCAGCGTGATCTTCTCGTTGTGTCTTTAAGTACTCTGTGTCACGGTAATAAATAATTATTAATTAAATATTTAAAATTTTAATAACTTTTTTATTTTCAACACACAACGCAGTGGTCGAGAGTATCAAAAGTCAGGTCTATGATAAACGTTTTAACATTTCAAGTGTGGCGACTGAATGTCTCCCACATTTGTCTGCCAAAGTTAAAATTTGCCCATATCACACTGTATATATTTGTTTTTCTTTTAATTGTTACTGCATAACATACTATACATATTTATTTCATTTTACATTTACTTTTTTAATCTAGGCGAATTATCTATTGCTATTGAGAAATGTAACAATTTGTAGGTACTTAGTTTTCTGTACATAATTGTGGGAATTTCCATCGGCATTTAGAGTCTAATTTAGTTTTAAGGTTCTTGTATGCTATCCGTTAATTTTTATTTTTACAACACTTCTTTGTACGATTTTAAAATATGTTGTTGCACGTTCGATAGTAGAAACCATTTATGATAGGAAAATACCGAAACGACCCTTCTTAGTAAAGCTTTCTCCAAATTCCCATTTTACTATCTGTAATGAATGTTTTTATTTTGACCATGGGAAAGTTTACGAAGATAAAAAAAACCCCTTTGCCAACGAATAAGACCAATCAAAGCGAGGAATTTTGGCACAGGGGGTGGAACCCTATGTTTCTTGAGATTTGTATTAATATTAGAGGAGGACTCTGTTTTTGGACTTGCAAGAAGTCGGATGTGAATTTTGTTGTTCTAGTTCAATAGACTTATTTTATTTCGTTTTAACAGTGTTTCAATAAACTCTCACAGTTCATATAAAAAAGGAATGTATTGGATATATAGGTAATCAAGCACACACATACGTTCCTAAACAAGTAGTTTCTATATTTTGCAACTTCTATATAGGTGGTTTTTTGTAAATTATTTTTTTACGAGTTTTACAACCTGTTAAAATAAATGACTCAACTTTGAGAACACCCTGTATACATGTTTTACTGAATGCCTAATTTTCGATCACATTTTACCATTTCTAATAAAAGGAAAGACTCTTAACAAGGGAAGTTCCGGGTAAACAAATTTTACCGATTTTTTAACTGGAACACCCTCTGTTTAATATATAACGCCAGAATTTTAAAGTCTAGGTTGGTTTAATGACGTAGAACAAATAATTCATTCTACCATCTCTACTTCCCCGACTAATAAAAAAAATCTGAAACAAACCAAGAATTATATATAGCTCAAGTCGTGGTTCATGGTTAAGTTGCGGAAAACTTAGCCGCGGACATTTGTTAATGTCTCTTGGCTAAACTATTTTCTATATATCATTAAGCTCAAAATATTATAATGTATTGCATTGTGTTTTCTCCCAGCAGTGCATTATTTATTGCCTCGTGATTGTATAAGGCAAAGCGTTCAACTTTTTTGCGGTCCTGAAATATGACGGTAATTATTTTCAGAAAAATGAACATTTCTAGGAAACAAGGGTGGCCCTGGTACTTTTTATTCTTTGGTTTTGTAATTACGCGATATGAATGGGAGGTATTATTTCTTCGAAGTGGTCGTATTAGGGGTCTTTTGTATTCTAATAATTAGAATGGTTTTGTTAATTTGTGAATTTTATTCAACGATAACAAATTCAAGTAAAGTATTTCAAAACGGAGACCTTGGGATATTTTATAAACCATCCCATTTAAAGTTTAATAACTTTTAGGCGGACTGATTATATCTGTTAATTTTTTTATATTTTAACAATAACTTTTTGTAAATTTGACAAGTTAAGGTTTTGGTAATAATTGATATAGGGGTGAAAATCAAAAAGAATTTTTTTTAATTTTGTCTTTAATATTTTGGCATGTTGAAAATTTGATTTTGAAATATATAATCAACAGTAAAAAGTTATGGTACGAGCAGGCATCGAACCCGCACCTCAGAATCTTTAGCCCATTGATCTAAACAACTGCGCTATTCTACCACTGATAAGCGATCCAGAGGTGCGAGTTCAATCCCTGCTGATACCATAACTGTTAATGTTGTTTAAATATTTCTAAAAAAAAACAATTCACAGTTTAAAAACAAACTAATAAAATACTTCTATTTTAATAGGTTGTCAGTACTATAAGGAAACTTTTCATTGCACTATATCTCGCAAACTAAAAGATAAGCCAAACTTGAATATTTTTAATTTTTTAATTTTTAAATAAGCATATTTTGGGCAACCCAAGTGGCTTTTAATATAAAATTGTCAAGAGTATTAATATTTTTTATATATATATATATATATATATATATATATATATATATATATATATATATATATAATGTGTTTTATTATTTATGTATAGAGACTCTATTCGAACGTGAGAAAGAAAGCTTCGAAAATGCCAAATGTGATTTTGGCGAAACGTCAGCAAAACTGTTCTTTTCAGAACGACAGTAGTGAACGGATGTACACCCGGAATGAAAACACATATATATATATATATATATATATATATATATATATATATATATAATGTGTTTTCATTTCGGGTGTACATCCGTTCACTACTGTCGTTCTGAAAAGAACAGTTTTGCTGACGTTTCGCCAAAATCACATTTGGCATTTTCGAAGCTTTCTTTCTCGCGTCCGAATAGAGACTGAAGTGTTGGTGACTGCGACGCTTCCTTTTATACCCCCACTCGGGGCCGAAGGTTATATCTGCGCAGGCGTTGGTCCTTATTTATGTTTTCCGGATGGTGCTGTTGTTGTTGCGCTAATTGCGCTTGAGTTTTTGCGATTTTAGATTTGTCGATTATTGTCTTCCATACTGTTGGTAGTTTTAATGATTCGTCCCTTTTATTCAAATCACCTTGTTTTTCAATTTCTATGGCTTCTCGGATTATTCTGGTCTTATAATGTTCTATATTGGCAATCTCCCTACACCCATCGAAATTTATTTTATGGCCGGTTTCCTGATGATGTAGGAATAAAGCTGAGGTTGTTTGTCTATTTCTGATGCTGAGTTTATGCTCTTCCACTCTTGCTGATATTCGCCTGTTAGTTTGCCCTACGTACAACTTTTCACAGTCCTGGCACGGAATACTGTACACTCCGTGGTTTCCCAATTTGATTTTATCTTTTGGGTTTCCGAGTAGTTTACCTATAGTTGTTTGTGGCTTGTGTATTGTTTGTATGTTGTGTTTCCTCAGAATTCTTCCGATTCTGTCTGTTGTGCCTTTTACGTGCCAGGACTGTGAAAAGTTGTACGTAGGGCAAACTAACAGGCGAATATCAGCAAGAGTGGAAGAGCATAAACTCAGCATCAGAAATAGACAAACAACCTCAGCTTTATTCCTACATCATCAGGAAACCGGCCATAAAATAAATTTCGATGGGTGTAGGGAGATTGCCAATATAGAACATTATAAGACCAGAATAATCCGAGAAGCCATAGAAATTGAAAAACAAGGTGATTTGAATAAAAGGGACGAATCATTAAAATGGAAGACAATAATCGACAAATCTAAAATCGCAAAAACTCAAGCGCAATTAGCGCAACAACAACAGCACCATCCGGAAAACATAAATAAGGACCAACGCCTGCGCAGATATAACCTTCGGCCCCGAGTGGGGGTATGAAAGGAAGCGTCGCAGTCACCAACACTTCAGTCTCTATTCGGACGCGAGAAAGAAAGCTTCGAAAATGCCAAATGTGATTTTGGCGAAACGTCAGCAAAATTGTTCTTTTCAGAACGACAGTAGTGAACGGATGTACACCCGGAATGAAAACACATTGTATTTTTCCATCCGTGAAGGAGTAAAAATCAACATATATATATATATATATATATATACATATATATATGTTCACTATTTCCTTTGAAAGTAAGAATAAAGGCTGATATTTTAAATAAATTATTAAAATTTTTATATAGTCATTATAACGGAATAGAATGGCTGCTCAATTCAAAAATTCAGTATTTCTTTTATTATGCAAAACCATTAATAATATTATTTTTAACAAAATTCAAGTTTTTTTCTACTAAAATATCCCAACAGTCGAAATGTAGAGAACAAAAAAACGTCATCATTAAAAATCGTAAACCTCAGAGGCAAACAGCACCCGAAAAGTTTAACTCAAGTGAAGAAAAACCCTGGTGTGAGCGAAGAACATGTTTTCTCAATTCCGTCTGTCTGTTCGCAGCTTAGCTAAAAAACTACTAACCCGATTGAATTTAACTTTTGATTAAAATTAAGGGTCATGTGTGGATAACCTGGTAACATTTTGGTAAAGATCCGTTATGGCAAAATAAAATGGCGGCCTAGTAAAACTACTCGGCCAATTTATCTCAAATTTTGCAAAAAATAAAGTATTATGTAGGAATCACCTGATAAAATGTTGGTATGAATCGAAGATGGGGGACCAAATAGGCGGCTTAATAAAATATTTAAAAATTCAGCCTAATAACATTTATGGACTGATTTCAAATTATTTGCCATAACTAATTATGGTATAGAGATGACCTAGTCAAACTGTGGTGCTAATTTAAGATGACGGAACAAAATGGCGGCCAAATTATATATCGTCACGTTTTAGCGTCCCTAGATAATATTTGATTTGTATGCAATATTTCAAGTAAATTGAATAAAAGTAGTTTTTTTAGTAATACAATTTTTAACTTTTCACTAGGCCGCCATTTTGTTCCGTCATATTGGATTTTTACAAAATTGTTACCATTTCATCCCCTTATAACCCTTCATTTTTAACTAAAATTTGAGGTCAATCTCTATTTTTTAAGCTATTCTGGGAATGAGTAATTTAGAAATTGTCCAGGAGCTGGAAGTTGTTTCGATTTTATGAATTTCTCCACTTATACAAAAAAATAACACACCTCTACAGCAAAAGACTGACCGCAAATTAGCCTGACAGGTAATATTGCCCGCTGGGTGATTACGGCAGGCACTGTCGACTCTTGACTTTCATAAAAAACAATGATGCAGATATATCTTGTAATATTTTACATTATACGTCTAAAAATGTCAGTATCCACTAAGCTCATAACACATTTAACATTTAGCGATGATATTTTACCAATAAAACCAATAGTTTTAAAATATAGGATCCTAAAGAAAGCCATATGGGAGCCCAAAATCTCTTACGTTCCTTAACTCGTTGCCCCGAAATCAGAACTCGGTTTAAAACGTTGTTCTTGATAGATTGCTCGAAGAGCTATCTTCTGGCTGAAAGCCAACCGTCCCAATATTTCGCGTTGGAAATGTGATTTTAAAGCCTTAAATCTTTGCCCTGGATATTTTGGCGAAAATATTGTGTAAAATATGCCTTTCGAAAGCTTTCATAAATTATATCTTGGAATTTAAAATGCTTTCAGATACCATTTGCCTTGTCACATCACAACGAACAGAATGGAACTCTCGTTTGATTATTGTTTAAACAATGCCTCCCGGGATAAACAAATGGTCAGGACTCGTTAACAAATGAAGTCACATGGTCGACATTTTACAGACTTGTTTTAGCAGATGTTCCAAATCTATGAATTGCAAATTGCAGAAGTTTTTGACCTTTGCAATCTTATTTTTATGGGTTTTTTTGGGATTTACTGGAAAAATATATTAATGTAAACATAAAAATTATTTTCGGCACATATATGTACTGTTGACATTACTGACTTTTTAAAGTTTTGAAATTTTCACATTATCTACTTTTACTTTCCTCTTCCATTTCTTTTACCCATTTCCCCCACTCGTTTCCCCTACTCGTCTTTTCTTAGTCCTCTCATTCGATTCGCTCACTCATTTACTTGTCTCATTTCTGGCCTCTTTTAATTAAGCAAAATATTTATGTAATAGGGTTTCACTGCTGGAAATTTTTAATTCTTAATCAGTGTCAGGTCCTCTAATGTCAACAACAGAAGGTAGAAAGTTTGAATAGATGACGATGGCAAAGTCGTTTGAAGATATCATTTGCGCTTTTGGTTTGGTTGACTACAGAAGCTTCCACATAACCTACAGTAACTGCACTGAACTTCTATCTTCCTAGGCGCTTCAGATGTAAAAGATCTTCGTTATTAACTAGTAAACACGTCGCCTTTGTTCGCCTGAAAACATTTAGATTAGATATAAAATTGTAAACAAAGGGTTCTCTACAGGAATCCTACAATCTGGCATTTTAAAAAGGCAATGATTTGTTACATTTTGATAGATACGTCAATCTTTTCCCTTATTTTAGCATTATCTGTATCATGCTGTAGATAGCCCTAAGAGTAGAAAATGTTTTCTGCCTTGCTATGTTGTCAAAATGTGCCTCTACTTTTCTCTGGAAGTAAACCTGCTTCTGCTCTTTCTGCAGCTTCTTTAACATTTGGTGGAGTACTATTGTGAAAACAGTTTTCATTACCATCACTTCCTGGCAACATTTTGTCTTTCTTTGTCACACAAATTCGAAAAAACGTAGGGGAAATGCAAAATTGCCAAAGATTAGTTATGTTTTGTTGGTTTTGAAGGTCTGCGCCATAGCAAC
Source organism: Kuschelorhynchus macadamiae (assembly GCA_030620095.1). Taxonomy (NCBI): domain Eukaryota; kingdom Metazoa; phylum Arthropoda; class Insecta; order Coleoptera; family Curculionidae; genus Kuschelorhynchus; species Kuschelorhynchus macadamiae. Next base: position 696,881 of record JAUTXW010004799.1, read on the forward strand.
CAGTTGCTAGTCGCTGTAAACGCACCCGTGATGCCGGTGACAACATATATGAAAATGTTTTTTAATTTGCAAAATAAAATAATTTACCTACTTTTTAATTAATGATGTGGCTGTAAATAAAACAATGGGTATCCCGTCCAAAGATATTACATTATTTTGCAGAATAACTCAAAACTAAGAAAGGTATCAAAACGCTGTTTGGACGGAATTACTAAGAAGTTTTTGAACGCTGACAGTCAATATAAAAGTAGATTAATTTACGGGTGCCCCTATTTAAACCTTTAGAAATTTCTTCTAGTCCTTATAAAGTCATTGTAATTCGGTTTACAACTATTAATTAGTTGTGTATGTGTTGTGTTATCGTCTACGAGTAACAAGTAAAAATGATTCACAATGGCTTCACATACCATAAAAAAAAAGTAGCTTTCGTTACTCAGCCATATTTTATAGAAAATTAAAAATATCACAACTTGGTTATATCATAATGGAACAAAACAACCTAAAGCTGTATTTTAAGGAAACAAAAAATAAAAACGAAACAAAGGGTTATGGTTATGATAGATGGCAGAATTATAGTACTCAACCGCAACTGTCCGCATGCTACGACACAACGCGTTAAATTTTAAAGAACCGGCGGAATGTTTCCAAATCGTTGATGTTAAGTAATTTTCTCAGTAAAGAAATGCAGGCGACCTAAAAGTAAACGTTCAATAGAATGTCATTGTTTATTTTCATCTCCCCAATAAATATTTAGCTATGATGTTTGTTTTTGTGAGTATAAAGATTGAAAATGCATACAAATTAAACATTACGTTAAAAAAAGAATCACTCTTTATAATAAGATATTCAATGATAATTATTATTTAAACCAAAGTCCAAAATCTCATTTTGAAGATATAAATTGGCAAATATATCTGACCAAAATGTATTGAAAATTAACGAATTTTAAAGGCGAGCGAGTTTTTGAGTAGTTTAATATGGAGATTTATATATAATACTTCCCTCCTCGGTATGTAATATACTATTTGCTGGTAGAGCTAATGAATACCGCTCCACTCAGGCCAGACCAATTGCAAATATTAACACAAGTTAAAATAACAAGGAACATCTTAACGTACAGAAAAGTTTGCAGGCTCTCTGAAATGGATCTGTTTATTCTCCGCCTTGAAAAGCGAAAAGCTTCAAACAGCAACATTTGCTTTACTGGGAAAAGCTTTTAATTGACTTAATGATTCTGGTTTTAACTTCACAGGGCAACGACGTGGTTTAAGAAGAAGGCACTTGAAAAACGATTGATAAGATTTATCCTTTTTAATGCCTGCTTGTTTACAAGCATACACTCAAGTGATCTAGGTTAAATATCACATTAGATTAAAGTCTTCAACTCGTCTTAACGTAATTATTTATATCTTAACAAGTTTTCTTTTTTTATTTTATGCTGTTGTGTAGTAACAATTTTAAATTCATATGTTTCGTATCATCGTATGGTAAGTTTTGTATGGCAATCTTAACGTTCATAGCAATCCAAAAAGCCGACAAAAATTTGTGTACAGACAATTTTTTTCTACAGTCGCATTTTGGACCAGAGCTGTCACTAGATTTTTAAGATTCAGTTTGGAAATTAATATTTCCTGTTAACTCATGGTGACCATTTTTTTTGCTCGTTTCCAGAGTCCTTATGATGTTGAATCATATACTAATATTATAATCTAATAATTAAGAAATTATGGTTTTTGGTATTGGACCGTGTCATATACACTTGTGGGAATTTTGTACAGATCTTCACTAGATTACAAAAAAACATGTTTTATTTTTTGGTCAAAAATCAAGAGTCATAAGGGGGATAAAATGGAATCATTTAGAAATAACCAATACGGCGAAACAAAATGGCGGCCGAGGGAATAGTTAAAAAAATATTACTAAAAAACTGCTTATCCAATTTACCTAAAATTTTGGTACGAATCAAGATGGCGAAACAAAATGGCTGCCAGTTCAAATGTTAAAAAATTGTTACTAAAAAAATCTACTTTCACAATTTTCCTGAAATTTTGTACAAAAATCAGCTGGTAAACTTTTGGTGCGAATCCAAGATGTCGAAACAAAATGGCGGCTTAGTAAACTATTTAAAAAATCAGCATGAGAAAGCACTTATCAGATTGATTTTAAATTTTGTGCAAGAATTAAGCGTGATATAGAGATGAACAGGTAAATCTATGGTACGAATTCAAGATTGAGCAAAATAAAATGTTTGCTACTGTCAAAAAAATGGCGTCCAAGATTTAACATAGCTTCAGGTTTTAGAGCTTCTAGATGCCCAAAAACATGTCTTATCAATTCCGTCTGTCTGTCTGTCTGTCAAATTTTGGCATAGCTAACTACTTACCCAATTGAATTAAAGGTCTGATGGAGATGAGCTGGTAACATTTTGATAAATATCCATTATGGCGGATCAAAATGCCAGCCTGGTGAAGTATCAAACAAATTATCATTAAGAAAGTTTTTTTCCAAATTACCTCAAATTTGGCTAAAAATTAAGTGTCACATAAAAATGAACTGGTAAAATTTTCGTATGAATTCAAAATGGCGGCCTAATAAAATGGTTAAAACATCAACTTGAGAAAACTGTTTATAAGGTTAATTAGAAATTGTGAGCAAGCTAGGGAAAACTAGTAAAATTGTGGTATGATTCAAGATAAATTATATTTAAAAGTCAAGTGTGCGCGCAGATAGAAACTGGTAAAATGCTGGTACTAATCCAATATGGTGGAACAAAATGGCGCCCTATAAAAATATTTGGAAAGTCAGTATATAATTCAGTGGCAAAAGATTTATAAGGAGGGAATTTCCAGGTAAAGCAAATGTATCGATTTTTTTTAAAAGTATTCCATTTTTTGAGAGTGCTAAATATATCTTTTCTTTTCCCAGATTTATATATGAATTCAAACATTAATTCATGATCTTCCTATTATATTGAGCTTCATGTTTTGTGTATACAGGGTTTTTCACGCAACCCGTTCATTAAAAGTTTTTGATGATGCCATTTAGATAAATATTTCAAATTTTGGGCTTAAGGTAAGGTCAAGGGGTACTTCTTTTTTAAATATTTTCAACTTCTTGTCACTTCTTGTCTGGTTTAACCGGAAGTTGGTATCAACTTGCTTATTTTAATTGGAACACTCTGTATTTTATGATATTTTTGGATCCTACGGAGAATTTTAATGTTATTTTATGTAGCATGTCCTATACCAAGGTTCAAGCGTTCTTAAAATATTTGACCTTGAACCGAAAATGAGCCTTCGTGGTACCAAATTTTAAAATCTCATATTTTTGTAAGTTTTGAAGATATAATCTTCATATTTTGCAGACGATCGGTAAATAATCTTAGGTTTCTATTTTTTTTATTGAATTTGTCTATTTTTATACAGGGTGTCCTAAATTCAACGGCAAACATTCACATTTTACGAAGCCGCTAAAGTCCGTTTTTTTAAACGGGACACCCTATAACTTTATGCACTATCAAATGTAGAATTTCATTTTCTATCGAACTATGTTAAGGTTCCCTATACCTATTCGTAACCATTTTCGAAATAATTGGGTTTTATGTGTGTTTTTATATGGTTATATTATGGAAAAACAATTGAGATCCAATATCCAATATGACAGATGATTAGTATGCGTTATTTATCGAAAGCTGTCAGTGATAAACTAAATTTTCTAAATCGAAATGCAAGAATACCCAAACGCTGATATTCTCAGTCTATTTTATATTCATGGAGAATGTCGTAAAATTTTGGAGAGAACGTGTCGTGTGTTTAATGAACGCCACCCTGATTTGCCGCCAATGAACAAGTCAAAATTCAAGAGGATTGAAACGAACTTTTTGCGTTTTGGCAAGGTTAAAGTTACAAAAAATGTTCCGAAACCAGTGACAAATGCCGAGGATAACGTAATAAACACATTAGCTTATTTCCACGCAAACCCGCAAAGTTCAATACCGTCTGCATAAAACGATTTGGGAATTTCTTCTTCATCTGTCCAAAGAATCTTGAGCGAACATCATATGCACCCTTATTCCTTCCAAAACGTGCAAGCCTTGAGACCTGGTGATGACGTCCGACGAGTAGAATTTTGCGAATTCATGTTTTTGAAAATTCAAGAAGACCCTCAATTCCTTTCAAAAATAAGGAATAACAAATAGAAGAAACGAACATTTCTGGGCAGCAGAAAATCCGCAAGCTTTACGCGAAATGCGTTCTCAAGAGAGGTTTAGCTTCAATGTTTTCGGTATAGTATTAAATGATCAGGTGCGGAACTGTATTTATGAAGACAATTTAAACAGTGATAAATATTTGGAAATTCTACGAGGGACGGTTTCTGAATTTATAGAAGACATTTCTATTGGTGAGCTGCAAAATTATTGGTATCAATTAGATGGGGCACCAGCACATAATTCCGCTGCAGTTTATCTCCAATTATCTCGAATTTTTGAAGATCGCTGGATTGGTCCCAATGGCCCTTGGAGATGGCCCCCGCGATCGCCTGATTTAACACCCCTAGTCTTTTATTTATGGGGATTTATCAAAGGTAAAGTCTATGCTTCCCCAGTAAATAACCAACAAGATTTACTGGACAGGATACGAACAGCTTTTTCCGAATTAGAAAACGGACAAATTCAACGGGCCACAGCAACGGTACAAAGAAGAATTGAAATGTGTCTTCAAATGGACGGACAGCATATAGAACATTTGCTATAATTCAATTTTATTATTTTATTTATTTATTGTTGATTGTTAGATTGCTATAATTTTTAAGTTCACTAAAACAAGTTTAGAACAGTCTCGAACTTAGTAGATATGGTTAAAAATAATGTAAACAATTTATTACATTTTTTATAACTTTAACTTTTCCGAAACGAAAAAATTTCGTTTCAATCCTCTTCAATTTTCTCTTGTTCATTGGCGATAAGTGAGGATGTTTTTCATTAAAAACATGGCACGTTCTCTCCAATATTTTGTAACATTCTCCGCGAATATAAAATAAATTGAGAATATCAGCTTTTGAGTGTTATTTTATTTTAATTTAAAAGTTTCAAATCAGCTGTCATGTTGAATAGAAAAGCACAACAATTGTTTTTCCATGGCTTACTACGGGAAGGTGTAAGCATTTAGCAAATACATATGATAGTTTAATAAAAACCTGATTATTTCGAAAATGGTTACAAATAGGTATAGGGAAGCTTAATACAGTTCGATAGAAAATTAAATTCTACATTTGATAGTGCATAAAGTTATAGGGTGTCCCATTTAAAAAAACGGACTTTAGCGGCTTTGAAAATGTGAATGTTGAAAAAAAAAAATAGAAACCTAAGATTATTTACCGATCCTCTGCAAAATATGAAGATTATATCTTCAAAACTTACAAAAATATGAGATTTTAAAATTTGGTACCCCGGAGGCTCATTTTTGGTTCAAGGTCAAGTATCTTAAGAACGCTTGAACCTAGGTATAGGACATGCTACATAAAATAGCATTAAAATTCTCCGTAGAATCCAAAAATATCATAAAATACAGGGTTTTCCATTTAAAATAAGCAAGTTGATACCAACTTCCGGTTAAACCGGAAGTGACAGGAAGTTGAAAATGTTTCAAAAAAGAATTACCCCTTGACCTTACCTTAATCCCAAAATTTGAAATTTCTATCTAAATTGCATCATCAAAAACTTTTAATGAACGGGTTGTGTGACTAACCCTGTATACTGATAAACAAATTGGCATAACTTAAAAAAAGTGAGTTACATTAGAATTAGAATTGCTCCACTTTCAAGGACAGTTTTTAAAAATTTTACATTGATTGTCGCAAATGGAAATCTTGAGTGTATATTTTTATGTCAGCATAAATGTACAAGCTTTATCTTTTGGGTTTCTACTAAATAACGTAATAAAATTTTATTATTCTAGCAAATTGTTGGTTCTAAGTGCAAATAGTAATTTTTTTTTGCATACGCCATGAAATATGTCCCACAAGGCGAATTGGACTCATACTTGCAATATTTTTGAAATATCGTTTATTTTGTTGCTTGTTTGTTAGTGGTTGCTGGTGAATTTGCTTGTTAAAGGCTTGTCAGACTTAATCAAACGCATTTAAAATGGCATTTTATTTTTTAAAAATGAACAAAAAAGATATTCAAAATAAAAAAGGGTGCTGAAGAAGCTATAGTCGCCATACTTCCAGAAAAATCCAGTTATCTGAGTTAGCGTGCACTCAGTTTCTTGCATGGAGGCAGAAGTTGATGTTTCAGAAAAAGTTCTACTTGCCTATTTCATAGAAAACTCAAAAAGCTAAAAACCATTTAGTCTTGGGAGTCAATATTGAATGTTGAGAAGTACCCTATATCCGAAGGATAATATAAGTACACGAAAGTTTTGCCATTTACTGGCGTTTCTAAAGAGAAGATCGGATGGTCACAGACCTAGAAAGTCGAAAACATTTAGTTTAAGCTTTCTCTGATTATTGCCGTTTTTGATGCATCTAGTAGAGAAGGGTTAGTGCACATGGATACAAAAGATGTAGTTCTATAGTATATAAAGTGTTCCGAAAAAGCGTGCAAAAACAGTTTATATTTCAGGTCCCATGGACCCACCCTAGCTACGTGCTTCTATTTAATGTGATTTTGCTTTATTGATAATTTTATTTAGTTTTTCTTTATTTAAAATTATTTTTCTGAAATATGCTGATTTTGTTTAGGGACTGTTCGTATTCAAGTCATTTTGAAAACAGCCTGAACAGGAAATCTAAACTTTAAAAAACGGAGCGAGGTAATAACACACGTCGGCGTCAGACAAATTGAAATTACTATTCGACATTTACGTTTTGACCCTACGAGCCAACGTGAGATATGCCTACCTTACTTGCAGGAACGAGGATTGAATTCCTAAAAGCCTGGAAGGGCACATATAACGAATATTTATGTTATTGCCTTCAAAGCTAATGGACACAGAAGTTTCATTCTGCAAATTAAATTATACTTTATACCTTTTGTTGGAGTAGAAGCTTGGGACCAATTTTAGGATAAAGTAGGAGTTAAAACGTTCTTAATTAAGCTATAGGAAAGTCAGGGGCGGACTTTAAACAGGTTGAATTGAATACATTTTTAAAATCTTGAAGCTGGTTTTTAGAAACCGTATGCATGGACTATTAAGCGCCCGCCGCAATAGATATCTTTAGCATCAATTAGTGCCGTAATAATAGAGGTAAAAAAAATATGTTTTATCAATTCTGTGGTCGGTATGTAGTTCCAATATCATGAAACAAGATAGTGGCGGCATAGTGAAACGTTAAAAAGTTATTACTACAAAAGTAATTATCCAGTTTTGTCAAATTTTGCACAATTATCAAGTATTACATAGAAATGAACTGGTAACATTTTGGAATGTATATAAGATCGCAAAAGAAATTTTGTGCCTGCATTAAGTGGGATATAGAGTGTTAAAAAGAAATAGTGATTTTACATAACGTAATCTCAGGTAAAATGACGGAAAAGAACATTACTTTTTATATGTTAGGATGAGATTTGCAAAACTAACAATAATAAACCTTACGTTAAAGTCACGTTAACTTAAAATGTTATTCAAAAATCTCATTCTCCATTCATTTTTTAAATGACACAAATAGAGATCGGTAACGGCGTTATAACGTAAGCGTTTTAGTCCTATGTTTGGTTTCAGTTTTAATTTTCCTTTTGTAACAAATTTAAATAACATATATGCCAAATATACTGCTTGAAAATGAGGAAGAAAAAGAAGGTAGGTCGAAAAAAAAACACATAATTAGCTTTAAAAAATGTATTTTATGATATAAAACTAAACAAAAACGAATGGTAACTAAAATGATTAAAATCTAGTTTTTTTATTGAAATCTTATAGTATAGTGAATAATGCATCTAATGTTACAATGAATACGTAACAATTTTCTAAATTCTTACCTAATTTTTACACAAAATACTTCACTTGAATTCAAATAATACTATCACAGCTGATTATAATTATTTTTTAAGACGTCTAGTCTTACAAGATATGTTGTTTTTTACGCAAAAACGGGCATTAAAACACTTTAAACCTAAAAATAGCCATGCACTGCCAAACGATTAATGAATACTTTCTTTCTTTCTCTTCAGTTTAACGGCCTTGAGCTGCCTGGGCTATACGGCCGATGTGGTTGTTATATTTTCAATTTTCAATTTTGTTTGTTTTCTTTGGTACTATCTGTCAATGTCTTTTTAATGCTTCTTGGCTTCCACTAGATGCCCCTTGAGAGTACTACTGGTCTGACGAGATGACTTTTTCTGGTACGAATTCAACATGACGTAATAAAACGACGGAGTGTGTCAGTGTAAACACTTCTTGTTGTGTTTATTTTAAATTATGCTCAAAAATCAAGTAGAAACCGGTGAAATATCGGTAGAAATCCAATATGATGAAAGAAAATGGCGCCCAGTAAAAAAATTTAATAAGATAGTTCGTATGTATTACTAAATGACTATTTGCTGAACTAAATTGGGTCACTAATCCTAATAAAAGAAAAGATTCATAACGAGGGAAGTTATAATATAATATAATCATAATAATATTATTGTTTAAAAGCAAAATTAACAACATATAATACTAATGAAGGAATAATAAACAAATATTGTTCAAGCACAGCTCTTCAGGTGAGGTTCAAGTAAACGAAAATAAACCTTTTATGACCTGACACTTTCAAGTGAGGTTCTCGAGATATGCGTTACATCTGTTGGCGTCTAGTATTTTCAATCGGGTGTGTTTCGCGTTCTTCGGACCGCGCCCGACAACATCTCATTACGGCTGCCTCAGATTTTTACGATTAGACGTTTCACTGAATGACATACCTGCATTACGTTACCCAGTTATGCGACCTCTGTCAATCTTTCTTAAGTTGCGAAATTAGACACGTTTATTCGCTACTCCTTATCAAGAGCGAGCGAAACTTATTACTAATGTTTATGTTTACAACTTGAAGCTACTTTTCCCGCAACATATTCCAAAAAAGGATGTCAACACAAAGAAAAGAATTTTTATTTGTTGTTTGATAGAAAATGTGTTTAATATTCTCTCATTTGGCCTGGAAATAATTATTAATAAGTTGTTTGTTCCGTTGAGGTTCACCATAAATAAACAAATCATCTGCAAATTTTAATACTTTAAATATTTTCGCTGTTTTTTTCACACACTATCGCCCAAAATCTACTACCTAAACAGGTAGGTTTTTGTGCCCAATGCGAGTGTTTATAATTTCAAATTTAGAGATAAATAATATAATTCTGCTCGGATCATTGAGCTGAACATGCGTATCCAGTAAGTCTCCCTGACGGCGGGAAAATAATGTAGCTTTTCGCGGCGTTTCGAGGGGCAGCTGCACCACCATGGAGGAAACATCACTGGGGAAACCTCCTATATAACGAGCCATTCGTTGTGAGACGGAGATTCCTAGGAGACACGAGAATTGGGAAGTTTCCTCTGCAGAAAGTTCTACGGGAGTACGCAAATCTGACGTCGCTTTGAAAGAATGGGTTATACGTCGATAACAATAGAAGTCCAAGGAGTGAACCCTTTGATAGCAGAAACGGCGTGCCTTTACCAAGAAAGATAAATAATTGTTTGGTTTGATGATTTACGTTAGCGTATTTTGGCTATTTTTACCAAGTAATAAAGTATGGATTTGTTTTGCAGGAATTTGTTCCGATAGTCTATGGTGTTTATATATACGAATGCTTGCTCTGTATATTTGGTAATAGTAATAAATTTACATTGTACTCTAATATAATTACAGTTTTCCTACTAGACACCGCTCTTTTATGTATCATCTCTATAGACTTTCAGTCACAGAAACAGGCTTTATCACCTAATTCATAGTGATATTAAATCGATAACTATAAAGACATTGTTTGTAAGAAAAATATTTAGGTTTTTCACTAATTCTGAACCATACTCAATAAATGAGTTTAAGCTTACTTGTTTTATTTATAGTTTCTTTCAAGTAAGAGTATTTTTTTGAGATCACGATATAATGTGTTCGTTTGTAAAATTGTACTGTTGTAATAAATTACGTTTGACTTTGAATTATGGTCGATTTTTTATAAATAAATTTTTTATTGAACCTTTTTACTTGGGACTGATGGAAGAAACTGTTACACCTGCGATTCTAGCAAATACTGAAGGCGACGATATTAACTATGATCCAGTTTTTCAGCAGGGTGGAGGGTATATATTGTAGTTTTAAATTTCATATTTTTAACATTTTATTATTATAGTATGTCTAAACTAAAAATCATTTTAGAGGTCTTACATAACATGGTTTTTATTTCATATTTGGCGAATGAAATATCTTTAATGTGTTAACATGAATAAATTGATTTTTATTTTGATCTTGATCCCCTTCCTCCAGGGCTAAACATTTTATTTTATTTATTTAAGCTCTAAAAAAGTTGATTTGGTAGTACACATATAACTTCCAAACTTTTTTGCTTTTACTATTACTCGATATGTATTAGACAATAAAATATGTTAGATTCATTTCAATTTTGTAATTCTTTGTTTTTAAAGAGGCGAAAATAAAATAAGAATTTACGAGAAGCAAAAGATGACATAATGACGAGGTATGACATCTTCCAAAACAGAAATCGCAACGCGCTTTATCCCAGAGTCAAGACCACTCAAATAAATCTTTACACGTGGAAAGCAACACTTGAATAATGGTGATAATTTAGCTGTTATTATTAGGATGGACTAAATTGATAGAATATCAGTGGCGGCTATTCAGGTGAAGTAGGTGCTACTTCACCAGGAAAAATAAACAACCAAACATTTAACTATATTTATTATATATCTCTTAAAATTGGCAAAAAATAAACTGTACATCTCGAATAAATATTTTACTTGACCGTTGGCAGCATGTCTTTTTTAAACTTTCAATCGAACTTTATTATAACAACTATAACAGTGGCGCAAACCGCTTCGACTTTGCTGGAGGTGCTACGATTTTCCTACTACGTTGCCATGACAACGCGTACGCGATGACTTCGAGTACATGGAGGAATAATGTTAACCAGCGCCATACGACGCTCTCAGTGAATTGCTAAAGCAGTACACTACACCTACGTGTCGTTCAGTTTGGGGTGGTTGTATACTTTTATTTGTTTTGTGTTATATTTATTTATGGTATTGTTACAACTTTATTTGGTGTAGGGTTTATTAATTTACATTATTGATAAATCCGATCACGGATTTGGTTTGCATTTTGTTGGAAACTCCATTTAATCGATAGAAGAAACAAGATCAGAGTTTACAAATTGTTATGTAGGGATACTTGCGTAATCATATTAATATTAATATCAGCGGTACTAGGCTTCCTGTGGTTGATTCAGTGAAAAATCTTGGAATTTTGATGAAACAGTGATCTAAGATTTAAAGAATATCTTAAAAATATTGTCCAAAAAGCATTTTTTTCTTTAAAAATACTGTATAGTAATAGACAAATATTACCTTTAAACTCAAAAAAATGTTTGTGTGAGTCCTTAGTCCTACCCAATTTCAACTATTGTAGTTTTGTATATGGTTTTTGTTTAGATGCTATGAGTAAAGCTAGAATACAAAAAGTTCAGAACTCCTGTATACGCTATGTATTCGGGCTACGGAAATTTAATCATGTGTCTCATAAACTTCACGAAGTAAACTGGCTAAATGTGGAATCCAGAAGGCATCTGCATTTTGGTAGTTTTATTATTAGGATTATCAACGATCCTTATTCTCCTGCTTCCATTAGCGACCATCGCCTTGTCTTTGATAGAGATGTTCATAAGGTTGAGGTTCAACCATTAATTAGATTAACGGTACCGACTCATCAGAGTGCCTTGTTTCGATTCGATACCGATACCGGAAGAAATGGTAAACTTAGATTACTTAAGATTTAAATATAAATACAAAAATTATCTTTTTCACGGTAGGCAGTTTAACAAGCACAAATTTCGTTTATTTTATATAACACATTTGTTTTTCTATTCTTCTTTTTTGACACCTTTGTGCTTTTTCGTTTTAATTTTTGTTTCTAAAAATTATATTTCATATACATAGATATCTATATGTATTGTCTTAGTGTCATTTATTGACTTAAATAGTTTTTTTAATAATGTATAATAAGTATATAAGTAATAACTGGGTTCTTTAAAATTACTGGTGATTCTCTGGGTCAGTAGAGTAGCTACTAAGTTAGACTGCGCCAGAGACTTTCTGCAACTAATCTAAATTAAATTGTTAATTTAAAATTCGTGTATTTTTTTTTGTTAATAATAATAAAGGCATCATTTATTTATTTATATTTGAATTTGAATTTAACCTAAAAAGTAGGTTTTCAGGTAAGATTTTATTATTTGCAACTATCTTGAATTCATACCAAAATGTTACCAGGTCATTTTTATGTCAACATTTGATTTTTGTGCAAAATTTGAGGTAGTTTAAATAATTAGTTTTTTAGTGATAAGTGTTTTAAAGTTACAATAGGCCGCCATTTTGTTCCGTCATATTTGATATTTACCAAAATGTTACTAAGTCATCTCTATAAGACCTTTAATTTTTGATCAAAATATGAAGTCTATTGAGTAAGTTGTTTTTTAGCTATGCCACAAACTGCAGACAGACAGACCGAAGAAAGGCATCTAGAGACGTTAAAACTTGAAGCAATGTAAAACCTAGGCGCGGAATCTTTTCACGATTACAAACGTTTTATTTGGCCGTGTTTTTGTTTCTCCATCTTGAATTCTTACCACAATTTTACCAGCTCATTTTTATGTCACACTCAATTCTTGCACAAAATTTGAAATCATCTAAGAAGTAGCTTTTTTTAGATTAACTTTTTAAATATTTTATTAAGCCTCCATTTTGTATTGCCATCTTGGATTTGTGCCAAAATTTTATCGGTTGATTTCTACGTAATTCTTGATGTTTGCTGCAAAATTCCAAATAAATTGGATAAGTCTTTTTTTATAAATATAAATAATTTTTTTAACGCATTTAGGAATCCTAAAACGTGAAGATTTGTAAAAACCTGCAACAATATTTTTCTTTTATTGAGGAAGTAACACTGACATAATATGCTTCCCCAAGTGTCTTGTAATAGTTAAACGATGGATGGGGGCGTAGAAGCGGCCAATAATTTGTTTGCCGAGTACTTTCAAACTGTTTATTCTAATCAAACCTGTCAGGTTGTACCAATAACATCTCTGAGCAACTTAAATATTCACAACTGCCACATATCAATTTCTAGTATATTCATGGAACTGAGCAATCTCAACATCTGGTCCTGAACCGGATTGCATTCCGCCTAGTTTACACCGAAACTGTAATTTTATCCTATCACGTCCATTGTTTTTTCATTTTTAATGCTTCTTTCCAGGCAATAATTTTTCCAGATTCCTGGAAAGTAAGTTTCCTTGTACCTCGTACTTCATAAAAAGGACAGCACGGGAAACGTCACCAATTACAGACTCGTCATTCGACGGAGCTGAATCTGCTTACATACACCGACCATCTGTCTGGGGCACTGGAGATGGGTGGTGTGGTTCATTCGATCTACACCGACTACTCCAAGACCTTTGACATAGTCAATAATCTTGTATTGGTGAATATGCTACTCGTTTATGGAAGTTCTGGCACATTTCTCTTTTGGACTGCTGACTATTTGCCTAATCGTTTTCGAGTGATTAAAGGTATTAATAATAGTCTCTGTTTGCAAATCCTAATTTCGCCTGGTGGATCGCATCTAGGACCTTTATTTTTCGACTTGTTTCTTAACGATATTTCAGATTACTTTTTGAATAGTACTTTTCTTTGTTTTACAGATGACTTGAAGTTCTTTGTCAGCGTCTCATCAACTTATTATCTATCAGTGCCTGGGTTTACAAGCAGACCTCTATAGGCTCACTGAGTGGTGTAAGCTGAACAGCATGGAGCTTAAGGATGTTAACTGCAAAAGTGGTTTGTTTTTCAAGAGTATGCTATCCAATTGAGTACAATTACTATATTGGCAACACATTTCTTGAGACGCTGACCGAATTCAGTGAGCTGGTAGTCACTTTTGATTCTTCTTTAACTTTTGTGCCACATCTATCATAAACAGTCTTAAGGTCCCTGAGAATGCTGGGTTTCATTAAACATTGAACCAATGATTTCAACAATGTTGCCTCAATCAGAATGTCATATTGTGCATTGGTTAGACCATTTATGGATTACTATTCTTCGGTCTAGGGTCCTCAGTATTCGGTACACATAAAAGCTCTCGAAGAGGTGCAGCGTAAATTTTTTCACTATCTGTGCTATAGATCCAACATCCCTCTCACCGAGAGCTACTCTCTTGATTATAATACTTTGTACTATACTTTCAACCTTGAACCACTCTCAATTAGGAAAAAAAGACCTTAAAATGTTGTATAAGGTCCTTAATTCCCGCGTGGACTGCAGCTATTTACTGTCCCAAGTGGGACTTCGCGCCCCTACTAGAGATACCATATTGATAACGACGTTCTCACTAAGGCGGAATCGAACGAACTATGGATCAAACATAATGTACAGGGTGTCCAAAATAAGAATGTATATCTCCTTATCTCGAGAACCATAACAGATAGAAGGCAAGTTCATATACAAAAGTTTCTTAGCTTCGTTTGAGTTTTTATTTTATTATATTCTTATTTATACAGGGTGTTGCGTTTGGTCTGGGCTGAGATGCACTTTCTTATTTTAAATGGGACACCCTATATATTATTGCACATTATGATAACGCGCTTAAAGACGAGTTCACCAATATATAACAGTATGGGCCTATAGTGCAACGTTTCGGATTTATTGACATTTTTCTTCAGTTTTCTACCTATTTTCAAATTAACAGAACTAAAGTACTTTTATAATTTTTTTAAATTTTTGTTAAAGCCTTAAAAAATTAAAACCTCGTTCTACTCACAGTCTTATACTCGAGTTTTAAAACTTCATAAAAGTTGCAATGTTGCCATGCTTCGCGTATCGTAATTTTTTTTTAATTTAAATGCAACACCCTGTACATTACAATAAATTCGGATAGAGAATTGAAGTAAGATTTCAACGACCCATAAAAATATGGATCTCCGACTTATAGTTTTAGACTTATTGACGATCATCTTCAGCATGCAACTAATTTTTTTAAGACAAAGTTTTCAATTTGTTTAATTTCAAAAAATTCGTGGGTGTATTATAATGTATGCATTAAGAGTTATTACTTAGGTACAGATAATCTTTATTTACCCTTGATTATTATCTTAATATAAAAGTGTCGTTAATTATAAAACCCTTAGAACCGTATTCACTAAAGAGGTTTAAATTTAGACCATGTCTAACTTAACAGTTATAGGTTTAAAATGACAAAGGCAACGATAGAGCAAATAAATTATTGTAGTCACAATTACCAAATGACAGTGACATATACAAAACGCAACTGGCGAACTAACAGTTTTAAATGTCATGGTAACTAGATCTGGTCTAACCTTTTTAGCGAATACGGGGGCTAATTTTTTAAATTTAATTAATGTTCACCTATTTTTTGCTTAAATATTAAGATATTGGAAAAACAACAAAAAAATAACAAGAAACTCAGTTATTCAATAAAATCTAAACCCTGTATATTTTGCTTTTTTTAGATAGTTATTTAATTCAAAACATACTTTGTAAGCGTATCGCCTGTATTTCAGCCGGTATAAACGAAAAATGTGATACTTGTTAATTATTTTATAATTTTCCATATTTTTGTGTATTTCTAAATAAAAAACAGCGTTATTGGTTGGTAAAGAAATAATATTAATAAAAACAAATTATAATTTGAAAACGCTTTAATTAGATTTAGAGATTTTATGCTTTATATATTAGATTGCTTAATTGTTTTTATTTATATAATAACTGAATTTATTTGGAAAAAATTCTACAAAAAACTTATACAAAAAATTATTTTATTAAATGACCAATGAGTCCACCGTTTTCGGCACTGCAAGTTGTAAGAATCATTTCTAATTTATTGGTCGCTTTTCGAACTGCTCCACTTTCATTTAAATACGCAACATCCATAATAATTTTGTTTCTTAAATCCTCAATATTTTCGCAGCGGTTTTGGTAAACCTTATCCTTTAATGTTCCCCATAAGAAATAATCCAATGGAGATAAGTCTGGGCTTCTAGGAGGCCACAGAATATCCCCATTTGGACCTATCCATTTCATAAAATTGTTGGAAAGAAAGTTCTTTACATCTAGCGTGTTATGGCATGGAGCGCCGTCCATTTGATATATTATTTCGTTGGTATTTCCTCGTATGTCTAGCAAGGGCTTAATTGTGTCTCTAAGTAACTGTAAATATCTAGGGCCAGTTAAATGCTGATCAATAAATACGGGGCCTATAATTGTACCTCTGTAGATTCCGCACCACACGTTAATGCTTCGTCGTCCTTGATGTTGTATAGTTTTAAATTTTTTCGGGTTCTTTTGTGCCCAGAAATGGCTATTTTTTCTGTTGAAAACTCCACAGGTACTAAAGGTTGCTTCATCTGTCCAACATATTTTATTTAATATAGATTCCTGGAATTGACGATCCATAATTAAATTGCTATATTCTAATCTAGTAACGGAGTCATTTGGCTCTAAATGATGTAATTTCGCAAACTTCCATGGCCTGTACTTATTAAGTTTAAGCGAAAAATGAATAGTAGATTTAGCAACGCCTAAATCGCGCTCTGCATCACGAATAGAATTTTCGGAATTCTCTTCAAAATACAAGGAAATATTTAGTTGTTCTTCTTCGGTTAAAACAGATCTTGGTGTTATTCTTTTATCGTATTTTAAAACGCTGTGCTCCTCGAGATCT
This sequence comes from Kuschelorhynchus macadamiae, assembly GCA_030620095.1. Classification (NCBI taxonomy): domain Eukaryota; kingdom Metazoa; phylum Arthropoda; class Insecta; order Coleoptera; family Curculionidae; genus Kuschelorhynchus; species Kuschelorhynchus macadamiae. The sequence continues at coordinate 713,822 of JAUTXW010004799.1, forward strand.
CTTTCAATATTCTGAAAAATTCTTCGATCTGGCATTCGGTTTTCGGGATATTTTCGTTGGTATGCCCTAAGAGCCAAAGCAGCACTACGATTATTTTCCAAATAGCACTGGTAAAGAATCAACTTTTCTTGATTTGAATACATTTTTATAATGTTAAAAGATATCAATAGCACTAGCAGGAAATTATGTTGACATTTCTTGCGACGTTTACCTTGGCGTCCTTTCAAACTCTATTTCCATGGCACTCTATGTGTCTTAAAAAAATTAGTTGCATGCTGAAGAGATGATCGTCAATAAGTCTGAAATCTTACTTCAATTCTCTATCCGAATTTATTGTAATATACAGGGTGTTGCATTTAAATTTTTTTAAAAAAATTACGATACGCAAAGCATGGCAACATTGTAACTTTTTTGAAGTTTTAAAACTCGAATATAAGACTGTGAGTAGAACGAGGTTTTAATTTTTTAAGGCTCTAACAAAAATTTTAAAATTTATAAAAGTACTTTACTTCTGTTAATTTAAAAATAGGTAGAAAACTGAAGAAAAATGTCAATAAATCCGAAACGTTGCACTATAGGCCCATACTGTTGAACTCGTCTTTAAGCGCGTTATCATAATCTGCAATAATATATAGGGTGTCCCATTTAAAATAAGAAAGTGCATGTCAGCCCAGGCCAAACGCAACACCCTATATAAATAAGAATATAATAAAATAAAAATTCAAAAGAAGCTAAGAAACTTTTGTATATGAACTTGCCTTCTATCTGTTATGGTTCTCGAGATAAGGAGATGTACATTCTTATTTTGGACACCCTGTACTCATGGGTACCTGTTAATTGGGCTTGGCCCGTAAATAAGTAAATACTGGCAAACCCTTATTATTTGAAATGAAGCAGCCTGTACTTTACTATTTTTTTGAATTTTGAATAAAATCCTAAGTCGTCATCAAATAATTCTCTTAACTTAAATTTTACTTAGCTCTAAAAAACGCAGTTCCGAGCAAAATATGTGTACCTTTCCTACATTATTCAACAAAATCTGTTATAGAATACTTGATTTGCGTTATGGTAATATAACAGATAACGATAAGTGTTTTTTTTCCAATACGTACACATTTTGGGGCAACTTTCGTTAATCTGAAATGGGTTATTCGAAAAAAAAATTCATTGCCTTCCAAAAACCCTCCTTAACAACGAGAAATAAAAATTGCTGCTGAAATGAAAACTCTTTTTTGCATCTCATTCCAAACACTTTTCTAAACATTAAAATGCCAAATTGTTCCTTCGGAAATTTGTCGTTTCCATTTTCCAAGGAAATTTTGTGTACATTTTTCTAATTCTTACTGAAATAAGTAACATACAAATATCTGCGTTTATTGACTTCTAGAAGCCCTCCTTAATAACAGGAAATAAAAAAAAAATGAGCGGAAATGCATCATTTCTATTTTTCACACTGGAATACCTGTTGTTCTGAACATAAAAATGTAAAAATCATCTTGGGGAAATACGCCATTTCTATTTTTCAGCCTTTAGAATAGCTAAAACCAATTTCATGACACCTTTGTTTTGCTTTGCATTCTACACATTTTTCTGAACATGAAAATGCAAAAATGTTCCTGCGGAAACACGTCATTTCTATTTTTCACACTGGAATACCTGTTGTTCTGAACATAAAAATGTAAAAATCATCTTGGGGAAATACGCCATTTCTATTTTTCAGCCTTTAGAATAGCTAAAACCAATTTCATGACACCTTTGTCTTGCTTTGCATTCTACACATTTTTCTGAACATGAAAATGCAAAAACGGAAACACGTCATTTCTATTTTTCACACTGGAATACCTGTTGTTCTGAACATAAAAATGTAAAAATCATCTTGGGGAAATACGTCATTTCTATTTTTCAGCCTTTAGAATAGCTAAAACCAATTTCATGACACCTTTGTTTTGCTTTGCATTCTACACATTTTTCTGAACATGAAAATGCAAAAATGTTCCTGCGGAAACACGTCATTTCTATTTTCCGAGGATATTTTATTTACATAATTTTATTATGGATTTCTACCGAGTATCGGCTAACACAATCTTATTATCCACCAAATATTTTTTAGCTTCTACAAAGCCTCCTGAATGCCATAAATTAAAAAATTTCTCTACGGAAACTCTCAATTTTTATTTTATCTATTTATTTATTTATTTTTTTAACCTTTTTCTTCTTCTGAAATATGGTACATTCACAACACATTTTTTTTACTTCGGACTTCGGAAAAGCCTTCTGAATGTAGAACTAAAAAAAATTAATGCGATTTTGTAACTTAAATAATAGTTTATGAGCAAACCTAACACGTATCGAGATACATCCACCTAACAGTATTATTATATTAAAAAAGAATTTGTTTTTTATTAGAGGTAGATATAAGATTTTAAACTATTTAGATCTTGATAAATGAGTAAATAATATAAATATATATATATATATATATATATATATATATATATATATATATATATTATTCACGCAACCCGTTCATTAAAAGTTTTGATGATGCCATTTAGATAAAAATTTCAAATTTTTGGGATTAAAGTAAGGTCAAGGGGTACTTCTTTTTTGAAATCGAAAGTTGGTATCAACTTGCTTACTTTAAAACGAACACCCTGTATTTTATGATATTTTTAAATTTTACCGAGAATTTTAATGCTATTTTATGTAGCATGTCCTATACCTAGGTTCAAGCGTCCTTAAGATACTTGACCTTGAACCGAAAATGAGCCTTCGTGGTACCAAATTTTAAAATCTCATATTTTTGTAAGTTTTGAAGATATAATCTTCATATTTTGTAGGCGATCGGTAAATAATCTTAGGTTTCTATTTTTTTTATTGAATTTGTCTATTTTTATACAGGGTGTCCTAAATTCAGCGGCAAACATTCACATTTTCAAAGCTGCTAATGTCCGTTTTTTTAAATAGGACACCCTATAACTTTATGCACCATCAAATGCAGAATTTAATTTTCTATCGAACTGTATTAAGGTTCCCTATACCTATTCGTAACCATTTTCGAAATAATCAGGTTTTTATTAAACTATCATATATATTTGCTAAATTGTTTACACCTTCCCGTAGTAAGCCATGGAAAAACAATTGTTGTGCTTTTCTATTCAACATGACAGCTGATTTGAAGCTTTTAAATTAAAATAAAATAACACTCAAAAGCTGATATTCTCAATTTATTTTATATTCGCGGAGAATGTTACAAAATATTGGACGGAACGTGCCATGTTTTTAATGAAAAACATCCTCATTTATCGCCAATGAACAAGAGAAAATTGAAGAGGATTGAAACGAAAATTTTTCGTTTCGGAAAAGTTAAAGTTATAAAAAATGTAATAAATTGTTTACATTATTTTTAACCATATCTACTAAGTTCGAGACTGTTCTAAACTTGTTTTAGTGAACTTAAAAATTATAGCAATCTAACAATCAACAATAAATAAATAAAATAATAAAATTAAATTATAACAAATGTTCTATATGCTGTCCGTTCATTTGATGACACATTTCAATTCTTCCTTGTACAGTTGCTGTGGCATGTTGAATTTGTCCGTTTTCTAATTCGGCAAAAGCTGTTCGTATCCTGTCCAGTAAACCTTGTTGGTTATTTACTGGGGAAGCATAGACTTTACCTTTGATAAGTCCCCATAAATAAAAGTCTAGGGGTGTTAAATCAGGCGATCGCGGGGGCCATCTCCAAGGGCCATTGGGACCAATCCGGCGATCTTCAAAAGTTCGAGATAATTGGAGATAAACTGCTGCGGAATTATATGCTGATGGGGCACCAGCATATAATTGATACCAATAATTTTGCAGCCCACCAATAACAATTTCTTCTATAAATTCAGAAACCGTCCCTGGTAGAATTTCCAAATACTTATCACTGTTTAAATTGTCTTCATAAATACAGTACCGCACCTAATCATTTAATACTATACCGAAAACATTGAAACTAAACCTCTCTTGAGAACGCGTTTCGCGTAAAACGTGCGGATTTTCTGCTGCCCAGAAATGTTCGTTTCTTCTATTTGTTATTCCTTCTCTAGAAAATTTCGCTTCATCGGTCCAAAATATTTTTGAAAGGAATTGAGGGTCCTCTTGAATTTTCAAAAACATGAATTCACAAAATTCTACTCGTCGGACGTCATCACCAGGTCTCAAGGCTTGCACGTTTTGGAAGGAATAAGGGTGCATATGATGTTCGCTCAAGATTCTTTGGAAAGATGAAGAAGAAATTCCCAAATCTTTTTCTGCAGACGGTATTGAACTTTGCGGGTTTGCGTGGAAATAAGCTAATGTGTTACGTTATGCTCAGCATTTGTCACTGGTTTCGGAATATTTTTTGTAACTTTAACCTTGCCAAAACGCAAAAAGTTCGTTTCAATCCCCTTGAATTTTGACTTGTTCATTGGCGGCAAATCAGGGTGGCGTTCATTAAACACACGACACGTTCTCTCCAAAATTTTATAATATTCTCCATGAATATAAAATAGATTGAGAATATCAGCGTTTGAGTATTCTTCCATTTCGATTTAGAAGATTCACTGACAGCTTTCAATAAATAACGCATACTAATCATCTGTCGTATTGGATATTGGATCTCAATTGTTTTTCCATGGCTCACCATTGGAACATGTAAACATTTAAGCAAATACATACGATATTTTTATAAAACCCAATTATTTCGAAAATGGTTACGAATAGGTATAGGGAACCTTAATACAGTTCGATAGAAAATGAAATTATACATTTGATAGTGCATAAAGTTATAGGGTGTCCCATTTAAAAAAACGGACTTTAGCGGCTTTGAAAATGTGAATGTTTGCCGCTGAATTTAGGACACCCTGTATAAAAATAGACAAATTCAATAAAAAAACTAGATACCTAAGATTATTTACCGATCGTCTGCAAAATATGAAGATTATATCTTCAAAACTTACAAAAATATGAGATTTTAAAATTTGGTACCCCGAGGGCTCATTTTTGGTTCAAGGTCAAGTATCTTAAGAGCTTGAACCTAGGTATAGGACATGCTACATAAAATAGCATTAAAATTCTCTGTAGAATCCAAAAATATCATAAAATACAGGGTGTTCCATTTAAAATAAGCAAGTTGATACCAACTTCCGGTTAAACCGGAAGTGACAGGAAATTGAAAATATTTCAAAGAAAGAAGTACCCCTTGACCTTACCTTAATCCCAAAATTTGAAATTTTTATCTAAATGGCATCATCAAAAACTTTTAATGAACGGGTTGCGTGAATAACCCTATATATATATATATATATATATATATATATATATATATATATATATATATATTGTTATATTCATTCATGTTAAGATTGCCAATCAAATTAAAATATCTGATTTATCTGATTTTCCAGGAAATTCAAAATAATGAGGAATTTTCGCAAAAATATGTTTGCATTTTTATATACAGAAAAGTGTTTGGAATGACACACAAAGCAAAATCTCCACGTAACTGGTTTCACGCAAGCCAAAATATATAAATTTCCTCGAAAGATGGAAATAACAAATTTCCTCAGAAATATTTTTGCATTTTTACTTTAAGAAAAATGTTTAAAATGCAAAACCAAGCAATTTTTTTATGTAACTAATTTCAAGTATTCTAAAGTGAAAAGAATTTCCTCAAACATTTCCGCAGAAATATTTTGGCATTTTTATGTTCAAAAATTAAAAGCAAATTTTTCATGTAACTAATTTCAGGTATACTGAAAAATAAAAATTATGCATTTAGTTTTTTGCTGTTAAGAGAAGCTTCTCGAGAACATAAAACTTATAACTGATTTCAGGTGAACGAAAGTTGATCTTAAACTAAATTTTAACCTGAACTTTTATTTTTCGGTTAAATGTGATTCTCTATTAACGAAACGTTTGGAGTGGATGCATTTTCAGGCGCAGAACATTATACACCGGCTGAAGCAATAAAATCGTAATTAAACTAGACACGAAAGCCTATAAAAGTATCAAATTTTAGACACACATCTGAAATATAACGACCAAACAGAAATATCTTAAAAGCAAAAGCCCATTACGTGCTTGTCTTGTGGGAACATTAAGTTATGTTTACCAGGAGAACTATAAAGTTTTGACCATATGGTTCTGTTTGTCTTGTGGGAAATTACTGACTTTACCTAAAATCTATTTGCAATTTGTCTCCTGTTAATTTGTGTGCGAAATTAGCTTTGTTTATTGAATATTATTAATTGTTATTTCGAAAATAATTATTCTGCTTCTCCAGTTTTCCAATAATGAATAAAAATATGTGTGTCTTTAACAGTCGCGCGTCAGACGTAGAAAAAATTATGTACAATACATGTGAATTAAGGGTATTGTGATACACGCGTATATATCTATTATTTACGGTCGTAAGTTAAGAAGCTATTATTGCACTGATTTTAGTTAGGTAATGATATGTACCAATATTAAAATTAAAACAGAATTAAAGAAAATACGTTAATTTTTCTTTACAATACAGCATTATAAACTACTTATTGTAAATATTAATTACACAACTCACCGGTATATTGTTATGATTGGATAATTTTAAAAACAAAGCGACAGTATTAGGCATATCTCCAAAAGTGTTTATTCCCATTGGCCATTTTGTACATTTACCGTTCTTATAGCACTACAGAAAAACACTAATATCGTTTTTCGTTAATATAGTCGAATGCGATTTATCGTGCGGGTCCAAAGGTCACCAACATTATGAATCAATTCGGAAAACACAGTGTTGTGTGATTCTTTTATCAAGCTAATTTCGATGGGCTATTTACAAATAAACAAGGAGAAAGAAAATAGTTTTTTTATTATATTATGCAATATTATTAAGCCACTTAATATTATTTTATATTATATTAAATGCCGAGGGACTAAATAAGAAAATTCGTTAAATATGTATTTGGTTAAAATTTTTTGGTTGACAATAACAAAAATACACAAAATGGCAAGCGCCTTAATAAAGTCGGAAGGCGGTTCGAATCAGTGGAACCATCAGGATATGTTCTGTTTATACAGCCACTTAATGAAAGTGAGATCTTTTTAACAATCATCAAAAATTATGAGCCCGCTTGACCTAAAAATCTAACCACTTATACAGTGTCATTTATTTAAATGCGGGCCACCCCTGTGTAAAGAAAACTTTTTTTTTTTTTTGTATTTGCAAAAATATTAAATTTTGTTAAAAAAACAAGATAATTAGTTATTACTTCTCTCGTAAGATTTTTTCAGATCTTTACGTTTAAGGGTCCCTAGATGTCAGAAAACATGTTTTCTCAATTCCATCTGTCTGTAGGTATGTCTGTCCGTCAGTTTGTCTGTATGTATATATATATATATATATATATATATATATATATATATATATATATATATATATATATATATATATATATATATATATATATATATATATATATATATATATATATATATATATATATATATATATATATATATATATATATATATATATATATATATATATATATATATATATATATATACAGGGTGTCCCAAAAGTGACGGATCAAATTAAAGTAGGAGGTAGGGGGGTTTATTTCTAACAAAAAAAGTCCTATAGACATATGTCTGATTCCTTACCGTTTCCGAGTTATAGCTATTTTTGTAATTTTTATGATATTCTCACACTTCATCACAAATTTTTTGTTTCAAAAATTATCTGTTAATTTTTTTTCTCACATAAATTTTTAATAGCATTCCTATTAAGGCTTCTTTATTGTGCAGAGCACTTTTTTATTTTGCTCGCTAATTACACAACCTACTTCCATTTTAAAGCACATTTTTGGGATTTTAATGGAAAAACATTAATTTTTGTAGTAATTTTTCTAAAAAAATAATCAATTGAAAAGGTGTCCCATAACATAAAAAACTACGGTCAGAAATTCTGTTTTAAATAGTGTACTTTTTAAAAATAATCAAACAATTGTTATTGCTGAAATTTGTTAAACATAATTGTAATGTCAAAAAAGTGAATTTAAATAAATACATAATATTGATTAATATCGGAGAAATAATAAGACAATGTGATAGTAATGAGTAAGTTTATTTATAACGTAATTATTTACATAAAAAAACTTACAATAATTAGGTTACAAAAGGTGTTGAAAATGTCCCCCATTGACTCTAATACACAATCTGCATCGACGTATAAAATTTCGTTTTATACGCCTTAAAGCGGGAACATTGTTACGAATTTGCTATGCCAGTACTCCTATTCTTTCACGAAGTTCATCTTCGTTATGGATTTCATGCGAATTTTCCTGTTCCTTGAAGTATCCCCACAAAAAAAATCCAACGGATTTAAGTCCGGCGAACGTGGTGGCCATCTTATTCTTCCTCCTCGCCCTATCCACCTGTTGGAAAATGTTTGGTCAAGAAACTGTCTCACATTGCGAGCAAAATGAGGGGGAGCCCCATCAAGTTGAAACCACATATTCGCACGTATAGCAATCGGAATATCCTCCAATAAGATGTTTACATCGTCTTGTAAAATATTAAGGTAATTTGCTCCATTCAGTCTTCTGGGTATTTCAAATGGGCCTATCAAAGTGCCGTTAAGTATTCCAGCCCATAAATTAATACAAAACTGATGTTGAAATCGATCAGCTCTAATCGCTCTTGGATTCTCCATTGCCCAGTAATGTAAATTATGAATGTTAAAAATTCCAATTCGGCTAAAACTGCATTCATCTGTCCATAAAATGTGTTGGAAAAAATTATAATCGTTTCTGGTTCGCTGCAACATTTCTCTACAAAATCGTACTCTTAATGGGTAGTCTGCAGGTAATAAGGCTTGCACTCGTTGAAAATGGAATGGATGCATTTGATTTTGTTTTAATATGCGATGGATTGTTGATCGTGGTATTCCCATAGTTCTTGCAATGCCACGAATACCTCTTGAAGGATCTTCTTCTAATTGAATTAACACGTCTTCCACATCATCGTCATATTGCCTTGGCCTTCCTATACGTTCTATTGGGACTCCAGGTAACCTTCCAGCAACATATGCATTATGTACCCGAATAAAAACACGATAATCGGGATAGTGTTGTCGGTTCGGGTAACGTTGACGATAAAGTCTCGCAGCACGTCGAGCACGTCCATTACACAATCCATAAACAAAATGCATTTCTGTTAGAACTGAACACTTGTCAATACACGACTTAAATACTCTTAAAGGCAATGGAATTTTGGTAAAATAAAAACTGTAGGTATTTTCCTCGGTATTTGCAGAATTTAACTAAGCTGATAAACAGATAATTCAATTGGCAAATAAACATTTGACCCATCGAGTTTGAAGAATGTTTAGGCTATAAATAAACTTACTCATTACTTATTTCTCTGATATAAATAAATATTAAATGTATTCATTTAATTCAGTTTTTTGACATTACAATTATGTTTAACAAATTTCAGCAATAACAATTTTTTGATTATTTTTAAAAAGTACTCTATTTAAAACAGAATTCCTGACCGTAGTTTTTTATGTTATGGGACACCTTTTCAATTGATTATTTTTTTAGAAAAATTACTACAAAAATTAATGTTTTTCCATTAAAATCCCAAAAATGTGCTTTAAAATGGCAGTAGGTTGTGTAATTAGCGAGCAAAATAAAAAAGTGCTCTGCACAATAAAGAAGCCTTAATAGGAATGCTATTAAAAATTTATGTGAGAAAAAAAATTAACAGATAATTTTTGAAACAAAAAATTTGTGATGAAGTGTGAGAATATCATAAAAATTACAAAAATAGCTATAACTCGGAAACGGTAAGGAATCAGACATATGTCTATAGGACTTTTTTTGTTAGAAATAAACCCCCCTACCTCCTACTTTAATAATGATCCATCACTTTTGGGACACCCTGTATATATATATATATATATATATATATATATATATATATATATATATATATATATATATATATATATATATATATATATATATATATATATATATATATATATATATATATATATATATATATATATATATATATATATATATATATATATATATATATATATATAATACATATATATATATATATATATATATATATATATATATATATATATATATATATATATATATATATATATATATATATATATATATATATATATATATATATATATATAGCCTGTATTTTTCGTTAGCCCCGAGTTCCTAGTAAAGCGATTTTACCGATTTTTATATACCAAATTTTGTTTTATAATTAATAAAAAAATTTTACACACTTTAAAATTGGAACAAGTATTCTATAATTATTTATTTATTGCCTATAAAATTACAAATGTAATAAAAAAGTAAGCAAAAAATGCTGTCAAATCTAATAAAAAAAATTTTAAATTAAAATTCACTGGCTAATATCCAGGAGCCAGTGGTAAAAGCTCTGAGAATCGGTAAAAGGAATGTACAGAAACTTGTGCATGAAAAAAAAAACATAATTTACTTCCAAAAAAATTAAGAAATGTACACAAAAAAATCCAAAGGCAAAAGACTTAAGTTACAATCATTTAATCAGTTAATGATCAAAATAACAAAATAATATTAATAAAAATAATAATGAAAATTATTAAATGTTAATAATATCAGTATTATTATTTTATCAACAAAAAGAGAAAAAATATCAAAAAAATCAACAAATCAATCAATAACTTGAAAGAAACAATAAAAACAGCAAAATAACACGTAAAAAATACAGGGGTCGAAGTTACCCTCGCTATCGAAGTTACTCCATTTTACGGTATCGCCCAATACAAATTTTTGAAAAAATGGTATACATACGTTGCTAATGACTATGTGCGAAATTAAATTGGGCCACACTTTAGTATTCTCAATAAAAGAAAAGATTCGTAACAAGGGAAGTTCCGGGTAAAAGAAATTTACCGATTTTTTTTAAAGCGTACGTGTATCAGATTTATGCAATAATTAAATTAAATATCACAGAATAAGCCTTTCACCGAAAGAAATTAATACGGACACGACATTCTGTTACAGGAATTCACGCTATTCAACCAGATTGATAAAAACTGGTTCGGAAGAATTTAAACTCGGAAGAACTGCTTAAAATCACGCACCTGTTCGTGGACCTCCCGAGAAGTGTTGTGTTATTATGATAACAAAAAATAAACATCCATGTACTACACGATTTGGCATGGCATACTTATTTAGGTGTGTCGTCACTATTAAAAAATACCACACAACCACACGTACATTGGCATGAAAAAAATGTTTGCGAGGCGAGTACTGAGAATATTAACCAACACCCAAGCAGAAGAGCAGTTGGCCGCTCACTTTTCAGTGAAATGGTTTCTCAGCAGCTGCCTTCAGGAAAATAGCGCAAGACTTTAAGGCATCAGGGTGTCCCAAGGCCAGTGGTGTATTTAAGGGGGCAAATGCACCCCCAAGAGTTATTAATCGAAGCAAGGGTATAAAACTGCGGAAATAACAGTAAATTAGCCTTAGAATTTGCAGTTTTACATTCAGCCATATCAACAATGTGGAAAAACAAAGAAAAAGTAGAAGTAACGTTTAACAGCAATACATTAAAATAAAAAAAATAAGAAGCTTCTGCCATGAAGCTTTAGAAGTGTCGCTTAAAATTCAAAGAAATAAAAATATTCTTATAACTAGGCTCATCTTAAAACAAAAAAAAATTGATTTTTAATGTTTATTTGAAGGTATAAAGGATAAAGAAATGTTGGACAGTATTTCTAAACTTGAAATTACTTATTATAGTAGTACTAGAAGCTACAATATCTCGCTGAAAGAAAAATGTTTCACTCAAGGGCGTGCGGTGAAATTTTGAGAAAGGGAAGCAATTTTTAGAAACTTACCTATTTGTAATGTTATTCGATTCTTCGATCATTTTTTGCAAATTCGTCAATGACGTCATCATAGAAATGTCGATGCTCCGACATATTTTGGAGAAGTTTATTTTCAATGGACAACAGCGATGTATGCGAAAGTCTCTCCTGCCCCGTTGAATTTCTCACGAAATTTTTCATACGTTTAAGTGTTAAAAAATTGAGTTCTACTCATGAACTTGTTGCAGGTATTGTCAATACTAATTCACACAATTTCGACACTTCGGTGTAGGCATCTTCCAGCTCCTCGTCTTTTAAAAATTGCAGTAGTTCCTTAGCGTTATTTTTTGCCCTAATGTCATCAGTTTCATAAATCACTTTTAGTTCAGATCGTAGTAATACTCGGTCGAAGAACTGGTCATAATGAAGAAGAAGATAATAAATAAATAATAAATAAATAAATGCTTTATTGTCAAAAAAAATTTTACAATTTTGTGGACAAGCTGTTGTAAAAAAAATAGTTTACAAACATCAAAATTAGCAAACAAAACAAAACAAAAACACATCATAAATATTATAGAAAAATAATATTTAAATCAAGAATATAGAATATTAATATTATAGAATCCTAAATTAGAAATGTACTTTGTCAGTAGTACTATGTTATAAACATTTTCATAAATATAATGTAAAAAAAATAAAAAAGCAAAGTAAAAAATAAAAAAGTACGAAACAATTAAAAAAATACATATACAAAATTCGGTAAAAATGGTTGGTAATGGCAACTATCACACTAGGGGTTCATAAGGATAAATTTATGTGTTGTAAAACTCGTTCACGGTGTAGAAGGCACTTTCCAATAAGAATGATTTCAAAGCCTTGCGAAATGAAGTCAGAGATATTATGGATTTGATGTTAAATGGCAGGTGATTATGCATTTTTTTTGCATTGTAGATTACTGATCTTTTAATTAACTCTGAGTGTGGGGTTGGAAGATAGAGATCGTGCTCAGTATTTCTGAGAGGGTAGTTGTGAGAAGGTCTCTCTAATAGAGCAGGTGCATGCTTACGAATTAAGCAAACCGATTCCAAAATGAATAAGCAAGGAAGGGTTTGTATTTTATATCTTTTAAAGAAATCTCGGCAGTGAGTTCTACTGTTAAGTCTCAGTAGGTAAGGAACAGCTCTTTTTTGTAGTCTAAAAATTCGATCAAATTGAGTCGCACAACATGTACCCCAGAATGGAATAGCATATCTGAGGTGCGACTCAACAAGAGCAAAATAAACAGTTCTAGAGGTAGAAAAGCTAAGCTCCTCGGAAACAGATCTTAACGCAAAGCAAGCAGAACCCAACTTCCTTGATAAAGCGTCGATATGTGGATCCCATTTTAAAGAATCATCTACAAGAAGCCCTAGAAATTTTACAGAGTTTACGACATCAATAGTGGTGCCATTAAGGTCAAAAGGTTGCAGCGTGTTTTTATAAGACAAGACTTTCGTTTTAGAGATGTTCAAACATAGGAGATTAGAATCGCACCAGGATTTAATGGTGATTAGGTCATTAGATACAATCCTATGTAGGTCCGTGACATCTGGGTGGCTCCACGTAAAGTTGGTATCGTCCGCAAAGAGACATATTTTTCCACTAATGTTTAAATTAGCCATGTCGTTTATGAACAGAAGAAACAAGATAGGGCCTAGTACCGAGCCTTGAGGCACTCCATATTCCATTGGCCTACAAGAAGACATCCTGTTGTCAACTTTCACAACTTGATTTCTGGTGCTAAGATATGACTTAAACCAATCGAGAGGAGCCCCTCTAAATCCATAGTACTGCAGCTTGTTAGTTAATATATTATGATTCACACAATCGAAAGCTTTGGAAAAATCACAGAAATTTTTTTGAAGAAATGTATACGATTTACACAATATTGCCAAATAAACATATGTATATAAAAACTATTTTATCTGTGTGGTGGAATTCGATACGATTGAAGTTTTGTGTGAAGGCCAATCTACTGATTTTTATTTTTTTCCTCATATTTTATTTATATACATACATTCTATATTTTTGTGTTCTGTTTGTCAAGCCGAAAGTCACATTGTTTTGAATAGTAATTTTGTGCAATTTGACAATGCATCCGATTTGTTCACGCATTTAACAATCGTTCATATTGAAACAAGTATACCTTTTTCATCTACCCAATATTTTTTGCCGAGATCTCACATCTATACTCTATACTTAATATTATATATAAAAGGTTAACTGACCCACTCATCACGCTCCAGCTCAAACCGCTTGAGTTAAAAAGCTGAATTTTGGCATTCAGATTGATTTTAGTGTGTAGAGGTTCGATAAGAAAGGATTTTTCAAAACTCAAATTCCAAGGGGGTGAAACTACCCCTTAAATATTACAATATTTTTTATTTAAACAACAAATTTTGAGACTTTTTAAAAATTCATAGAGGGTGTTCAAAGGGGTGAAACCACCACTTAAATAACACAATATTTTTTCATATAAAAACCGATTAGTTTTCGAAAAAACGCTTGAACACGTGTTTTTTAATTTACTTTTTACATACATTAGAATTTTTAAGAATAAACATACAATGTGTCCAAAGGGGTAAAACCATCCCTTAAATATTACAATATATATTTTATTTAAAAAACCGTTAGTTATTCGGAAAACGCTTGAACATAATAAAACCACTGCATCGATACTCCTGTATACCATTTTTTTATTTTGTATTTTACTAACTAATTTATTTTATTTTATTATTATATTATAATAAAAAAAATATGGCTTTTATTATTTTCCTTCCATAAAAAGAAAGTTTTTATTCTAGGAAATAGAATTTTACCGACTTTTTACAACCTTTAGTTTTGCCATATATGAATAACAAAATTTTTCCAATTCATACTTGTTTTACACTTAATTTTTGTGCAAAATTTCAGTTCAATAATAGCTCTTCACTAAAATTTTAGCAGTTTATCCTTATATCAAACTTGGTTTTTGTATAAAATTTGAAATCAATCGACCATGTAGTTTTTTCATACCGATTTTTTAAACATTGAATTAATCTGCCATATTGGAACTATTTATACTTTTCCTCAAGCTGTTTTTATTAGGTAGGTTGATTATTGTATACGAGACTATATACAATGTTTTATTCGAATTTTCTTTGTTTAAGATTACCGAATTTAAAAAAAAAACACCCATTTTAAAATCTTACGAGCCGTCACTGATT
Source organism: Kuschelorhynchus macadamiae (assembly GCA_030620095.1). Taxonomy (NCBI): domain Eukaryota; kingdom Metazoa; phylum Arthropoda; class Insecta; order Coleoptera; family Curculionidae; genus Kuschelorhynchus; species Kuschelorhynchus macadamiae. The sequence continues at coordinate 728,984 of JAUTXW010004799.1, forward strand.
TTTATAACAATATTTTGTAAACTCTGATATAGAAAATCTGCCAGGAGTTGCCTTGTCAAAAAAATAATAAAGGCTAATGAATTCAAAGACAAAAAGTCTTAAAAAATTAAGCTAGAAAATTAGCAATCAATTAATTTTTCATATCGCCATTCAGTAAAAAGTCTTTAACGGATATAAAATACCACTTGCTAGACTCTTATTTCAATTTCCATAACTGACAACCCTTTAACGTTTAACGTATTGCTCGAATATTACAATATTATGACTAAGACTGGCAACATTTAATATACTTATTTCTAACGACATCCAAAAGATATATGGTTCCTTTTTTCCTAATTGGCGTTTAGGTTTCATGCCGCATTTACCCCGCCTAATGATCCCTTTTTATTTTTTTCGAAACCCTCGGTGTCCTTTATGCCCTTTTTGCTCGGCTTCTCCCCTCGATCATACAGTAAATCAGCTGGCTTCAAAAAACATGGTTTTCATAGTAAATCGAGTATAATGGTATTACAAAAGCAGATGTTTTTCGAGTGTGTCGAAAGATGAGGGAGTATCGCTACACGATAATTGTGCGTAACAAAAGCTACGTTTAAATGGTTGGGTAAATTAATATACACTGCTCCATGAAACTAATGCACACTGGTCGAAATCACTTAATTCATGGCATTGATGTTGGTAAGCCAAACTAAAGGTCCAGTATGCATAAAATTTATTATTGCCACTTAACCAAATACCACATCTAGAAAATTTTTATGTTAGAGACTAAATATAATATACAGGGTGAAGCTATTTGTCGAATATTATGTATTTTTGTAAAACGGAATCTTCATTTTAATTGCTTAAACATTTTAACACTAATAACTAATGAAACACACAGAAGCAAAATTTACTGGTTTGATTAAATATAAAAGGTGAACAAACATAATTAAAACTAAAGTATGGAAAAATTGGCTCAAAAATGTTATGTTTATCTAGTTAAATACAGATTCTTAATAAATTAAGTATAAACTATTGTTTTAAAATATAACTATATGTTTAGATTAAAAAAACATAGGCATTCAGCCAACAGCAGTACCTTTCAGGTAAACATTACTTATCGTCAGTGTTATTAAACTTTAAAACTAAGTTTACATGGTCGTTTTTAACTCCAAATTAAAAGAAACCTTCACAATAGGAAAAACTATAACATTCGGTAAAATTGTCACATCCCGAAAAACTGCCAAATTTTATATTACATATTACATAATACTTGTTTAATGATCACTAAAACTATTTCCTAAAAGCGCTTTAAAACAAGGTAGAATATTAGGTATTGTTACGCAAAAATAAGTTTTATTCGTCATCATCAGAGGAACTTTCGTTTTCAATAAAATTTTGTTCAATAAATTACACATTTGGAGATTTTAACAAATGTATAGAGTTAGGGAACAAAGATTTCCTATTTTTGGAAGGTATTTTTCTAAAACTTGAAATAATAGGATCTGAGGAAACTGTTTTCGTGAAAAATTACATCTAAATTTTTTGATGTCTTTATTTCTCGCCTCCTGGGCTTCCTCAGATAACTGACCTATAGGCACCAAAAAAGAGTTTACTTCTGAGCTATGAATGAGGATTCGATATACGGATGTTGGCATCGGATACCACGGATACAAGGAACAAAATAAATTTGCTGTTTCTACACAATATTCTAAATTTTTTTACATCGATGTCATATCCAGATGATAAAGTTTGTAAGATTATATGAAATTGAAACATTAAATTATAGTTAACCTGTAGAAAATCGGCAAAGCCATGTTTCGGTTTATCTACAATTAATCCTAATTTTAAATGCAACTGTTCCTGGATATATTATTTTCGGTCTGCTACTTTTGCCTTATCTTCCGTTTGTCTGACTTGCCACTTTTTAAATTCGATTTTGTACGACAAATGTAACAAACATTCAAAAAACCTGATCCAGGCATGCAAAGTTGAAAACCCGAATTTCAAATAAGATGTATTTAAAACTGGTCTTTTTAAAACAATTTCAATATTATTAAAGTCTTTAGAAGTGGCTCCGCATAAAAAACATTTTTGGGTGGAATTGTTTTCCGCTAGAGCATTTCCCACTTTAACGACGATCATAGTTAAGTACATTTCAAAACTATTTTTATGTAACTAGAATAACCTACAAAATTCACAAGATTATCGATTTGGAGATCTAAATTCTGTTTTTCCTGCAAAGTAAGTGTAGTTGTTTGTTTCGAAAAATGTACTTTAATAGGACGACAAAATCGGGTTGAGGCTGGTCGCGAATTCTGCCAGACTAAAGCATTATCTTCTTTATTCAAGCCTTATGGGTACAAAAGATGTAAAAAATATGCTAGCATTGGATGTCAAGCTGTCTTAAAATCTTTGTTTATACTCTGACTGACCAGAGGTTCCGTCAAACCCATACTTACAAAACAGAGTTAATTTAATTTTGTTCTTCGATTTTGCTACACATTTTATTACATCTTTTTGCACTTCTATTAGTCATTCACAGGTGTGGTTCAGCAAGGATTGTAATGGTACACTAGCCCGTTCTTCTGTTAGGAAAATATCTTTGGGGTAACACCTTTTTTTGGCACACAAGACTTCATCGTACGAGGGATAAATATCACAATTTTTAGATTTTGCTTGACTTCGAATAAACTTGTATTGAAATTTCGTGAGCTGTGCCTCTACAACTAACGAAAGCGCTTCATCTCCATTTAGTTTATTGCGTTTTGTTTTGTTTAGTACTTGGAAGTATACTTTAGCTTTATTTGGTTCTTCATGTATTTTCACGACCATTTTAGATGCATGTATCTGACCCTGGGCACGAAGTTGCATCTGGAGCGAATACGCAAGTTCTTGTGGAGTTGTAGAATGTCATGCAATTTTTGAGTTCTTAATCTTTTGGTTCTTTCAGCGCAATTGTCGAAGCTTAAAACTTTACGACCCACATTTGTTTTCTTCTTTAAAAATTGACATTTTGCATTCAGCCATTTTGCATTATTAGCAGAAAAGAACCTTTCTTTTTTCCGATTTGAAGCTTCCCATTTCTTTCTAAAGTCGCTCATGAATCTTGAAAGAGCTTTTTTTGAGTTTACTTGTAAACAATCAAAGCCCGTGCTTTTCAAAATATCTTTTTGTAGTTGTTTGTATTTTGCATCTAAGTTTTTCTGTCCTTATAAACATTTCACTTAGTTGCCTATTGCTCAAAACTATAGTTTCGTTTTTATCTATAAAAAAAATATTGTCTTAGCTTAACTTAAACTTTTCAAATAAGAAGTATCAAAAGATCTGAACTATCCTTGATTTTTTTTAATAATAAATTATAAATGAATAACTGAATTGAAATTTAAAACTTAATGTAAAAAATAATATGGCATTGACAACGGATATTTAACAGTTTTGGCGCATGCTATTTGAAAGTTTACGAAAAATGTTTAACTTAATTATAAGAATAAGTTTCATCCAACTTGACAACCTACTGCTGATCTTTGGCAGTCGCGCGGTAGATATTCTAACTCGATATTGTTTCGGACGTTTTTAATGGATGAAGATTGCTTTATATACTGTTTTTTGTAATATATATTTTTTTATTTTTATGATCCATGTGTGAGTTGGAAATATACAAGAAATAAAATGTTGGTACTGACTAGTGCAACAAAATAAACAACTAAAAAGTGCTTACGAACTTAATTTTGCAAAAATAACCAATTTCAAGGTGGTCTATGTTTGAGTTGTGAATGTAGATGAAATAAAATGTCGGTAATGCAAAAAATTAAACAACTAAAAAGTGCTAACAAACTTAATTTTGAGAAAATAACCGAAATCAAGGTAAATGGTCGCAAAGTGCCAGAACTCAGTATACGACGAACTAGTAAAGACAAAAATAAAGAGGTTCATCGAAACTTTCGCAAAAGTATGTACGATTTAGCTAACTGGATATGTGGTTGTAAAGTCTCTAACTCTATTATTACTGTTATGTTTGTTTGTTGTTTTCTAAAGACTCGTCGGACTCAATATGATGCAAAACCGGTGTTAAAGGCTTAAAACACTTAAAAGAAAAAATAAAAAAACATGCTTTTTCTGCAGATCACATGAAATGTTCGGTGAACTATGCTACCGTCGGAAGTGTTCGCACTCAGCTAGGCACAGCTTATAGAAAATCCCTTAGAGATTCTAATGAAAATGTATCCAAAAATCGTTATATTTTAAACAAAACTATAGATTTTGTAAAATTTTATGGGGCATTCTAGCTGGCACTACGTTTCCATGATGAAACGTCTTTGTCTGAAAATTCAGGGATTTTTCGAGGGCTTATACATTTTGTTGAGGAGTTGGGCCAAGATAGATTATCCGCTTTAGCAATGTTAAGTATTGAGAAATCGTTTATAAAAGGAATGTGCGTGCAAATTTAACGAACGTGTCATTCAGAATTTTTCCAATTCTAAAGAAAGAGTAGACCTGAAGTTCAAGAGAATTTAAAGCTCAATTTAAAGAAAGATTTTTATTTTAAGTATGCCTATTTTTAAATTTGTTATTGCCATGGTTTCGTTAAATAAAGTGTTAATAATGTGACCTTATTATACATTGCATCAGTTATGAAGTTTACAGACCCAGAAACACCATAAGTGAATTTTTTTGCCGTGAGCTTTAAATAAAGATTCTCTGATACAAATGCTTCTTAAAAATATTTACCAAGAAACTCAGCAGGAAAGGATTTGTTAATATCCACACCGACAAGTGGGATCAACTTTCATTTACCTGAAGTCAGTTATAAGGAAACCAACTAGTTTTATGTCTTCTAGAAGCTTCTCTTAATAGCGGGAGCGAACATCAAAAAAGCCGACACCTCTTATCGGTATTCTGTTCGGTGGTTAAGCTACGCGGAAATCTCTTGACGGATCCCAACTATACAATACAAAATTGGGGTCCATTAAAGGGATTTTTTATTTTTATATTGGTTCGATAACACAGGCCAACAGATTTTGGTGCCTGCGATTTTTTAACTGTTCCTGAGTAATTTTTGGATGCAGAATGTAAAAAAGTTCTCACATTTTGTCTATCAGATCTAGTTTTATACGACTTTCTAGAACGGAATTTACTAGAGCAGTCTCGCTGAAGGCTCCAGCAGTAGTCCGCCATCATGTGGCTATCCCATCGTCCTTGATAACGATCTTCCTTAGTTTTAATATCCTGATGGAATCTTTCCCTCTGTTCTTCAGTACAATCACCTAAGTTTTCTGGAAAACGATCTAGGTGGCTGTGGAGGTAGTGAATTTTTATACTCATGTTACAGCCGAGAATATTAAAATTTGAAAGTATAGTTTTCACTATTTCTACGTAATTCTCTGCTTTATGATTGCCAAGAAAATTTTGTACTACTTGAACAAATGAACACCAAGCGTCAGATTCAGTCTCGTTCATTGATGTGATGAATTATGGATCTTTAACAAGTTGCCTTATTTGAGGACCATCAAATATACCAGCTTTTAGTGTTTTCGTGCTAATGCCAGGAAATTTACGTGACAAATACCCAAAACAATTTCCATCTCGATTTAAAGCCTTCACAAATTGCTTCATTAGGCCTAACTTGATATGCAAGGATTTTTTCTCTTGAAACCAAAGGTTCGTTGATCACGTTTTGTTTTCCTTGAATCATGACATCTCTTGGAGGCCAATTATTGTTAACCCAGTGCTCATTTTTAGCTCTGCTGTCCCAAATGCACAAAAAAACAAGGATATTTTGTATAACCACTCTGCTGTCCAAGGGGGAAGTTAACCATTTTTAAATCAACACAAACTGCCCACTGATGTTCTTTGTATTTAATTTTTCTCAAAACTAATGTAATTGTTTCATATTCTTCCTTCATGGTAGTAGAATGACCAATAGGAATTGAGCCATATTTGTTACCGTTATATAAAAGAACACATTTTAAACTACGTTTTGAACTGTCAATAAAAAGGCGCCAATCATCTGGAGTGTATTCAGGCAAACCCATTTTTTCTAAGAGCCCTTTTATATTGTTACAGAATACCAAGTCATTTTCCTGAGCGAAAAAAGGCAGCTGATCCTTATCTCTCCTATCTACGATAAAATGTAATATTAGTACCTGGACAAAGTAGATTTTTTCTTTTAATCTGTATGCAAGTAATTCAGCGGATTCCTTTGAGAGATTCAGGTCTCTTATAAGATCGTTTAGTTCTTCTTGATTGAAACACTGCGAAGTTGCTAAATCTGCTTCAAATTCGCTGTCGTTTTCTGACTGAATTCTTTGAACTTCGTCAGACGTTGATGTTTCTGTATCATCTTCTTTCAGTTCGGGTAGACTGCTGAATGATGGAACGGGTATTTCTTACGTATGCGCTACAGGCCTTTTTGCAGAATCTAGATCAGGAAATGTCCATTTGTGTCTATTGTTTCTATTTATGCCTTTAATATTAACGAGACAAAAATAGCAGTCGTCATGATGGTTTCGCGGTTCAACACATGTTTTACATATGAAATATGGGGCCCAAGATTTATCTTGATATCCTAAATGAACGCCAAAATAGGCAAGATAAGCTCTTTTCTCAAAGTCAGAAATCGTTTTTCTGCTCTCTTTCAAACCACACACACACATAACAAAAAAAAATCGGGATGATTTACACAGGTACGTCTGCTTGTGGATGCCATTGTTTCAGTTTAGTGTCTTGATACTACAAAACGACCAAAATTTACACAAAATTATAGCACAACTTTACCTTGGAAAACTCAGTAATATAGTAAATCGAGTATAGCCAAGCAGGTATAGAAGGATCGGGTCATAGGCAATTACAGGTATAAAAGTAATTAGACGCAGTGTATTGAGTAGTTCCTAGTATAGGAACATTGGGTCAGGGACAATTCCAGGTATCCATTTGGTTAATTAGATTTTGGGAAATTTCTATTTTGACGATTAAGTACATATTTATCTTTTTATTTGTTGTCCTTTATAAGAAAAAAATATCACTTAACCTGTAATCTGTATCTCAAAAACTAGAGCTGATAGAAAAAATCTGGTGGCATTTTTGGAATCAGCGCATTAAAAACATCTAAAATCAGACGTTAGATTTCCGGCACCAAATTTTTGTTTTCATTTTTACCCTGTGTAATCTATGCAGAGTATAATCTATCTCTGGTATTAGTCCCACACCGACTTATTAGAGTTAAATTTTCAAGATGTAATAAAAAATTATTTATATGGTATATGTAGATGTGTTTAAAAATTCAAAATCAAAAGTTTTCTTGCTCAGTTTAAAAGTACATATCGAAACATATGCAATAACTGGAGAAAAAGTCAGGATATACTTATAAACTAGACAATATAAAATAACTTATATTTACGGAAATTCCTGAACATCCTAACAGCATTTTTCTAACAGCACATTTTTAAAGCGTTTTTTCAAAATATTTATGTTGGCAGCATCTTTAATTTCTTTATTCGGTTTATTTAATGATATTCATCCCGTAAAGTAAATATATTTTTGATACATAGTAGATCGGTGACTTTCAGGTAACAAAAGCACCTCCGATCTCGTGTCGTAACTGTGAGAGGATCTCACGTCTTGAAACAAACGTTTGTTACGGCATACAGAACCTTTAAATTTTTAAACGCATCGTGACACGATTCGCGGAACTTAAGACCGGTAATAAAAGGAATTGCATGCTTTTTTATAATAAAAATCCTCTTAATATGAGAACTCATACCCCAATTTAGTATACCATACCTGATTCGGGAGTATATATTGGCATAATAAAGAGTTAGAAGCACATCTCTGCTGCAGTGCAAGGACATAACACTAACAGCCACTACGCAGTTTATACGAAAGTTCGTCAACATGAAAACACCACTTTATATTTTCATCAAAAGTGATACCCAACAGTTTGGTATTTTCTGCAAAAATCAATAGATGGAATAGTTAATGTCTACCATATTGTAGTTAGATTTCATCGAGAAATTTATTGTTGTCCTTTTATTTTTATTTATCTTTTTTGTTTTGGGCCATAGTATTATTTTTTTCATTCAACATTCTCGGTTTGTATTTTTACTGAAAGAAAATTATCACTAATACCTAAAACATTGGTGTCATCAGCATATGCAACTACAGAAATTTTATTTGATATTTTATAATGTAGCAGAATAAATTATGATCTACTACATCAAAAGCACGCAAAAAGTCAATAAACATACCCAAAACCAATAATTTCTTATCTAGGAGCTCGACTATGGTACGCTGAAACTGGCACAGTGCTGTCTATGTGCTTTTATTCATAGTAAAACCATGCTGGTACGGTGACAATAGATTACACTAGCCGACAAAAAAAATTTTTTCTTGTAACACGAACCAGAATAGCTTAATCTAATAGAATGGACCTATCTAAATACGAAAATGGCAAATAGAAAGTTGTAGCACGTGGGGTTTTCTTGTTAGAGTTGTAGAACCATATCGAATGTTACGATACTTAATATCTATAGAAAAAATGATTGACTATGTTTACAGTTTTCGCCTATTAACTTACCATACATCTAAGAGAAAAGCAAACGAGAAAAATATGAACTTAAAACTAGATAAACTGTATTTTTTCCGTTTTAGGTGTACTATCTTCTCTCTTCAAAACCAACAGTAGTCACCCATCATGGCTGGATCCCACTGTTCTAATATCTTGGTGAAACCTTTCACCCTGGTCAGCACTAACAGCTCCCAAATTTTTAGGAAAAAATGACAGATAGGAATGGAGGAAGTGAATTTTTAACGACATTCTGGCACCTAAGAGTTCATTAACTAATTGTTCATAATTTTCATCCATATTGCTGCCTAACAATCCTCTTACTACATTAACATATGACTTCCATGCTCTGAGTTCCTGCCTGGTAAGATTTTCCGTAAAGTTGACATCGTCCAGCAATTATCTGATTTGTAGCCCAATAAAAATGCCTTCTTTTAACTGGGGAAAGATTTGTCTTAGGTATTTAAATCCAATCTTTTTTCACAAAGTTTTTCATCAAATATAACAAAATTTGATCAACAATTTAACATTTTGAGATCCCGGTTGAAAGAAATTTTTTACAAAATGCTGATTTATTGCACGACTGTCCCATAAACAAAGAAAACAGCAATATATTGTAACCCTTGAAGTCCCACTAAAATCGTTATAACTTTTAAGTCCCCACATATCTGCCATTTATACCTATTGTAGTTTATTTTATTCAAAATCGTGCGCATATTTTCATAATTTTCTGTCATTGCAACTGGCTGATATAGAGGGTTTTAAATTTCCATTATGCAATAACACAGAGTTATATTTTCTATGAATAAGCGCCACTCAAGTTAAACTGTCTATATCACTACACGCGCACAACAGAAGAGTGAAAACATAGCATTTCTTTTTCTGAAATTCGTAATTTTTGTTTCTTTGGCCAATAGGTTCCATTGCTAGGGAACCAGAAAGTAACGAAGGGAACCCAGAAGTTCTGACTGTTTATTTCATTTAATTCACTTTACACAATATGTCTAATGTTGTAAACAATCCAGTATTCTATATAGTGCTTTCCCTTTTTGGAAGGTAATATTTCCGTTGTAAAACTGCAAAAGGCATACTTTTTCTTTTTCCTTCATCCACTGCACCAATGATACACTACAACTAACACAGCACACATGGGGAGCCCACCGCTTAGCCAAAATATTTAAAGTAGGCTTTTTTTACATTTTCCACAAAATAAAATTGTTTGCCTGTCTTCCATAAATAACACAGAGTTCTAATTAGGGTATTAAAAAATGGTACGTATTAGGGCTTTCCCAATATTTTTTTTTATTATTGGGAGGGTATTTCCATTGTGAAAATAATGAGCGGGCTGTGTTAGAAAAATCTTTTAGGCCAGTGTTATTTGTAAAAAAAATATATATGTATCTGAAAATAATCCTTGGAGTAATTTATTTTAACGATAAAGCCTATTCGAACAGTTAAATCTGGTGGATGGTAGCTTTGACAACGGCGACCGAAATTTTATCTGCTAAGTAAACCCAAAATTAATCTGAGAAATTTTGGTCATGATTTATGCGGGACAGTTGAAAATAAATTTCATCCATGTTGTGGGCAATAAATCATTATAAATTATACGGTGTAGGAAAAGGTTAAAAAAAGGGTTATAACGAATTGCCAATTGAATTACCGGTTAATTGATTTTAATTTTAAGATGCAAATCCTATGTAAATAACTTTATTGGAGTTCTGGTATGACCTGAGGTTTTAATTGAAAAATTACGCAACTTAATAAACGTAGGCCTCTAATTTTTAATTCGCTGCGCAAAATATGCAAAGCAATATAATTTTCCACCCTCGGTCCTTTTCGTTACTGATAATGTTTTATATACAGGAAAGAAAAGTGATCGGAATTCATAAAAAAATATTTCCGTTGAAATCTTCGAGGGTAAAATGTGTGCTTTTATTTAATATCTAGATCTTTCCTGGATACATCTTCCTGAAAATAAGTCCTGCTCACGGTTTGGATCAAATTTTGTAAGTCAATGAATTAAAATTTTACATTCTCCTCTTTAAATCTGATACAATATTATAATACATACAATGTTAGTGTGTTCAGAGTCGTCACCCTACCTCTGAATTTGGAGAGAAAAAAGTGAACTGTATATTTTTAATTAGAAATTAATATTGAATTTAAAAAAGCTTGATGACCGCAAATTACTGTCGTAATTTGTATTATAAATTTAATATATCAGCGAAAAAACAATAATTAAATGAATGTCTATGCCCGTTCTTCACTAAATACTTACCTTATTTTGTTGAAAATCAGAAGTCACCGATTAATGCCTAGTTGTGTGTTTACGTTACCTTGCGACGATACGCAAACACATCGACACGACGTTCATTCTTTACTATCATACAGAGCAACAATGCTCTGAGCCTCAGTTAACAACGATCTTACTTGTACGCTCATTTCGATTGCCAGTGTCTACTAGAAATTGCTACTTAAATTGCCATGCTCTGAATCACAGTAAATAATTACTGCGAAAAAGCTTCTAAATGAAATTTTGAAGGGGAAAACTGAATTGACGAGGTAAAGTGCTATGCCAATATTTAATTTGTACCGTCAAACGGGGCTACTTTGACACCACGGGGTAACCTTGACACTGCGAACATTTTTTTTTCAATTTTTATTTTTTTGATTTTGCTTCTTTGTAAATTTTATTCTAATATTAGATTCATTTGTTACAGGTACTAACTAATTAGAAATGGTGAGACAATTATTCGAACGAATACTTAAGAAATGCACTTGAAGCTGTTGAAAGAGGCATGGCTGTCCAAAGGGCGGCAATAGTTTATAAAATTCCTCGTATAACACTTCGTAATAAGTCCCTTGGTATACACAACCAGTCGGTAGGTCATCCAAGTGTCCTTAGTAGCGGTGAACAGGAAGTGATTCGTAACACTTTACTACAAGTGGCAAAGTGGGGTTTTCCATTAACGAAGTGTGATATTCGTGCCGTGGTGAAGAAATTCTTGGATAAACAGGGGAAAACAGTGCGTGAATTCAAAGACAACTATCCCGGACCCGATTTTGTCGAAAACTTTATTAAGAAACACAACCTCTCCACACGAATCGCAACAAATATTAAAAAATCCCGATCGTCCGTAGATAGAAACGATATTATTCAGTTTTTTGACAACATAAAAGAAGCATTAGGTGATGTTGATAATAAAAACTTATACAATTACGACGAAACTAACATCGCTGATGATCCTGGGGCGAAGAAAGTTATTGTTCCCAGAAACTTCCGTAGAGTAGAACGAGTACAAAACTATTCGCGGTCCTGTGTGAGCATAATGGTCTGTGGTAATGCAGCTGGAGAATTCCTGCCCCCTATGGTAGTGTACAAGAGCTCCAATTTATATGAAAACTGGTGTACTGGAGGACCCCCCGGCACTGTTTATGGGAACAGCCCTTCCGGATGGTTCGACATGAACCTTTTTGAGCAATGGTTGTTTAAAGTTCTTTTACCCCACATAATAGCAACCAAGGAACCAGAAACACGAGCAGTTGTAGTTGGCGATAATCTGGCTAGCCATTTTTCACCACAGGTTATAAAAGCAAGCCTAGAAAATAATATATACATGTGCCCTTTTCCAGCCAACGCCACACATTTGATGCAGCCACTAGATGTGTCTGTATTTGCACCCTTCAAGAGGAAGTGGCGCGAAATATTAAAAAAAGGGCGAGAGCAGATATTCTGGGACCTTACCCAAAGAACACTTCCCCTCCTTACTTTTACTTCTGTGGAACAAAGTTTCAGATACTGTAGAGACAAATTTAAAATCAGGATTTAGAACCACCGGACTGTACCCAATGAATGTTGATCAAGTCTTAAGGAAGATTCCTAGAGGATTGCTTGAAAACTTGGAAGAAACTGAGCGAGTTCTTGATTCATCATTGGTAGAGTTTTTCAAAGAAATGAGGGGAACAAGCGAAGACCAAAAAAAAAAGAAAGAGGGGAAAGAAGTTTGAAGCTGGAAAACAGATGACTATCAAAGACCAAGCAATTCCCAGTGAGCAAATCGAAAATGAAGTAGGATCTCCACCCCAGACAATTCCATACAACAGCGATCAAGAGTTGCCTTGTTTCTCCGACACCCTTCCAGGGCCATCAGGAATACGAACGAAAAAGGTCAAAGTCAAAGCCAAGAAACCCGAGAATAAACCTAAAGTGCGTCCTCTTATTAATATAACTAAAGCAAGTTTAAGGGGTGAGAACGATTCAAATTCAAAATGTGCCTTATGCCGCATGCTTTTTAAAAACTACAGAGGAAGGACCGAATGGATTGAATGTGTTCAATGCAAGAAGTGGATTTGCGGATTTTGTAATTCAGAAAGCACTGATCCATTTTATGTGTGCCCAGTTTGCGAAGACTCACATGACGAACCGGAGGAACCATTTGCCGATGACAGCGATGAGGATAGAACCTTTAACCCTGAAACTGAGACCGAAAAGGATCGAAAATTAAAAAAGCTTAGATTTAAGTTTAAATTTTTTATGCTTATGCCAAAAGATTTTCGGTTAAAACATGTTTTCTTAGTTTCTTATGTTTAATCTTTCGTTCCTACTTGCCAAAGAATTTTTTTGTTGCTGTTTTAGACTGAAATGTTTTTTATTTTATTTTTATAGGTAATGTAAACCGTAGATTATCACGTTTTCTCGAGTTTTTTGCTTAAGTTTGAAACTAATAATAAAATATTATAATTAAAAGGTTTTATTTTAATAAAGTGCCTTAAATATTCGTTTTTTAGTAAAAAAAAACTGTTTTTCTTAACAAAAAAAAAAACAAACCTAAGTGCTGAGTTTGTCCAGTAGCAAGGCTGCTTTTTTCCCAAGTCAACAAAACGTACACGAGCTTTGGACTCCATTGTCCACAAACGATTGCCCAAAGTAGCTCTTACTTGGTGAAACTATAATGGCAGACTTGTTTTAATTTTAATTTTAATTATTTGTTAAACATATTTTCAGAAATATTTCCATTCTCGGACGTTTTTAATATATTACAAACTAAAACAAATTATATTGGTTTTTGCCTAAAAAAAGTAGAAGTCCATGTTAAGCCAAAAAATGACCTATTTTGGGAGAAAAAGATGACGTTAAATGTAGAGCCACGAGCCAAGCGTCTTCGAACAAACAAGGTGGGAGATGTTCAAACATCATACAGACGCCTCTTGTATGAAATAGTCGATCAAATTCAGCAACAAATAAACTATAGATTTAACGGTTTAAGTGATTTTAAATTCCTCGATCTCTGCAATTTTGATGCATTTAAAGGAAAAAAAATTCCAGAAGCGTTTAAATCTCTTCTTCTTCATTATGGCCAGTTCTTCGACCGAGTGTTACTGCGATGTGAACTAAAAGTGATTTACGAAACTGATGACATTAGCGCAAAAAATAACGCTAAGGAACTAATGCAATTTTTAAAAGACAAGGAGCTGGAAGATGCTTACACCGAAGTGTCGAAATTGTGTGAATTATATTGACAATACATGCACAAGTTCATCAGTAGAACGCAATTTTTTAACACTTAAACGTACGAAAAATTTCGTGAGGAATTCAACGGGACAGGAGAGACTTTCGCATACATCGCTGTTGTCCATTGAAAATAAACTTCAAAAATATGTCGGAGCATCGACGTTTTTATGATGACGTCATTGACGCATTTGCAAAAGAAGATCGAAGAATCGTATTACATTACAAATAGGAAAGTTTCTAAAAATTGCTTCCCCTTCTTAAAATTTCACCGCACGCCCCTGATATATATATATATATATATATATATATATATATATATATACAGACAAAAATTCATACGGGTATGATTAAGGAAAACCAACTGTACATTTTTTATGGTCAAAAAGTTTCAATAGAGTGGCATATTCAACATGAATGAAAATTGTTAACATTACAAAAAATCCAATTTGCGACTATTTTGTTCATAATGTCATACATCTCATTGATTTATGTTAAGAAATGTACTTTTCTAAGAAATGGTCGGCGAAATGAGAGTTCTGTTTTTTTAATCCATATGAGGAGTTATGCTCTTTGAATCTAACATCGAAACTTCTGCCTGTTTGTCCTATATGGCAGCTATTGCATGCGTCGCATTTTAACTTCTAAACTCGACACTTTTTATAATTATTTATTTTTGTGTTGTCATTAAAAATCAAATTAGAAAGTTTTTCTGACTGTCGAAAAGTAACTTTAGTACTTTAATTAATTAATTTTCAAAAGATATAAATCTAGTTAAATTTTCTTCTCCATATTACAAATGTATCATCTACATATCTAAACCAACATTGAGGTTGTAAAGGAGCAGAGCTTAAAGCAGTTTCCTCGAATGCCTCCATAAAGATGTTCGCTACCACAGGCGATAGCGGAGATCCCATGGCGGCACCCGAGGTTGCATCTGTTTCAGGTTATTATAAACGATAAGAAACTGGACAGCTCATTTACCAATTGCCCTTGTTCTTGAAGCTTTAAGTTCAGGTCGTTTAAACTGTGATGTCTGCCAGGAATGCCAAGTTACAAAGGCATGTTAGATCACAAATTTGTTTTCTATTTCATTTCCATGAAAGCAGCTATTTCTTTTCTAAGGGCGTAAAATCTTTTTAAATTTTGTCTTTGCTTAGCCACCTTACTGTGCAATAGTATGCCACATCATCGTGTTCTGAAGAGAGTTCATCAAAAATGTTTTAAACTGGCGATGGTTAAGACCACGGAATCTAATGAAATTGATGTTATACTTACTACCACATCCATAACGTTCTTCAGTCGAATGGACTTAGAACACCAGTTTTGTTGGTGAATAATGTAATGTAGAATTATTAGTTTAATTCAATAATTCAAAATTGTAAACTAATTTACTTATACTTGTCCCTTGTAGTGGCCGTAACACGCAACACCTCATGTAAGAATAGCTAACTAGACTGTGTCAGATAAATCAGTACTCTCACCCAAAGCAATCGATACTGCTTGAAAACCAACCAATCTATCAGTCAATGTTTTTTTTATATCACTAGCCATCATATCTATACGTCGAACAACACTTTTTCAAACTTTTTCTTCTTTTCTGGGTACAAAAGTTCTTCACCATCTGCTAGACACACTTTAAGAAACTCTCCTTCAGAATTTTTTTTAGGCTGAATTGGTGTAAATATTTTCCGCGTCTTTTCTTATCAGTTGTTAAGAAGTAATGACTTGACACGGCCACTGAGCGCTTTATATATTAGCCTTAATAAGCAACTAGAATACTCACTCTCGAATCGAGAATCTCGAACGAACGCATTTATGCAAAGCGAGCGCTCAGAGCCGACTGTTATTCATAAGGCATCGCTCGGAGCGCTTCAAGGTCATCGGGCGGCTTCCCGAATGTTTATGTTTGTCTTTATCTAACGACAATTTCTGACTCGATCTGTGCCTTTCCACTGCGGACAGAAGTGAAGAATACAGTTTTAGGTTGGTTGACAATAATTTCAAATAAACTATGTGTGCTAAATCTTTACTGGTGCAGGGTCGGATCCGGACAAGTAAAGTTTCTGAGTTAATTTAAAAATATCGATATAAAAACAAAAAACTGATTATATCCCAGATATTACCGTAGTTTTATATTTTGAGTTCCAAAGAATTCAGACAAATAAGAGGTAATGTTTGTGTCTAAAGAATTATTATTTGAAACGTTTAGGCAGAACAGCTTAAATTTAATTTACATGTATGGATTATATATAGTACTAGTGTCGCCTGTGGGAATATTGAATTTGCAGAGTAAAGGAAGTGCACATCCGTGTTCGCAATTAAAACGAAATGGCCCTATCTGGCTTTGAAAACGTCCAGGGGATTGAGGAATATCCCAAGGTAACATGAAACTCGTCAAAAAATAGTTGAAATTCTAATATCTGGAAAACCTGTCTTGATAGTGGAAAATATTTTAAGAGGTTTATACGCTTTTTCGGTATTTCGTTGAATAAATTACAGTTTTATTTTGAGACATAATATTTTGTTAAAACAAATATGCCAACGGCAAGTTTTTTATAATACTTTTTAATAAGTTATGTATTAAGTTCCTTACGTCACTAGTTGTGTAATAGATAAGAAACACTCGCATATGTTAATAACGATTTATCACACGTGTGTGGTAAAAACTTTTATCTACGATCATTTAAAATCTCATCCGAGTTATAATATAATTTTGCCCCTCCCTGTATTGTAAGCAACCTATTTTGATACTGCTTTGACAGACGTAAGTGAAAGTTACTCAACAAGGTATTGGTTGCCCTTAACGACAGGATGTAAGTCAACTTACATCCCTAGGGAAATAAAAATCTAAAATTATTATAAGTAGCTTTTATTTTTGATTTCATTAACATATTACAAAAAATCTGGTGATAGTAATTGAAATGAATATTAATGGAACAATTATTACAATTATTCACATTATTAACAAAATTTAGAAACACGTTTTCTCGTTTTTTCTCGATGTGTATTACATTTTTTGACTCCACAGATCCTTCACTGTGTCGTCACTTTTTGTCATTGTAAATGTACGTGACATTCCATTTTTGGAGTCAGGAATGGTCACAATTATGACTTCTTGACTTATTTTAACATTGTCCATTTTCATTTCACAGAGTTCATTAGAACGGCACGCTTCAGCAATTCCCATTACCATTACGACTTTCATCAATAAGTATGTATCATCGGGAACTTCAAGCATGAACTTATTCACATCTTCCCTGCTAAACACATTCGATTTTTTGGGTCTATAACCATCATTTTTTCTTTTCAAAAATGCTCGAAGTTTTGGATACTTAGAAATATCTATATTTTCCTCTATAAAAAGGGTGGACTTCAACATCGAATACTCCCACCATAAGCTTGGTGGGGACTTTAATATAGCACTTTTTTCGTGGAAATACGCCAAAAACAAGGTTTCTGAGACTGCAATAGCCGTCTTGCTTTGGCACCAATTCTTAAAGGATTTATATGCTGCTTCATACCTTTTTTTCGACTTTTCCGGTAGTAGAGGTAAACAAGCAATAATCGCTGATTCTTCTATGTCTGAGACATCCATTTTGTCCACACAGAATCAAACAATTCGACTTCTTCAAACTTTTCGCTATGAATTCTTAACTTGACGTTGTTGATAAAATAAAAACTGCTTATGTTGCTCTGGCAATGGATCACGGCTGCCTTCGTAATTTAATGAGAATGCTATCGAATGTAATGGTAATGAAAATCCAAAATTATATCCATCATTTTCTTGTAAACATACCATACAGTGTGTATCAGCCAAATGGAATAAATTCGATAATAAATAAATGGGGGCGTGTTCGGAAAAACGCTTGGACCCGTCGATTGGTATTTTTAGTTGCTCATTTTCTCCAATAGAAACTTTTTATACAGGGTGTGTCCTGTAACAGTGGTCAATGCCAACTTTCTTATTTCAAATGCAACACCCCGGATATTATTTAATTTTTGGATTCTTTAGGAGATTCTAAACATATTTTTTGTTCAATGTCCTAGACCTATCTTCAACTATTTCGGCAATATTAAGTGTTTTCAAATTTATTGCAAAAATTAAGATTAAAAAAATAAAATTATTTATTTCTTCATAATGTATAAACAAAAGTAAAAAGTTAATTTAGGAACTGTTCAATATGCTCGCCGCGAACGTCTTGGCAAATTCCTAATCTTAAATAAAAATTTCTTCTAACGTTATTTAGCATCTCAGGCGTGACCGATCTAATCGCAAGCGTTATTCGTCTTCTTAAGTCAGCTAAGTCGAGGGGTTTAGTTTTGTATACAACATTTTTAATATGTCCCCATAAGAAAAAGTCTAATGGCGTCAGATCAGGAGATCGCGCTGGCCATTCTAACGATCCTCGTCTCCCTATCCACCGATTTGGAAATATTCCGTTGAGGTACTGCCGGACATTAATTTGGTAATGGGGCGGTGCTCCATCTTGCTGAAACCATATCATATTCGCTGGAACTTGTGGGTTTGCTGGATCCGGATACAAATTTGTCACGACATTATTTTGGAGCAGTACTAAATAATTATCGCCATTCAAATTGCCGTCAATGAAAAAGGGGCCTATAATATGATCCCTAACAATTCCTGCCCAAACATTAACCTTTTCAGGATATTGAGTATGTTCTTCGCTGATCCAGTGAGGATTTTCCCTAGACCAATAGCGGCAATTTTGACGATTTACATGACCGTGAAGTGTAAAGGTGCACTCATCCGAAAACAAAACATGTTTTAATTGAATAACATTGTTATCCAACATAGCCATCATTTGTTCACAAAAATAAGTTCTCCGATCATAATCGTCTTCCATGAGCTCCTGAGTTGGTATCACTTTATAGGGAAGCATTTTATTTTCTTTTAATGTTCGAATAATCGACGAATGGCTAATATCGAACATTGCGGCGGCTTGTCGACTAGAAATATGTGGGTTTTCCTCAAACTCAAGCATAATATCCAATTTAGTATCATCATTTATTGAATTGGCAGCTGCTTTTTTTATCTGCCTCACATGTCCAAGCTCGCGAAACTGCTTTTCTATTTTACTAATTGTCCCTTGGGATATATGCGGCAAATTTGGAAATTTTTCATGAAATAAGCGAGCAACTTCCACTTGTGTTCGTGTGTTATCTCCATAACCAATCATTTGTAGAATTGTTATTTTATGAATTTCTGTTAAATGAACCATTTTTCTGATACTAGGTATTATGCAGTTAACGAAATTCAAAAGACTATGACACTGACACTGACAACTACTGTCTTGCAAAGAGAAAGGCCAGGCATTTTACACAAAAGTAAACAAAACTTAAAAGTAAACAAAACTGGCTCTTTTTGTTCCATATCAATAAAAAGGAACGCTAAAATGGTTTTTGCTTACATTCTTAATATGAAGACCTAAATGGTAAATAAGTATTGAGTGTGTTGTAGCGAATTTTTGTAATCAAATAAATAGTTCAGTAACCAGAGCCACTTTCATGAATAATAATAAATTCGAAATAAATAAAATAAAAATAAATTTGAAAACACTTAATATTGCCGAAATAGTTGAAGATAGGTATAGGACATTGAACATAAAATATGTTTAGAATCTCCTAAAGAATCCAAAAATTAAATAATATCCGGGGTGTTGCATTTGAAATAAGAAAGTTGGCATTGACCACTGTTACAGGACACACCCTGTATAAAAAGTTTTTATTGGAGAAAATGAGCAACTAAAAATACCAATCGACGGGTCCAAGCGTTTTTCCGAACACGCCCCCATTTATTTATTATCGAATTTATTCCATTTGGCTGATACACACAATATTATATACTATATGGGATGTAAGTACATTAGCCATTCTCGAATTTTTTGCCAGCCCTTGTTATCACTCGGGCGCAAACTCGTCCTCGACTGGTAAATGTTACTTACATCCCTTATAGTATTACATTTTTATCAAAAGATTACTTATCGTCAAATATTTAAAAACAAATTACCTCTGTTACCTGTTCTTACTATACCATAGCAACCAACTAACTAAGTTTTTGTTAGGAAACATTAGAAAATAATGCTGTCATGAGCGTTTTAGATCTTCCATCGGACATGGCAAAAGTGGCTACAGGCGTAGTTTTCAGTCTTCTGCCCGAAAAATCACGGACAAAATATGAGTTGGCTTACTTCCGGTATCAGAAATGGTGTGAAGAAAAGAACATAAACACTATTTCCAATGAGAAGGCATTGTTAGCATATTTTAATGATCTATCCAAAGTTCAAAATCCATCTTCAGTTTGGCCAAACTATTTAATGTTGCTGAGTGTGATATCTACTAGAAAAAATGTGGATATTAATAAATACTCGCATTTATTTATTGCGTCTTTAAAAAGGAAGTCGGAAGGATATAGACCTATAAAATCGAAGATATTAACGAAAAACGATATTGGTGTTTTCTGCAAGAAGCTGATGGTAACAAGTTTTTTATGACGAAAGTAGCACTTATTGTTGGACTAGCAGGAGCATGTAAAAGAGAAGAGCTGACAAACTCTCTTGGAAAATGTAAAAGATGAAGGTGCGTGATTTGTAATACCATTCACGAAAAATTGCTCGAGTGTTTGTATCCGAAATTAGGTCAAGTTACGCCGCAAACACGTTGGTCATGGTCGTTTCTTCGTGTGGTATAAAAACGGTAAATGTAGAAAATATTGAATAAGACTATTACTTTGTTTTTAAAATTATCCAATGGAGAATAATATACCGGGTACATGCTTTAGAAGGTCTTTTATATTACTACTAGCCAACACCGGAGTGGATATTTTGACCGTAAAAAGGCACGGGTAATGGTGTTCAAATGCAGTTGCAGAAGAATACATTGAGGCTTCGGAAGAAAAAAAAAAGACTACTTTAAGTAAACTTGGTAATAAGGAAAATGAAGCCACTAGTATCTTAAAACTGAACATATTTAGTGCAAGTTCATGGCAAGTTAAGGCAAGTTTTTCAAGTACATCTGGTATTAATTTAAATAACTGCAATAGTTGAGTAATTAGTATTTACAATAAATAGTTTGTAATTGCTGTATTTTAAACAAATATAAATGTATTTTCTTTAATTCTGTTTTAATTTTAATATTAGTAGATGTCATGACCGTACGAGTGCGGTAATATCTAACTTTACCTAAGTAAAATTAATTTCTTTTTATCTCACGATCTTAGATAAAATATGTAACTTAACCAGAACATGAAATAAGTGTAATAAGATGAAATTTAACTTGCTGCTTAATAGGATAGTGAATATAGATCAACATCGACAGGTAAGTGTAATTAAATTTAATCTATTATGTAAAATCAAAAATTAATATAAACTAATTTTTATAAAGAGTTAGATTCACAAACTGATCTCCCTACCTTTAAGTAAAACTAATTAAAATTTTGACAATAGATATTTAATTAATATAACTGATAAAATTGTAAAAGAAAAGTTATGTAAAAACTATAAATATTATTACCCTAATATCAATGAAAATACAACTGCATACAACGTTATATGGTATATAGCAAAGAATTAGAATAGCATACAAAACCAATAATAAAATTCTTTAAATAAGTACATCAAAAATAATAAAACAAAATGTAATAAACGTGAACAGCCAGGTGTACACGAACTAAATTGTGGAGATTGTGACAAAATTTATATTAGGTCAAAAGGCAGTTATTTTGGTAAAAGGTCATAAATTGAACATACTTACTGAAGTCTGTAGAAATAAATGAGCTCAAGCATTCAAATTGATAGTTAAACGATCAGCTAGAATTCAACAATTCACTTCTGTTAAAGATATTTTAATAATTTTGAGTAGTTTAAGATTAGGGCTAGTATTTAAAAATTCCCAGATTTTTTTATATTTTTGAAATTTCCGAATCGCTGTCTTACATCCAGTTGTATTAATATTCCTTTAATTTTTAAGTTTTTATTCATTAATAATTTCATTATGAATTTCCAACGAGTATCGGATGACACAATCATATTTTTAACTGAAATTTGTATGAGAAAATCTAAAACATGTCAAATGTTGCAAATGAACCAAGAAAATATCGCAATAATTTTTTTTATATGTGGAAAGGGTAGAATATTTTTTACGACTTACCTAATTTTTGTATACTAAATCAATTCTACTATCCTTCATAGCAGCAAGACAATGGACAAATACAGCCTGTAGCGCTTTTTCTTTTTCTTTTAAGGGCCATTTAGATGGCCAGACATCACACTTGCGCCATCGTAACATTGCCCTATTAATTTATGTTTATAGTCAAATTGGTCCAAAATTTGATCGAATATAGAAATAAATCTCTTGACTAAAACTGAATCCTTCTGAATTATTACAGTATCTTAAAATTATGGAGCACTAGGAGGTTTGCGTAATATCAGTGGTGTCATCCACTTGCAAGAAAAAAACTGGTGTTCATTATTTCATTTTTACATGATAATTTAAATAATCAAAAATGTCTTCAATTAAATTAAATTAATAATTAATTATTTCGTTTTGAATAGTTTTCGAATCACCAGTAAAAACATTTTTAATTTTTTCGTGATGATCTTTTAGCTCTTGGGAACTTCTCGATATTAATAAACCTAAATCCCCCTATTTATTGACTCGCTGCTCTCATCATGGCGAAAGACTAACTCTTGTTTTGCAAGGTACAAAAATGCGTCAATTACAAAGCACATAAATAGTCTATTTAATCGGACGTTTTCGTTAAAATGTGTTTTATATAGTTTAGCATTTTCTTTTAAAATATCAGCTATAGTGCTTTGCTTTTTTACAAATGTTTTTAGCATTAATTTGCATTTTAAATGCTCCGTCGAGTCTTCATGTTTATGTGAAGAGCTTCATATATTTAACACACCTGTAAATCTCTTCTTATTCCACACTGAATATTTATTGGAAACTAGTAAAGAAGGCCAGCAAAACAATTTTTGAAATATTTGATTACTACCCTATTCTTGTTACCAAACAGTAAGCAGCATGATTTGTTAGGATTAAGAGGAAGATTATGATCACTACAAAGTTGGTAAAATCTGTTGAGGTCATTATTAATTATTGTCTGGCCCTCCAAGTAACAGTAGCAGCTCGCGGGTGAAAAAGTAAGTGAAGTGCAGATGAAGCAAGGAAATATCGCAATAATTTTTTTTTCTGAATTGTTTTTATATGTGGAAGGAGTAGAATATTTTTTTACGATTTACCTACATTTTCTATATATATATAATCACCTCCAGACATTCCTTTTGAATCGAAATATTGCCTAGAGAAGTAAGTCTTTTTTAAGATATTGTATTTCTTAAACAAGTTTTTACACGTTTGAGGCAAGAAAAACTTCTTTCCACTGAAGCACTTGTCGACGGTATTGTCAAAATAAGGGAAAACTTTTATGCTTTGGTTAAAATGTCTTTATTTTCATTAATTTTTTTCACTTGCTCGTGCAGCGATATATTCCAATTACTGTCATAGGCAAAAATAAGACCAAGCTCATTTTTAAGTCGTTGAGTTTTTAAAAATATTTTCCCATATAACTGTAACAAATTTTCAAACGGGCCAGTCGGAAAATTTAAACTATATTCGAAAAATTTAGCAGAATCTGTCAAATACAAAAATGTTAAGTTTTTCAGAGTCTTGAAAGCTTAGTGTCATTTCCATTAAAATATGGTCCAATATTTCATAAAAAAGGTTCTATACTTAGCCCTAATTTCTTCAGGTGAAAGCTTAGCAAGCTTGTAATGATTTATTTCTGTAATAGAATTTGCTTTATTAAACATGGTATTAAAAAAATGTTCATTTCTTTTTTTACAGAGTGCCTCACGACGGTGTTTTATATTGGATATGCAAAAATGAATGCCAAACGATTTTTTTTTGGAAGAACGCAACTGGAACAATGACATTTACTAACTTCGAATTTGGAGACCAACGAGTTTCTGTAATTGTTGTTATACGCCTCGTAGATGCAGATATAAAAGTATACGTTCGTTTAGCTGAGCGAATAAATGAGGGAATAATATATAAATATTTCTAAACTTTGCTGCATCAGGACAAATACAGTCTGCGGCGCTTTTTGTTTTTTTTTTTTTGAAGACCATTTAGATGTCCAGACATCACACTTGTGCCATCGTAACATTGCCCTATTAGTTTATGTTTATAGTCTAATTGGTCCAAAATTTGATCCAATATAGAGAATATAAATTATCCGACGTTTTATCGGAGCTGACATTATAAAATCCTAAGAATCTCTGGACTACTGAACCTTCTGAATTAACGTATCTTAAAATTATGGAGCACTGGGAGGTTTGCGTAATATCAGTGGTGTCATCCACTTGCAAGAAAAAAAACTGTGTGTTCATTATTTCATTTTTTACATGATCATTTAAATAATCAGAAATGTATTCAATTAAATTCAAATAATAATTAATTTATGAATAGTTTTCGAATCACCAGTAAAAAGATTTTTAATTTTTTCGTGATGATCTTTTAGTTCTTGGGAACTTCTCGATATTAATAAGCTTTTTAAAATTCCCCCTATTTATTGACTCGCTGCTCTCATCATGGCGAAAGACTAACTCTTGTTTTGCAAGGTACAAAAATGCGTCAATTACAAAGCACATAAATAGTCTATTTAATCGGACGTTTTCGTTAAAATGTATTTTATACAGGGTGTTTCATAACTTATCCACGAAATTTTAACGACATATGCACTGTTACGAAAGAAGTTGATTTCTAAAAAAAAATTTAATAAAAGTCCTATAGAAATTAAGTTATAATACTGAGTGTCAATAACAAAATGAAAAATAAATATCTGTATTTTGCGCTCATCGTTGCGATATCACAACACTCATTAATAATTTCTTGAAGCAAATATTGTACCAATCCACTAAAGAAAACAAAATACCAGGAATTTTTTGTTTTTTCATATTGATAAGAACATGTAATTAATGTTTAATCTGTATCGTGAGTGATCTGAATGAACAACGGTCGATTTTTGTGAATTTAAAAAAGTATTTTGCGAGTTTACGTTTTTCGATATTTATTAAAAATGGCACATGTGTAAAGTAATGAGGAGTTAGTGGATATTGTTTTAGCGTACGGAGAAGCAAGGCAAAATTCGCAAGCGGCTTCTCGTTTGTATGCAAACCGACTTCCGAATAGGCATATACCACATCCACAAGCATTTACTTCAATTGTTTTACGTGCACGTGCTAGTGGAGATTTGCGCCCCAGACGTGGGGTGGATGGGGGTCGGGTTCGCCCACAACGCGTTTTAAACGCCGAAGAAGAAATTTTGCATATTGTGGAAGAAAATCCAGGAATAAGCACAAGGAGGTTAGTCCAACAGGTACCAGAAGTCTCACATGCGACAGCGTGGCGCATATTACATGAAGCCCAACTGTACCCTTATCACGTCCAGACAATCCAGGCGTTGCTACCCACAGATTACCCCCTCAAAATAAGATTTTGTGAATGGTTGTTGCAAAAAAATGCTCGAAATGCCCGTTTTACAGCTGATATGAATCAATTTTTACTCATAATGGTATAACCAATCTTCACAATACACACGTTTGGTCCTTTGAAAATCCTCACGCAATAGTCCAGACAAACTTCCAACATCGTTTTTTCTTTAAACATGTAGGTAGGTATTGTCGATGAACGTCTAATTGGACCGTTCATATTGCCAGATCGGATGAATGGTCACCAGTAGATACTCTGGATCGGTAGGGGTGGACCAATTGCATGGCCTCCACGGTCTCCCGATCTAAATCCTCCGGACTTCTTTTTATGGGGATACTTGAAAAATGAGGTATACCGTACTCCAGTTCAGAATATTGAAGATCTGCGTGACCGAATCACAGTGGCTGCCGATAATTTGAGGCTTCAAGCACAGCAGGAAGGAGGTGTATTTCAGTTAGTGCGCCGAAATTGGATTAGACGCGCACAAGCTTGCATTGAAGCCAATGGAAACAATTTTGAACAGCTTTTATAAATAAGTGAACTGGTAAACTGTATTATTTTATTATCTCGATTTCTGTACGACTTTTATTACATTTTTTTTTGAGAAATCAACTTCTTTCGTAACAGTGCATATGTGGTTAAAATTTCGTGGATAAGTTGTGAAACACCCTGTATAGTTTAGCATTTTCTTTTAAAGTATCAGCTATAGTGCTTTGATTTTTTACAAATGTGTTTAGCAAGAATTCGCATTTTAAATGCTCCGCCGAATCTTCACGTTTATGTAAAGACTTCCATATATTTACCATGCCTGCAAATTCTTCCTTATTCCACACTGAATATTTATTGAAAACTAGTAAACAAGGACAGCAAAACAATTTTTGTAATATTTGACTACTACATAACCATTTGTACGCCGAAAACCAGGATGACGATTAAAACTTTGATCTTGTTCCTTTCATCGATTAAATGAAGTTTCCAACAAAATGCAAACCGCATCCGTGATCGGATTCATCGATAATGTAAATTAATAAACCTGACACCAAATAAAGTTGTAACAACACCATAAATAAATGTAACACAAAACAGTCAACCAAGCTGCAAAGGAACTAACCGGTTGCAGCGAAATCCGCGAAAATAAAAGTAAACAACCACCGCAAACTGAACGACACGTGGGTGTAGTGTACTGTGTTAGCAATTCACCGAGAGCGTTGTATGGCGCTGGTTAACATTAATCTTCCATATGGTCGACGTCATCGCGTACGCATTGTCATGGCAACGTAGTAGGAAAATCGTAAACTAAACATAGCACCTGCAGCAAAGTCGAAGCGGTTTGCGTCCCTGTTATAGTTGTTATAATAAAGTTCGATTGAAAGTTTTAAAAAGACATGCCGCCAACGGTCAAGTAAAATATTTGTTCGAGATGTATGGTTTATTTTTTGCCAATTAGGTGAATAAATGAATGTAAAAACTGAAATTTTAAGATATATATATATATATATATATATATATATATATATATATATTAATATAGATGTTTGCTTGTTTATTTTTCCTGGCGAAGTAGCACTTTACCTACTTAACCTGAATAGCCGTCACTGCCAAGTAATCGTCGCCATTAAAGCAGTTAAACTCTGGTACGACTTCAAGAAGGCGGAACAAAATTGCGACCAATTAAAATGTTTCAAAAATCAACGGAATTTTTCTTATTCAATTGACTTCAAATCTTTCACACGAATTAAATGTGATATGGGATGTACCAATCCATCATTACAGAATGAAATGGCGGTCTTAAAAAATTAGTGAAGAAGTGCTTATTCAATTTATTTTAAATTATATCCAAAAATCAAGTGTGCTATAGGTGGAAACTGGTAAAATGCTGGTATGAATCCAATATGAAAGAACAAAATGGTTCCCATTAAAAATGGTATGTTAATTAATCCTAATAAAAGTTTAAGAAAACGAACAAAATTCCGGGTAAAAAAAATTTACGGATTTTTTTTAAAATCGTGGATATGTTATCTGCTCTAATATAAATATGTATCCCGCATAGCAGCAGCTTCAGGCTCCAACTCGTCCGCTCTTCGCTGAACACAAGCAACTTCATTAAACTTTTTAATTATTTCGCAAACAGCCGTTTGATTAATGAGCGTCCCACGACAATATTTGTTTTGAAAATCCTCGCAAAATGTACGGTACGGTATTTTAGAGAAATGAAAACATCACTTTAGAGTAATTCAAATTAACAGGAAGTTTAACGGCCATTCGGAAAAATAATTCTGCCTTTGATAAGCTTATTCAGGTATAGGGTCCAAAACTCATGGATCATTATACCGACAAGCCTTTAAGCATTTTTCATCATCTCTACCGGCACAATTGACGACGTTTCGCTCTTTTGGGGCTCATCAGGCCAATGCAGCCATATGGTAGAGATGATGAAAAATATTCTTAAATAAATAAACTTCCTACTAATTTATCCACGGACGTTATTTACTTTTTTATTCAAATTAACGTAACTCAGTTTTTTATGGATGAGCATTGATACAAATACAATAATATTGTACAAAAACATAAAACCGACTTAAAAAAAATGCAAATCATGTACTTTAATTCAATAGTTTAAGAGATTATTGATTTTAAAGCTTAATCTACCAGCAAGTGGAGTTCTTTAATTTAAGGGTGTTAAAAACTTGAGTCTATAAAAACTGCACAATAATAAATACCAAGCATGTACTTACGCGTCATCTAAGTAAATGTTCTAAATGTCCACCTTCACTCTACTTGTAGTAATAGAGGTTTGGCTCAAAACGTTTGTAAACGAGTACTTTGAAGGCACTCGTTTACAAATGTTTGTTGCAAATCTTATAATGAAGTTGGTTAAGTCGCATATATTTTGCTTTTTAAGTGACCCCATAGAAAAAAATCCAGGTGTGATAAATCTAGCGGACTTGGTGGCCATTCAACAGAACCTCTTCTTCCAATCCATTGACCTGGAAACATCTGATCTAAAAATTGTCGACCAAATATTGCATAATGTGGCGGGGTACGGGCCTGTTGGAACATCAACCTATCCTCAATGTACCGCCGATCATTCTAATTTTCAATTAAAAGCTGTTAACGCTAGCTCTATGGCGTCTTGTAATAATTGTAAATACATTTGACCTGTCAAATTTCCAGGCAAAAAAAGGACCAAATATATGATCGCCAAAAGTACCATCCCAACTTAATTTTTGGGGATGTTGGGTGTGTACCTCATGATAAATTCTGGGATGAGAATCGGACCAATATCGGCAGTTATGACGATTTACCATGCCGTTTAAGAAAAATATCATTCATCAGAGAAACAAGTGTTGAATAGAAGGTTTTCATCGTTTATAATTCGTTCACGATATTGTAATCGCCTATCAAAATCGTATTGATTATGTTCTTGTACAAAACTTGGAAACTATGGGCTTTAAGAATCTTTTGGATACTACGTCGACTAATACCAGGCACAGATTCCAATTGGCGGTACTTAAAGTAGGATCTAGATAAACTTGCCCTAAAACCATCGCTTCTGTTCCTTCGTTCCTTGTGGAATTTTCAATGTTGCATTTTTTATGGGCCACTGATCCAGTTTCCCAACATTTAGCCACAAGTTTCAGAACGTATTTTCGATACACGTTGTTGTTTTCATGTCGCTCATTAAATATTTGTTATGTTCTATTAGCGCAACGATTATTTCCGAAAAATATTTCGATCATTTCAATTCATCCTGCCATGCTGTGTACCATGGTTAATTTCAAAAGCGTTAAAAGGTATTTTAGCAACCAGGTTTGGATTGATACGCAATCGCGAACTATGTATTAAATTCTTATTTAAAATTAGTAAAATGTAAAAAAATTAACACAGTAGCAACTTTGCCACAACAATACTCAAATCGCTATTTTCAACAGTAAAATGATAAACAAACTAGTTTATTTATAAATAATTTACTGTCAATACGTATTAACAAAAAACCCCCTTTCCATTTAAGATTTTAGGGGTGGTGCTACTCCATCTAGAGGGCTTTTTTCGTGCGGCTGTTTCTTGAATTCAGATAGCTATTTGGCTCGCTAACCTTCATTAGGAGAAGGCGGATCAAGAAGATGAAGAAGATACTGCTCTAAGAAATCTATACGAACTATAACCAAAATGAATTGGGATTACTGGGAATAAAATCAAGCATTTTTCATTTTTATAAATATCGTAGACATGTCTTTAGATTATTAATCTTAAACAGGGTCATTTGAAACTGTGCGATTTGCCAAACGGCTCTATAAAAAAACTAACAAAACCTCTTTTACTTTAATTTAAATAACCACACTAAAAACTACTTTTAACTCCATTTGTTAATTAATCATTATGGGATTGCCCAGACTGGGAGGTTTTATGTTACCAGACACAAAACGTTACTAAAATTAACAGAGAGCGATGCTTTTATAGTAATTTCGTACAAATGGTGTTAATGCAGCTTTTAGTACTTTTGCATACGTTTAATGCATTAACTGTTTAAACACATTCAGAGATATGCATTGCTACACACGCTTTCTCTAAAGGGATTTAATCTGAGGATTAAACCCCGCAGGAAAATATTAGCCGTGTTTTGAGGTTTGAACGTGTAAATTATGTACATAAATGTTTAGATCTTTTACTAAACAATACCGGCTGTTAACTTATACATTTACATTCCCTTTAACACATCTATTTTGTATTGCACAAATTAATTAAAAATACCCTTTTTATAATTTTAATTTCGAAGTGTCCGAATTTACGATCAAGTTTTAAATAGTTCTAAAGATGTACCGGGTGGTCGAAATTGGTCTGTTTTAACAGAGAAAACCTATTTCCTGACTAGATAGAGCAAAACTGACTTAGGTGTCATGGGCTCGATTTCTGAGAAATGTTTAATGGCAAAAACCGCCTGCCGATATTTTCACTGCCAACTGAGACAACAACAACTTTTTCAATTTTCGGCCATTTTGAAAATTGTCCATAACTTTTTTATTTTGAGGAATATTAACATTCTGCAAAGACATTCTAAAGGCACTTTTTTATGTGCAATCCAGTGGCGTACTCAGATTTTTTCTATAGTTGTCCGTTTTATCATAAATAGGCAAAACTTTTTTTTTTCAAATGGAAATCATAGTTGGCTATAAATTATAAAAAATGCTCGCGTTTAGCCCTTTTCAGTGATATAAAGTTGTAGGTACTTATTTTCAAAAATAACGAAAATATTAGGTGTTTTTGGTTTACATCGAAGTAGGCCTTGGAATAATGACGCGCGTTCAATATTTTGAATATATTTCTGTCAGATTACTGTAGTCTGGTGTAATTATTGCGTTTTGGTGTTATCTTTATAAAGTTGTGTTAAGTTGCTGACAAAATATGTTTGAGAATTATGAAAAGTATGATATGTTAAAATGTTACATATTATCTAACGAAGTTCCTGAAGCAGCTAGTGAATTATATTTTAATACATTTCCCGAGCGACGTCAACCGGATAACCGAATTTATCAAACATTAAAAAGTAATTTAGTAAATTACGGAAGTTTTAAAAAGTTAAGAACAAGACATTATGAACTAAAGGAAGAAAAGGAAATCCAGCAGCTAAATATAATTGGTGAGGTATTAGATCATCCTGGCACCTCCTCTCGAACATTGGCTAATATAACGAATGTTCCAAAGACCACCGTTTTAAAAATACTCAAAAAACATAAATTCAAACCGTACAGAACGAGAAGAGTTCATCAACTCCGTGAAGGGGACGCCGCTAGAAGATTGAGATTTTGTCAGTGGTATGAGCAAAAATTCATGGAGAATGAGAATTTTCCATTAAATATTATTTGGAGTGATGAATCCAGAGTAGATACTTCTGGTATATTTAATAGATATAATTCATATCACTGGTCCACTGAAAATCCACACGTAGTAGTAGTAACACCACCGGCAAGGTCGGTGTGGATTCAATATATGGGTGGGGATATTCCGAGGAAGATTTGTGGGACCTTATTTTTACGATGGAAATTTAACT
Source organism: Kuschelorhynchus macadamiae (assembly GCA_030620095.1). Classification (NCBI taxonomy): domain Eukaryota; kingdom Metazoa; phylum Arthropoda; class Insecta; order Coleoptera; family Curculionidae; genus Kuschelorhynchus; species Kuschelorhynchus macadamiae. Next base: position 760,601 of record JAUTXW010004799.1, read on the forward strand.
GCAAATGATTATGTAAATATTTTGCGCACATATATTGTCCCTTTGTTGGAAGACATACCTTTAGCTGATGCCAGAAATATCTACTATCAACAAGATGGTTGTCCCCCGCACAATGCAAGGATCACAACTGATCTTTTAAACTTCGAATTTCGAGAAAATTGGATTGGTACGTGGGGCCCCATACCTTGGCCTGCTAGGTCCTGTGACTTAACTCCCTTAGATTTTTTTTTGTGGGGAAGATTGAAGGACTTGATATTTAAAGGAAGAACCTTTCACACAAAAGAAGAATTGCAAGAGGCCACTAGGCAAGCTTTTGCATCTATTAGCCCAGTTGAACTAATAAATAGTTGCAACTCAGTACGCAAAAGATGCTTAGTTTGTATTCAACAGGGAGGGGCTCAATTTGAACAACTTCTCTAAATATATTTATCAGAAACCTATCTAACTAAATACCTAGATTTTCATAATTATTTTTTATTTTCACTTGTAGCTGTAAATAGTAGTTTAGTTTGTTAATTTTGTTCAATTTGCTATGTAAACAAAAAAAAATAAAAAAATTAATAATAAATAATTAAAATAACGTTAGCTAGTGTTATTTAAAGTTGTGTTTAAGTTGCTAACAAACTATAAATCTTAACAATACATAATTGAGATATTGTCATCACAAATCAAAGCCTACTTCGATGTAAACCAAAAACACCTAATATTTTCGTTATTTTTGAAAATAAGTACCTACAACTTTATATCACTGAAAAGGGCTAAACGCGAGCATTTTTTATAATTTATAGCCAACTATGATTTCCATTTGAAAAAAAAAAAGTTTTGCCTATTTATGATAAAACGGACAACTATAGAAAAAATGTGAGTATGCCACTGGATTGCACATAAAAAAGTGCCTTTAGAATGTCTTTGCAGAATGTTAATATTCCGCAAAATAAAAAAGTTATGGACAATTTTCAAAATGGCCGAAAATTGAAAAACGCCCTATATCTCAGTTGGCAGTGAAAATATCGGCAGGCGGTTTTTGCCATTAAACATTTCTCAGAAATCGAGCCCATGACACCTAAGTCAGTTTTGCTCTATCTAGTCAGGAAATAGGTTTTCTCTGTTAAAACAGACCAATTTCGACCACCCTGTACAGGGTGTTCCAGCGAGGAGTGAACAGGGACCTATTTTCGACCTTCCTTGTATTTTGGAAAAATTCAAAATAGCCAATCGATGTATTTTTTCTTGTAGAATCCAAAAATGTCATCGAAAAAATATTTGAACCAGAAACAAAAGAGTTACGCTATGCATCAGGTGTTTTTTAAATGGAATGTATCGTTTTTTATATGATTTTTGGAAAGAGTGATTTTTTTTATGTCCGTTCTGATTAAAAGATTTGATTTTGCGATAGCTCTTTATATTACATTTTAATGTTTTACAAACTAAAATTTTAGCTTCACCTGTTTAAAATATACGATAGGTTGGTATAGGTGATCAAGGTAAAATGACGTTTGAATGCTTTGTCAATAAAAATTGACATTATTTTAATTATTGTCGAAATCTTCACCTAAAAAATATATATTTGACTCTGATCGAAATGAAATACTCTTTGGACGAGAGACTACAGATTGTTATATACAAAGAAGAAGAAATCGAGACAAGGCCATTATAAATTATTTTCAAGTTAATACAACCAAATCTATTTCGGATGCAGTTCGGGAAGTTCAGTACGGTGGCGGTGTAAGACGCAGAAGAGTTACCCGAGGGACTGTTCACAGGACTCTGAAAATTCATAAATTTAGGCCTTTTCGTATCCTTCCACTTCAGCACCTAACACCGGCACAAAAAGAACTTCGCTTCCAATTTGTTTCTCAAATGGTAATTCGGCAAGGAAACGAAAACCCTGATTTATTCAAAAATATTGTGTGGACCGACAAAGCTACTTTCACAACATCGGGAGTATTCAACAGACATAATAGTTACCACTGGGCCGTTGAAAATCCAAAAAAGTTCCAGACTATTAAATTTCAAGGGAGGAATTCTATTCATGTTTTGTGTGGGATAAAAAACAATAAAATTTTCGGACCAATATTTTTTAACGGGACTTTAAATGGGCACAGATATTATGAGTTTTTAGAAAACGAAATTGAAAATTTTTTGGAAGACTTACCATTGGCAGAATATCAGAATTTAATTTGGCAACATGATGGGGCGCCTCCTCATGCCGTGCATGATGTGGTTCAATTTTTAAATCGGCGCCATAACGAATGGAAAGGGCGAAATGGAACATATGCTTGGCCGCCCAATAGCGGGGCTATTGGGCTATAAGAACGTCGTATACAGACAACGAAACGAAAATATTCAAGAGATCATGGGAAAAATTGTCGATGAAATAAACCGCCTTAACCAGGAAAATCATATTGTAACAGCAAGTTTAGAAAGCCTACAAAGGGGTTATCGATGTTGTTTCGAGAAAAACGGCGGTCACATTGAAAACTAATGTTATTAGTAGTTTTATTTTATTATTTAATAATTATTTTTTATTGAATTTCTTTTTCTATCATGTAAAGTTTTATTTTCCTCAAATAGGTTTTTTATCCTTAGAATTGTATTGAGGGATATATTTGTATGAAAATTTGCAATAAATCTTCTTCTTGCTTCTCTTGCATTTTCTTGGCACTTGTAAAATAGCATAACAATCTGTAGTCTCTCGTCCAAAGACTACTTCATTTCGATCAGAGTCAAATATATACTTTTTAGGTGAAGACTTCGACAATAATTAAAATAATGTCAATTTTTATTGACAAAGCATTCAAACGTCATTTTACCTTGATCACCTATACCAATTTATCGTATATTTTAAACAGGTGAAGCTAAAATTTTAGTTTGTAAAACATTAAAATGTAATATAAACAGCTATCGCAAAATCAAATCTTTTAATCAGAACGGACATAAAAAAATCACTGTTTCCAAAAATCGTATAAAAAACGATACATTCCGTTTAAAAAACAACTGATGTATAGCGTAACTCTTTTGTTTCTGGTTCAAATATTTTTTCGATGATATTTTTGGATTCTACAAGAAAAAATACATCGATTGACTATTTTGAATTTTTCCAAAATACAAGGAAGGTCGAAAATAGGTCCCTGTTCAGTCCTCGCTGGAACACCCTGTACATGAAACAACAAAAAGTACGATTTTGTTTATTATTTTCATCAAAAATGCATTATGATCTATTTTCTTTTTCAAAATTGGATGTCTAATTGTCAGCCAAAGATGGGAACCCAGCGACCCAACTTTTAGGACAGTAATTTATATTTACAACTATTCCATATATAGAAAACTGATTGGTCATAAAAATTGTTTTCGTTAATAAAAAGGATTCATTCCAAACTCTTTCCTTTAACTACAGATCTATAGTGACCTTTTAAATTATCTTAAACATTACGACTTCCGCCACCAGAGGTCCACAGCTCATCTTGCTATCCTCATAATTCACAACTGAAACAATTCAATCGTATTCCATATTAAAGCCTTAAATATTATCCCTAGTCAAATCCAATGCATTTGACTATGTCTCGCGTAACGCATTTTCCTACGTAAATGAAAAACTTTGTACTTAAAAGGCCAGTTTTCTTTGTAATAGAAGTATTTTCGCAATTATCATTCATCTGACTTTCACAAAATCAACGAAAGTGGTCTACTACAAATTCAGTGTTAGCACCTACCCTATTTCTGCTGTACAGGGTGGTCCAATAATAAAGGATGTCGGCTGTAGCTCGGAAACGTTAATGACAGAACTTAAGAGAAATCGCTGTAAATTATAAGTTGGTCGCTAGGGGGCGTAACAGCTACACAAAAGTATAAATGCCAATTTTCTCTTGAATTTTCCGGACTGAGGTATATTGAAAATAGGGGCATTATTCAGAGGTTAAGGGATTTGATTACAAATATTTTAACACGTGATAGTATGAACAATTTTTGAGAAATACGGCCTTAAAGTTGTATTTTGTGTTATTAATTTTTAAGCACATCGTTAACACATTGATTAATTTTATTGTGTAAAACAATTAATTATATGATTTTCTACAAAATGCCTACAATTTTTTTCTAAGTAAAATATCTACACAATCTGAATTTAAAAATTAAAAAACGAATAAATTGTTGCCCCACCGCACCGTAGAGAAACGAGCAGGCTTCAAGGGAACATAACAATTCACAAACATATCTGTTGCAGTTTTCCTGTTTTTTCGTTCTTTCACCTTAATATTTTTGCCGTATGAGGCAATTCCATAATAATAATCAAAACAAAATTTTTGAATCGTTTTCAAACCTACAGGTTTTTTATACTTCTTTGTTGACAAAACACAGGTGATGAAATTGTCATCACAATGATGTCCAAGCAAATAGCAATGTTGCCATATTGTCTTGGAATTAGTTGAAACTTTCTCCAAAATTAAACAAGTATCTAGAAAACCCTTTCGAATTTACCGATGGTTTATAAAATATTTTGTCTAAACTCGTTCATACTATCCTTTGTTAAAATATTTGTAGTCAAACCCCTGATGCCCTGTATTCTTCAACCAATTATGCACTTTCTTGCTTGAAAGCATTTTTGTCTATTTTCAAAAAGAAAGTGGTGGGAGAAGATCAAAAATTTTTACTTTCAAATATTGATATCTCTGTTTTGGATGAACTGATTTTATTCAACTTTTTTTGCTCTACTTGTGGAGCCATAAACTGTATCGTAATGACGTTGTTAGTGGTCAGTAGATCGCGTTGTTTCGGAATTATCCAAATAACGCTGATTTTCTTTTATACCACAGTTATAAAGGTCATTGAATAGTGAAATAAAAAGTCCAGGTCCGCATTATGCATTATTCTATCAGCAATTCTATTCATAAGTACACACGGGTGGACCAAAAGCATGAGGACTATCGACTAAGTGGGCCGCAAAACCTTATCTTAAAGAAGACAAACTACTGAAAATCTTGAGAAAAAGTACTATTATAGGACAGGTCTGTTTATTAAATTTTCAATAAAAAGGACATTACAAAAAACTACAAACATTAAATTCCTTTGCCAGATACTTGACAACTTTTGTCTTTAATTAAGTTTTATCGGCGGAAATAACTTTTAAAACTGCGTTCAAATGTGCAGCCGTCAATTGCGATCTTGCGGAAGATTTGTTTGCTTTTATCAAAGAAAATAGTTGTTCACACTTATAAGTACTTCCAAACATTGACAGGATTTTACAGGCAAATCTTCTCATTTCTTGGTATTGAACAGGCAAGCACTTGGTAAATGGGTCTGACACTGAATCTCAATTACTTCTATTTGCAAGTGAAGGGGAACTTTATCAATATCGATAGTGAAAAGACCAGTAAATAGAGAAAAATTGTTTTCTTGGGTCTCAAAATCCTGACAACGCTTCTCAAATTCTGCCAGAAGGCTTCTCATTTTCTTTGAATAAATTTTGTATGATATTGGGACACTTGTGCTTTCCTGATATGCTTTACAAGTCAGAAAATGTGACAGATTATCCTCTACTAACTGTTTTTCCCACAACATCATCTTACACGTGAAAGCTTTGACATGATCGTGCGTATCTGTAATAACTTGATGTGGTCCTTGCAATTTCGTATTTAAGTTCGACAAGTGTTTTGTGATATCTACCATGCATAAATGAAAGATTTGTAAAGGAGGTACATCGCATAATAAGCTGACATCTTCTTCTTTTGTTTCCATGAAAACGCATATTTCTTCTTTGAGTTTTCAAAACCGGTCGAGTACCATAGAACACTCAATTACTAAATCACGTGAAAATGCAGAAAACTGTCGCTGGTTAAGGCCTCGTGACCTTATGAAGTTTATAATTTTTTTCACTGACTTTAAAACACTTTCCAGCTTGATCACTTTCGAGCATAAAACTTCTTGGTGGATTATACAATGAATATGATGAAAATCTGGTTTGTCACTGCTCGTTCTTCCTGTTGTTACTAGTCTTAATATGGTTCTAATTAATATTGCTTCTCTAAGAAATAAAACTGACGAGTTGTACCTATTTCTGGAAGAATTGGAGTTCCCCCAACTTGTTGCAATTACTGAGCACTGGCTGAATCTAAACGAACCCTTTTATATTGAGAGGTATACCACAGTAGCTAGATATGACAGAAAAAACTCAGCTCATGGGGGAACACTGATTCTATCCCTAAATGGAGATTTCATGTCGGTATCTAAATATGATCATTTGTTAGCGGATAGCTCTTTTGAATTCTCTATAGTATATAATCAAAACCTTGATCTTTATGTAATTTGTATTTATAGATCACCAAACTCTGATGTACAATCATTTTTAAATAGCCTGGTAAGTTTGCTAGACAGCCTACCGATTAAAGGTAAAAAAATTCTATGCGGAGACTTTAATATTGACTATGCTACTGTTTGTGCCATCCAGAAATATCTAATTTCTATATTCGACTCTTTCGGTCTTTCAATGCATGTATCCTCGCCAACTAGAATTTCAAAAAACTCTTCTTCTATCATCGATTACATGGCGTCTGATTTTTCTCCATCAGAGGTGCAATCACAGGTCTATAACTCAGGTCTTTCCGATCACGAGGCGGTAATTTCCAGGTTTAGTTTACCTATTAGGCCCTTACCAAGATCTCGCCATCGGGGCAGAATTTTCTCGGCCGCAAATTTCTCAGTATTTCATAATATTTGCTTTAACACCAATTGGAATTTTGAATCTGATAATGTCAACACAAACTTCAGAACTTTTTTAAATAAAACTTTAAGTGCTTTTAACAAGGCCTTCCCGCTTAAGAATATCAAACCTAAGCGGCATAAACCGTGGACCACGAAAGGAATACGAATTTCTGCTAAAAATATGCGCTCGCTCTCATATATAAAAAAATTCACCGACTCCTTTCTTATTCTCGACTATATCTCTAATTATAGGAGGATCTACACTACTCTTATTAAGTCAGCAAAAAAATTACACTACCGAAAACGTCTAACAAACTCTAATAACGTTTCAAAAGAAACCTGGTCCATCATCAATAACCTCAGAAACAAATCAAACCCTGTGACTCAGAACTTGCCAGGGGCTAATGATCTAAATGATTATTTTATTAATGTAAGCAAAAATGTTACCTCTAGTATCTCGCCAAGTTTGGACCCTCTTTCGTTTCTCCCTCCTTCAAAAAATTTAGCTGATAGCTTTTTCTTAAGTCCCGTTAGCAACACTGAACTATTGAAGGTAATACATAATATTAAAAGTAAATCTTCGTGTAGCACTGATGGCCTATCAATTAGAATATTCCTGAACTTGCCACTCCCAGTCATAGAGGCCCTTACAACATTAATAAATGAGTCCTTTATAAAAGGTGTATTCCCTGATTGCCTTAAAACAGCTATAATTATTCCACTTCATAAAGGCGGCGAAAAAACTAACTCTTGCAATTATCGCCCAATTGCACTACTACCAGTGCTATCAAAAATCATCGAAAGGCTACTGAAGAACCGTCTTATGCCATTTCTCCTGAAACATCAGATAATATCCCCGGAGCAGTTCGGATTTCTACCCAACAAGTGCACCAGTGACGCCATGTTCACGTTGCTTAGAGGCGTCTACTCATCTCTCAATAACAACCACCCAACTGCCTCAGTTTTTTGTGACTATGCGAAAGCCTTTGATTGTGTTAGTCATGAAATTCTGATAAACAAACTACATTTTTATGGAATTCGTGGTACTTCTTTAAATTGGTTCAAATCTTATCTTGGAAAAAGGCAACAACTTGTAAGGGCTAATGGTTCCGATTCTGATTGTAAGTTGATTACAAGTGGAGTCCCTCAAGGTTCAGTCTTGGGACCTATTCTTTTTTTGTTATACATTAATGATATACGAACCTTAAAATTAATGGAAGAATCTCCCTTTTTGCTGATGACACAAGCATAACATGGAGTAATTTTGATACAACGTCTTTACACTCTAGTATCTCCAAAGACTTGGTTATAATTAAGGCTTGGTCCGATTCCAATATGCTTTGTTTTAACGTCGATAAAACGGTGGCGTTATCTTATAAGGGAACTTTACAACCACTTCAGGTACATAACAGCAATATTGAATACGTAGAGTCGGTTAAATTCCTGGGTTTAAATATAAATAGCAACCTAAAATGGTCTAATCATATTGACACCTTAACTAAAAAACTTTCTACCGCCTGCTTCGCCATTCGATCAGTTTCAAAAGAACTAGACGTTCCTTCTGCCAGACTTACTTATTTCTCTTTATTTGAATCCCACCTCCGCTATGGCCTTCCCTTTTGGGGCTGCTGTACCACCGAGCAATTTCGTAGTATTTTTATGCTTCAAAAGAGAGCCATTCGTTATTTGTTTGGTCTAAATAATAGAGCTCACTGCCAATACTATTTCAAAAAACATGAAATATTAACACTTCCTGCATTATTTATTTTGGAAACGGTATGTTTGCTGAGAAAACATATAAACACCCTCCCAGAAAGGCCACAACATGTATACCCTACCAGAAACTCTAGGCATGATATTTATCTTCCCATTCCTTCCACAGAATTAATAAAAAAATCAATTATTTACAACGCCATAAAACTTTACAACAATCTGCCAGTACATTTAAAATCTATCCCTATGCTTGCACAATTTCGAAAAAACACCAAAGCATACCTCATTGAGAGACCACTTTACAGCGTTAATGATTTTTTTTTTCAGTGAGTAAGTCTCTTTAAATTGTCACTAAACTCGCTTGTTTACTTAAATCTTTTGTGAGTCATGTCCTAACTCATAGCATAGAATTTTGTAAATCATTATATAGGGAAAAGAACTGTCGAACATTCACTTAAAACTTAATTATTTTTGTTAGGTATTGGATTAAAAACAATTTAATTCTTTTTGTATACTACATTCTGCACTAGTTCAATATACCTTCTGTTTAACATCACAATTATTTGTATAACTATAATAACATAGAGTTTAAGGTCGCATAGTTGCAATTTTGATTTCAATGTCATCGAAATTATTCACCTCGTACATGTGTGTTTGTTTACTTTTATAAGGTTATCATGATTCATTTGCTGTTTGCAATGTTATGCTATATTCTAACGTGTGTTTTACGATTTGGTAAATTGATAATTTACATTTAAAAAAAAAAAAAAAAGCACTGACTTGTCGAAATTATTTTCGATTAATGTTTTGATATGTCTTATTTTTAGGTATATTTTGCTTTGTCCATAAAATTGTAGAATTTTTCTGCGGCAATAAAGCATACTTTTGTTTGTTTGTTTGTTTGTTTTTTTGATCTTTATTCCAGTCATTGAAGGAGCTCCGTCTGTTGCAAAGAAAAACAGTTTTGACAAATCTAAATTGTACTTTTGCAGAAGTCCATAAACAGCATTAATAATAATTCATCATATACATTGATATCTGTATCAACCGCACGAAGAGAAACAGAGAGTTGCGCCACACCACACACATCCGTACTTTGGTCACAGGCAATAGAAAATGCAATGAAAGAGTCTGATTTTGTTTTTATCTGATCACTTATATTGGCAGCCAACTCATTAACTCTTTCAGCGACAGTATTCCAGGACAAGGATATATCTTGAAATGCCTTCACGCTCCCGGGACTTACAATTTCCGCGGCCTTTACAAGGCACTCTTTTATAAATTCACCTTCAACAAATAGTTTTGAGTGCTTCGCGATCAACTCCGATAGTACATCTTATCTTAGTATCTTTCAACCGTGATTTTAACTTATTTAACTTTCCGTTTCTGACCATGCCTTTCTACTTGTCAAACGTAGTTTTATGAATGTCATAGCGACGTTTAATATTATATAATTTTGGGACACCGACTGTACTTTTATAAATCAAACAAATAATTTTTTCTTTCACTTCACAGCAAAAAAACTCTAATTCCCACTTTTCTTGAAAGATACGATGCTCATCTACAAGTTTCCTCTTACTTCCACTTGGTTTTGAAAGAGACATGTTAAAAACTGTATCCGAAATAAATTATAATAAGTACTGTTAAGTGTTGTAACAATAAGTGCGCAACTCAACTGGAAACTCTATCGCAACTGACTGATAACTGACTAAATACTGAACGACTGAACTCAATCGAACACGGCTTATATACAGATTGTGATTTCTCGAGTCCTTTCCAGAATGTTCAGATAGCGTCATCTGTGTTTTTGCGCGATAGAATTTCATGGAACAAGCCAGATAACGTTTGGCTTTAGGTTTTACGTTGAGTATGTGTAGTTCATGCTCCTAAACATAGATGGCACTATGTACAATTATACATTTCATTATAAAAATCGTTGTTGCAGCGGTGCGCGCTTTTCAAAACGGTTTTCAACTTGTTCGCGGGCCGCGTTATCTAGCTGTTCTCAAAACTGATTTGGGCCGCAGAAAAATGCTCACTGGGTCGCATGCGGCCAGCGGGCAGCATTTTTGACATGGCTGCTCTACTACAACATACATCACTAAAGCACAATCATGTTCAAATTATTTCCCAACCTACACCATGCAAATGAGTAATCAATTACTTGAAGTCAAAGAGAGTCATTTAGGCTGGTTGGTATCACTTTTCATAAAATACCTTCACTGTCTTGATCACATCACTTCATTTGTCACAGCATTTTTCTGCCAAATTGAATACACTTTACATTTTGCAAGTCAAACCCCGCCTTGAGTGTTGCTCGCGTATACAGCCTCTCCTTCAATCCCTGATATCCTAGACTCCGCTCAAGGAAGAGCCATTCGTCTGATTGTTATCCAAACCTGACAAGAACGTTTGCCTAACTAGAGCATCGCCGAATTGTTGGCAGTCTGTCTCTGTTTTACAGATACTACAATAAATTTTGATTTGGATGAAGTACCATTTATTACGCCTTCCTTAGTTATTTCAACCAGGGAGATACGAGCATCAACTTACATGCATCCTGTCACCAATCAATTATAAACACCAAAGACCTCCCATTTTGTTCGTTTCTGTAATCCAAGGTGTCAATTTTGGAGTAGGTTATCAGCAAATGACTTTAAATTTTGATAAACCTGCAACCCTTTAAAACTTGCATCTAAACTTCCCCTCTCTTCACCTTAGTCAATTATAATATAGGGTACTTAAGCATTCATTCTTTATAGTCTGCTCATAAACAAAAATGCATTAAGCTTACAGATTGTGGGGGATAAAAAAATGCTATATTTATAGTACAATTAACGAGACTTAAATAAATTATTATTATTCTCTCTAACACTTCCATCCCAATTGTATTTTGTATTTTACACTGAAACTGGTTGAATAAACAAGGCCATTAATTACAATTAATGTTTACATAATTTTGTACGTTATATGAATTTTTACGAAGCAATCATTGCGAATTTGAATTCCGAATTATTAATGCCGTATTTGTTTTATTTTCAATAAATAATTAAGGTAAACAGAATAATATTAATTGCATATCGAGAGAGGAAATATATTAATATTTACCGTGTTGTCCTAAAAATTAGGGAAAGCACAATAAATCAAATTTCGTGATTAGGCATTTGACGGAAATAATTGGGAAACAGACAGGAATAATCTGGCAATTGACAATAATTATCAGTCTATTGATAAAAAAAAAAACGACAATTACAGTTAGCTGATAAAAATTATTTGCATCGCCTAAAGTTGTGCTAAATATTATGTATGTTTGTACGACCATGATTTAAATAACAGTCCAACTCTTTCTGACGGATTTGCATTTTGTTTATTAATTTTGTTTCACAACGTTTAGAATGGTGACTATCTCGACTGGTTTTAAAGTGTAAAGTAAACGTTAACTCTAAAGCAACAGGTTACCTGAACAATTCTAGAAGGTCAGTTTGAGCTGGAAGCGGTTTTCATATGTTTGTATTATCGACGCTAGGCTTACTGAATATACCATGACTCCTTTCTCTGAAAGCTGCTTTTATAACCTTTCGTTTTCGCAAGTGCTGCTCCCTATGCAAAATTTTTTGCCTCCGACCACTGCATCTGGTGTTAGGTTGACTAGACGCTATGCCTGATTTTGCCGTTTCTTCCTTCTGAGTATGAAAAAATTGCTTCTTAACTCTTATACTAGGAGAACGTTTTGTCTCTGCTATATACGAGTCACTACATTTACACTGGATTTGCTAAATGCAGTCTTTTTCTTATCGATGTCCTTTGGCTTAGTTTTTGCCAGAAAACTTCTTATTTCCCGATTTAAAAGCGGTTTTGATGTTGAATATTGGGTATTCTTCAGGTACGTAAGTGCCTTTATTTTGTAAAGATTCTGCTAGTTTATATTTTATTTTATATTTTTGATTTAGATTGACCGAGATCGATATACATTTTGTGTTTATTGATATGTAAATGGTTCTCTAATATTTTCTTATTCATCTAATGGTTGATTTCTATAATACCTTTTATTGCAGTTCGCATTTAATATTATGCTGAATTTTTTATACAAAGTTTCGCTTATATTATGGTAATCATCAGGGCCTCTGGGGTTCCTGTTTTGAAAAGATTTTGCTAATTTGTAGTATGATTTTTATTTTTATTTTGAATTAACCAGACTCAGTTGAAGCTTTGGTATTTATTTTAATGTAAACCCTTTCATAATGCTGTATTTTGATATTGAAATAAGCAATTGTAATTGAAAATGTTTTTAGATTTCCCTTCTCGATCTTAGTTCAGTCCTAAGGTTTTATTAGTTATTTTTTTTGCAACACGACGTTTCGACTGAATCTTGGTATTCATCAGGGAGTAAGCACCCTAACTTTGTGCGTTAATTTATATTTTTGTTTACATTTTGATTAATTAGTGTTCATTAAACATATTTTTGACTGCTTTCTTTGAAATATTGAATAGTTTAGTGCATTCCAGCCTCCTTCGGTGATACGAACATTCATTAAATGAAAGATTTCGAGGCCTAAAGTTAAATAAAATATCCTTTTTTTAGGAATTTTAATTTGTTCTCAGTTCAAAAATTAATTAATGTTTTGAAAACTTACTACTTAAAATTTTGCTGTTACATTAAAGATAAACCTTCATCAACTTTAGGCAGGTAACGTTTTGACTTTGTCTCTAATGGGATGAGGGGTAATATTTTTTTTAAATCTTTCCTTTGCCTATCGAATACAATTGGAAGTTAATATTTTTATTAATTGAATTTTACTTGAGTTATTATTTATTCTTTATTATTATGTTATGATAAAAATACTAAAAAACCTTTTGTTTTCTTAGGATCCTAGTAGAGCTTCCCTTCGACGTGAACGAGTAGAGTTCCGTCCAACAACATCTCTGGTCTTGTCTACTGGTACACCCTCTACCGGGTGCAGCTGGGTCGCTTGCCCGATTGGTGAACCTTTATATTTCACCACGTATTCTTTAGCAGGGTATTTTGTAAAGTCATTTGTAAAAAAACTAACCTTTTATTTAATATATTCTATTGTTTTAGACCTGTGTGTTTTATTTAGCTCAGATTTTCTTTTCTTTTTCAGGTTTTTTTTTTAAATAACTTTCCTTATAAATTACAATTTTTTTTAAATATCATCAGAAGAAATCAAGAACAAGTGAGTGCTGAAAACACCTAGGGGTTTTCCAATTTAGGCCGTAATAAATTGATGGCGCTCACTCAGCTTCTTTATTTCTGAGTTTTATTTTTCCCCACGATCACTCTCGAGGATCAAAGAGCTTAGGGCATCGATATTGCACACTCTGTTAACCACGAGCTTGTGTCTTGAAATAACTTTGCGAGTTTTTTTTTTATTCAGGAAATAAATGAAATAAAATATTTCTTATTTTAATATTAAAAAAATAAGAGCGTAGCAATCTTGCACCCTACGGTTATTAACCAGAGCAAGGATAGCAAAATCCCTGGCTTTTTTTGAATCTTTTCAGATGTTCCCTTGATATAGGCCATAGGGTATTATGAAAAATTTCTTGAAAATGGAAATGTCGTTTGTTAATGATCTTTTAGAGCAACCAAGTTATTATAGCTCTGTTGCAAAGCATTCTTACGATGCCTTTTTTTGTTGCAGAGTGGTTAGAACCATGATTGAGATATTGTCCAGTGTGTGTGGCTTTTCGGTACGCTGTTGTTCTGTTAAGCGACCTGCAGAGGGCATACAGTTCTGATGTTTTCTGTCAGTTACAGACATCGAGAAAGAATAAAAAAGGAGATGTCATTGTCGTTTATCACGTACAAAAATAAGGTTATTACGATGCGGAGCTAAGAGTGGTAGCAATATGGCGACTTGGACAGAGTCGAACTGTTATTTTTATTTGATTTTCCTGAAAACTGGGACAATGGGAGTATATAATTTTGTCACTTAAAATTAAATTTTCATTTACCTAGTAAACAATTATCTAACTTAAAAAAAACAAGTATTTTTCATTGCAAAAAAATATTGATCTTTAAATAACACAATTTTGTTGCTCTGGTGTCTTATTCTAGCTCCTTTATTTATTTTACTTTTGGTACATAACATTTTGAGGTTCAGTCAAAATATTGCTCAGAGAAGTGCTTGGAGGAAATGCTCACTATACTTCGTGGATTGCCAACTTCTTCTGCTTACAAATTTTATTCAAGCTTCTCAATTTGCTAGATCTTTGGGAAATCTGCAACTTAATAAAAAATAACCAATAATATTATTTAAACTAGACTACAATTTGTTTAGAAAATAAAGGTATACATTATTATCTGATTTTATTTCATTAATAACGTTTTCATTAAGGTTGAGTTAGGCGACTACCATACTAACAATCTTTTTTATATGTAAAAAAAAATATTTTTGAAAAATTATTGTTTTCAACGCCCCAACATAAATGTTCTGGAAAAAAGTACAAAAAAGTGTGTAGTAGCACATAAATATATAAAATGCTATACCAAATGTTATGGACCCGACCCTGTTTATTGTTTATACTAACCTACGAAAAGTTATTCCCGTAGATTTCTTGTTATCCACACCGTCTCTGCTACAACAACTGGGGACAGCATAAGACACCATACATGTTTTTAAAACAACACTCTACAAAATTCATTATAAATAGTCTAAAACACTTAAACTATTCTAGAACCACTTGAAGACACAACAACACGCAATTGACAACTGGTATGAGACAAATGTCGTATCAAGATGGCCGACCTGAACCCGTTTTAGTCACGTGATGTCTCCTTTTTTATTCTTTCTTGACGGTTACAGAGGATTTTATTCGTTTATTTCCTCCTAATTGACAGGCGTAATAATTGTCACAAAGACTTCTGTATATTTATCTCAAGGTCTAATGGTCAAATGAAAATTCAAGGGAATTTATCGAGGTTCATTATCTAATATCCTGAAAAGGTAAATATGCGTGGGCCGGAATATTTGTTGACCATCTCCTCGGACCTGCCCTTAGAGAAAAAAGTTTGACTGGAGAAGTTTATTTAGATTTCAGCAGATGTGCTCCACCACACTATGACTTCATTTTTAGGTCGATGAATTCCGGGGAAGTCGGTTGAGTAGCCCGCCCCATCACCGGATTTGTCCCCACTGGACTACTTTCTGTAAGGGCATATGTTTTTACTGAACCATTGCTGAAAGGAAAAATATAAAATTCGAATTCCTTGCCAAACTTGTTTTTGAATAAAATGTATTCAACAATTTAAATTTGTAATCAAGCCGTCATCAGGTTTTAATTGATTCTCTTCATTTATTTTTTGCATGTCGAGTACGATCACTTAGCCTCCCGTGCAGTCGATACCAATCATCCACACATAGTTGTTAAAACTCATTTTATATGAATGAATTACTGGAAATAAATATGTCAATTAAATCCGAACTGACATTTATATTGCAATGTAAAATCAGTAATTAATATCATCGAGCCGGATTTCAATATTCATACAACCCGCATTTAAAATAATTAATATTTATGTTTCGGATTTTGTAATCCGATTTCTGATGCAGGCTACGGGATAATAATTACAAAAAGGCGGATATAGTGGACGTATATTAGGACATGTTGCAATTGTTAGGGAAGCACAGTGCAGAGAACTGGCGATATTAACATGCATTTAGTATGGGAATACCAAAGTAAACAAGATGTATATAGACATCCCGCCTCTATAGGGCAAGATAGAAACAATAGCCGCTGGAGTCTTAGTTAATAACTTGACTTGAAATTAAAGCTTCGGAGTTCAGACTGTAAGATAAGTTGCAATTTTTTGCAGTTTGACAGCTGTCAATTCTAAATGTAAAAACGTCTAGTTCAAAATACTATGTAGTATGCAAAAACGCTAATCTAATAATAACGACTCAAATCGACATGCAAAAAATATAATATTTTTGGTTTTATAGTGTTAAAATATTAGTTTTTGAAATAAAAAATTAATCTTCACTTTTAAAGAGATGTTTGATTCTCTTAAAATCACCCTGTACTTGGAAGAAAGTTTAAACAAAACTGTTTTATGGTTTAGCGTTATTAACCTCTTAAAATAAAAACCCAAAATTATAATTTTATTTTTAGAGAGCTGTTTCACTCCCTTAAAGTAAAACTATATACAAAAAATTGGTTGTGTTATTAATTTGATTGTTGTCACATAATGGAGGGCTTAAATAGGAGATGAAAAGCTATTTTTTATGAAAAAATGATAGCTAAAAGTTATAAAATGGCGTCTACGCGCCATCTTGAATTAATATTTTAAATACAACACCCCGCATATTATTCCATTTTCAAAATCTGCTCATTATTCTTAACAATTTTCTCCAATACACTTTATTCCTAAATGTAATTGCTTTCGAAATAATGACGTTTGAAAATTGACATTTTGGTCATTTCTAATTCAATCAAAAATACGATCAAGTTTGCGTTGAAAACAAAATCGTTGTCGCGGTAACATCTTGATAACTAACTGTCAAATAGTCCGTTGAGCATCTTAATTATTTTATGAAAAGTGTGACCATGGCTCGCAGTTTACACGATAAATTTGAAGCAGTTTTGATTTTTGGAGAAGCTGGAAGAAATTTTCATCTAGCAGTCCGTATGTTTAACGATAGATTTCCCGAAAACCCTATTTCGCGGTCATATTTGCGCAAACTTTTAAATAAGCTCCAAGCAACTGGTACGATGAAAGATGCTCCAAGATCAGGAAGACCACCTCTTTCAGAAGAAAAAAAAATTGAAATTGTTGCTGAAATGGTAATTAATCCTACTATCGACGTCTAGTTGCTATATATATCGAAAAGTGCCCAAAGAGTCCTAAACAATGAAAAATTTCATCCCTATAAAATGAAAATCCTGCATGCTCTTACGGAGGATGATCCAGACCGGAGGGTTGAATTTTGTGAGTGGTTAACAAGAAAAATTGAAGGAGAACGATCCTTCCTAAAACGTGTATGTTTCTCAAATGAATGCACGTTTTTCCTTAATGGAAAAGTCAACAAACAGAACGTACGATACTGGAGCGATACTAATCCGTATATTTTTAGAGAAGGGCATACCCAGTTTCCTGAAAAAGTTAATGTTTGGGGCGGGGATTTTGGGCAACCACGTTGTTGGACCGATTTTCATCAGAGGCAATCTAACAGGAGATCTTTACAGAAATCTTTTAGAAACTGAAATTGAACCTCGAATAAGACAAATTGTATTAAACAATCAGGAAGAGTTTGAAAATCGTGAAATCATATTTCAGCAGGACGGAGCACCTCCCCATTTCTATCGCATGGCTAGAGAGTTTCTCGATACAAACTTTCCTGGGCGATGGATAGGTCGCAGGGGAAGTACAGAATGGCCACCAAGATCTCCGGATCTTACCCCTCTAGATTTTTTCCTTTGGGGATATCTGAAGTTAAAAATCTACGCCACTGAATGTCAAACAATAGAAGAGTTGGAACGCAGAATAAGAGAAGCATGTAAAGAAATAGATGAAAACGTGAGAGAAGCTATTCATAATAGGGCACTTTATTGTCAAGATTTAGGAGGGGGCCACATCGAACACTTGATAAAATAATTATTGTTGGGGTTAAATAAGTGTTATTCAAAAATAAATAAAATATTTTTTTACCAACTAATTTGTTTTCCTTGTGAATTTGCAGAACAAATTCGTAACCTTCAAGATTTTCCGGTAAGTGGTACTGTTTATCCTTAAAATACTGTCTTTAGAATTTTTTATCGAAAGTGACCAAAACCATTACTTCATTTTAAACCGGATTTTCAATTTTCAAACGTCATTATTTCGAAAACAATTACATTTAGGAATAAAGTGTATTAGAGAAAAATGTTAAGAATAATGAGCAGATTCTGAAAATGGAATAATATGCGGGGTGTTGTATTTAAAATATTAATTCAAGATGGCGCGTAGCCGCCATTTTATAAGTTTTAGCTATCATTTTTTCATAAAAAAATAGCTTTTCATCTCCTATTTAAGTCCTCCAAATTTCGTTGCGATATACGAGTTGGCTCAAAAATTAGTAGTATTTTGTAATATAACTATCTTCATTTCTTCATGTATATCCATTTTCACTAACCCTCAAAGCTCTAAACGAGATATTTACACTTTCTGGAGATATTTCAAATTAAAAACAGCGCGTCCCTGTCAGAATGTTTATTCTAACACGTCCGTCCAAATTTCGGCTGGCAAAGCCAGGCCACCTTGTATTGTATGTACAATTTTATTGGAAATTCAAAATTACCCAATTTTCCGACAGGTAAAAAATGTAAATCTATGTTTTGTAAAAAAAAAAGATGGAATATTTGATATATTTAATCGTTTTTATCTCAGGGTGAATCGATACGACTTTACGAAGGGACAAAGAATGGCAAACAGAATTCGTGCACGCTACAATTCATAAATTTCTCCAAATTTACACCTAATCAGTCTCTAGAAGAAATAAAGAGGTTTTTTTTGCATATTTACTTGATTTGCCTAGGAACAACCGTTCATATGCTGCAGGGCCAAACGTAAGACTATGGGTAAAGATATGAAAACAAAATTGCAATTTTTTTTTTTAAATGATTCGACTTGTATAAACCGGAGAGTAATTTTTTCTATGTCGTTTTTCAATTCCTAGGGGGAGATTTGGAGTTCTTTCAACAATTTCTGCTCCTCGTTCCTCTTATAATAGAAAATATAGTGGAATATGGAGAAATTAAAGACGGAGTTTTTTTTTTTAACTTTTCTGTATTTCGATCGCTTTTTCGTCATCCTATATTGATTTTAAATCTCCTTAACATTCCCTATTGAACCCCCTTTTTACCTTGACAAAGTGTAGTTGGGGTTTTGACTCCACGAAATGCATTCGAAGTTACCCCTTTTTTATTTTTTCTGAGTGAAATCTTGTACTCCTATATTTCCCGTTAACGAACTTCCCCGGTAATTTGGGATGAAAAATTCGAGAAAAAATACTCCATTTCGAAAAATTAACCAGAACGACCTGCATTTTGAATCATTAGGGCTTCGAAAAAAATGCCCTAATCGGACGTCACTGTTGGCTTATCATAGGTCCCACCGAAATCGCGTGTAGCGTAGTTGGAGCTGATAAAAAAAAAGCTAGCTCTAAGTATTTTTGTAGATCTCAATGAAGCGTTTGATACGGTATGCCATAAAACACTATTAGAGAAACTCGAAAAGTATGGCATAAGTGAAAAAACTCAAGATCTAATGAAAAGCTTATTAACGGATCGACAGCAAATAGTTTTATATCATTCGCGCAATCTTTAATACGTATAAGAAGATAGATCAATGCTCAAGGTCGTTGAATTCCTTAAAAACAAATTGTTTAATCAGTTGTTGTTTGAACACCATCAGGTTGTCAGGATCCCACATCACATACTGGACTGCTCTTCGCCAGTTTTTGCCAGTTCAAACTGAATGGAATTCACCATTTTATTACTCTATGCATTTTTGAAACAGTCTATAGACAATATTTAACTTACACTCTGTGTATAGGTGTACTATTCCAGATGTAGGACCACCTCTTATGGTACTTACTTGCTTTTGTTTTACTTGAATGTCGGTTTAGCATACCTGAAAAGTAACAAAAATAAATATAGTTAAAACAGTTGTAGATAAATCAGTTATATTACTTCAAAAAAGGTTACATTACTTCAAAAAAGGGAATTAACTTTTAGCTACTCGCGTACCAAATTTTCCCGTTACATGGCATTTTTCATTGCAGCGAGATTATTTATCACTTTGTATATATTTTAAGGAACAACAAATAATAATACTAGGTCATTTTGGTTGCCAACACAGTTTTATTTAAAAAAAAATGTAAAAAATTATCAAGGTTTTAAAAAAAAATTATGAAAAACTTAATGCTAATATTATGTAGAATAAAACAACAACAAAAATGGGATTCAAACATTTTCTACGGGGTTTGCCTATTCACTAGCAGAATCATGTACTTTACATATATGGCATGTAATAACATTATCACTATGTTCTTTACATACTGATCTGCTGCAAAGGCCACATGTGATTGTTGTAACTCTGTTTTTTTTTCTGCCACAGATAAAGCACCTCCCTCGAATTTTTGTGCGAGGCTCTTGGTCCATCTCCTCTTCACTTTCTCGATACTTAGACAAAAAATATTTAATATCGGTTGGTAAAGTTGGAATTTTAGCTCTTTCTGAAAGATGTGGTCTCATCAGCTTCAAAGCAAGCGTTTTCAAGAAAAGTATTCTGTATTTGTAGGGAGAATAAGGATAATTGGCATTGTATAAAACTTGACTATTAATTTCAGCTATGTTTAGCAACTGAAAGAAAAAAGTCAAAGGCCAACGTTTTGATCTTCTACTGACAGAATATGTGTTACACATTTTATCCACTGTATCCACTCCGCCTTTTGTCCGGTTGTAGTCCAATATAATTTCCGGTTTATTGGTATTTGGATCGATTGCAGAATCATCGTGCATTGTTGAAATCAAAACGATGGATTTATTTTTTTTTGGAACGTATGAAACTATTGTTATTTCCCTTTGGAATCCAAAAATAGATGAACCAGCCGCTCTAGTTTTGTTGGGCAAAAATTCTTGTGGCAACTCTCGTTTATTTTTTTTCAAGGTTCCAATCATTGTGATCTTATTTTGTAATAATTCATGTGCCAGAGGGTAGCTTGAATACCAATTATCACACGTTAAATTTCTATTACTTCCTTTCAGTTCTTCAAGTAAACGGTGAACTATTGCAGTTGGAGTATTCGGTACGTTGTATTGTCCGTCTGGTTGTTTTCCACAGTACAGCTCTAAATTGCTAACATAAAATGTTTTAGCGTCACAAAGGACGAACACTTTCAAGCCATATTTAGCAGGTTTGTTGGGAATATATTGTACAAAATTGCACCGTCCTCTGAATGATATTAGCATCTCATCAATTATCACAAATTCACCAACACTGTAATTTTTTTTAAAGCTGTCCAATATGCATCGTACTGCAGCCAACTTGTCCGCTTTTTTTTGTCTTTGGTTGTTTTGTCATCAAACCTGATAACGCTAAGCAAAAATAGAAATCTTTGGTAGTTCATACAAGCTCGAAATATTTCAGATCTTGTCCCATCCTTTGTCCACAATTCCAAAAAATGAGTGTGATTTTGCTTCTTAGAACCAGAAAGAAATAATAATCCAAAAAAAGCAAGAATCTCGGTTTTCGTAACGTCCTTTGCGTCTCGCTGTCGATCATAGTTTGGTCGTACTCGTGAAATTTCTAAATTTGTACAATCTGCTCAACCATGACTTCATCAAATATTTTCATAAAAGCGCTCATCTCATCAGTTATATCACGTGCGCACTGGCTTGGTCCCGGGAATATTTTCAATAAATTTTTCTTACTGGTTTTACTAAATTTACTCACAATTTCATTTTTCGACCATACACTTTTTTTATCCTTTCCCAACATACTGATTGTCTAAGTCAACTACTTCTCCGAAATCTGAATTTTCATCCATGAGTTCGTCTTCTGGAACATCTAAGTCACTCATTTCCTGCTCCGAATTAGTATGGTGATCAGATTCTTCTATAAGCTCGTCTTCTGACAAATCTGATTCACCACCGACCTCTTCTTCAGAATCGCTATCAAAAATAACCTGAGCCATAGCTTCCAACTCATCTTCAGTTAATTTTTTGGGATTTTTAACTGCTACTCGATGCCTGAAAGTAATTATTATAAGTATATAACAATTGAATACATATATATATTTTTTTAAATAAGAACGTATTTTTTTATTGCAGAAAACCAAAAAAATACAACTTTTCAAAATACTTACATAGTTACTCGCGTTGGCGTATTTTGTACACCACTCAAATTCTTGCAAAATATCTGACTACTCTATTACGCTATTAAATCGACACTGCGCGTATATCCAGAGGACATATCAGGCAAAGGTTAGCGAGCTCGGCGACCTTGAAAAAGAAATCGTAAGAACTCGGCAGCGTTCGGAACAAATTTGGTGTATTTTTTACACCAGCGCGAGTAGTTAAAGGTTAATATGTATTTGCTTGCTGAAGAATTCTTTAAATTAAACATTTCCACCCATATTTACTAAAGAGGTTTAAATTTAGACCAGGTTTAACTTGATTGTTATAGGTTTGAGATGACATTTTTAACAATAATTGAACAAATATTTTTCTAAATTTCATAATTACAAAACGACAGTGACATAGGCGAAATATAACTGGCTAAAACTAAGAGTTTTAAGTACCATGGCAACTAGACCTGGTCAATTATCAAATCATTGGTAAATTCAACATTGATCAATATAGATTAAAAAAATATTAGGTACTGGTATATTTCGGCCAACAACAAGCACTCTAGAATTAACATTTTTGCTAAATAAGGCTTTTAGTTTATTCTCTCTATGGCTAGTGTTTAGATCTAACAAGGATTATATAAAAATTCGCAATTACCTTTAGTATCAGGTCATAACTTCTCAATGATTAATAGCGATGTTTAGACACCTACCTATAAATTATGTCGAAACGTTGATAGAGTTTGCTGTTGTAGGAGAGAAAACCGCTGCAGCTGACAAAATAAATTACATCCTTTTCCGCAATAGGTTATTTAAGGATTTAATAAATGTTCCGACGCGTGGGTTTCATTTAGATAATATGTTGAAAGTCAAGGTTATCGCCGGGCGACGTTGTTTTCCGGAGTTTATTATTACAGTTAAGGGCATTTAGTTTACTATAACTGATAAAACCAAGTTGATTATACAGCGTGTCCCAGAATAGGTGAGCAATCTCAGAGATATAAATAGAACAAGCAAGATTAATGTTAGTTTAAATAAAATAAAAATTTCCAAATAATTTTGGTATCGTTTATAGTATAGATAAAATTTTGAAAATTTGGGATATTACTAAATTAGAGACGGACAATTTAGTGCAATAAAAATAAATAGGGCATTCTATTTAAGAAAAGAAAATGACTACCTTGAGCGTAAAACTGGAAAATCTGGCAACAGTGCCGATACAGTTTTTGAATTCCGCATGTCTAGAAACTCCCAAATGCCAAAATTGTTCCATACACATATGGAATATCTAGTGTTAAGAGTAACACAGTCCACAGTTCGAGAAAGAGAATGTATCAGATTTGGAGGTGCCCATATAGAACCAACCTATAGCTTTTCAACTAAATAAATACCTTAAAATGCATACAGGTTTGGAACAATAATTTTGTATTATTTTTGTATAATAATTACGTTTTGTCTTTGCTGATAAGTGCATTCTTGTTCAATGTCAATCAGAAGCCACCGGACTTAACCAGCAATGCAAATTTTCAGGTACATCAATTTAACTTAGTATCTGCAGTGTTTCATAAATGATCGTTATTCTCAAAAACGAGTTAATTTTTGGAAATTGATAAAGAGGACCTTTTATCTTTAAAAGTGTCTGAGCTGCAAAAAAGAAACGTTTTTAATGAAATTTCTTATCGCTGATAAGACTAGTAAAGAAAATTAAAACTAATTCCTTCTCGACCCCCCTTCCCCCCCGTTCCGCTACCTTTGACTCTTAACATTTTAATAACATAAGAAACTTAAATCAATTACCCAAATATTACGAAGTTACGTTAAACGATTCCAAAATTATTTGGAAAACTTCTTTTCCAGATCCCTATTTTAAGAACGAATATCTCAGTAAGTGAGCAGGTTATGAGAAACTTTTATATGACAAACTAATATCATTTTTGTTGGATTCAAAATGGCGGAAGAAAATGGCGATGAAATAAATTGCTTAAAAAATCAACTTAAAAAAGCATTAAATGTGGTATGGGATCATGATACAAATTTCACATGACCGAACAAAATGGCGGTGATATCGTGAAAAAATCTTTTTTTACTACAATTTATTACTTCCCTCAAAAAAGTTTTGAAATCATGAAAAAATCAGCCTCTCAGATATTTTCAGATCTTTACGTTTCAGGTCCCTAGATGACGAAAAACATGTTTTCTCGTTTTCGTCGGTCTGTCTGTCTGTTGGTGTGTCGGTCTGTCTGTTCACGGCATAGCTAAAAAACTACTTACCCGATTGATTTCAAGTTTTGGTCAGAAACTAAGGATCATATGGGGATGACTTGGTAACATTTTGCTAAAAATCCAATATGGCAAAACAAAATGGCAACCTAGAAAGTGCTTATTCAATTTATTTGAAATTTTGCATTGAAATCAAGGATTATGTAGAAATCATTTGGTAAAATTTTGTTTTGACGTCCCTAGATGCCAAAAATATATTTTATCTAGTCCGTCGGGCCGTCTATCGGTTTGTCTGTCTGACTGTCTGTCTGTTCGCGCCATAACTTAAGAACTACTTATCAGGCTCACATGGGGATGATCTGGTAATATGTTGGTTAAAATCCAATACGCAAAAACTACCCAATTTGAACAAAAATCAAGTATTATGTAGGATTCAACTGGTAAAATTGGTTATTGTACTAAAAAAACTAATTATCCAATCTACCTCAAATTTTGCAAAAAAAATCAAGTGTTACATAAAAATGAACTGGTAACGTTTTGATATGAATATAAGATAACAAAATAAAATGGCATCCTAGTAAAATATTTAAAAAATCAGTCCGAAAAAAAATTACTTATTAGATTAATTTCAAATTTTGTGCAAGCATTAAGTGTAATATAAAGATAAACTGGTAAAATTGTGTTACGAATTCAAGACAGCGGAACAAAATGGAAGCCAAATAAAATTGACGTAAAAAAATCTTGTTATTCAACTGACTGTAAATTTTGGAGAAAAATTAAGTATGATATAAGGATAAACTGGAGCTAATTCAACATGACGTAACAAAACGTGGTGTGTGTCAATGTAAAAACTACCTATTGAGTTCATTTTAAATTAACCACTACTAAAAAAATTGTGGCATAGGCCGAAACTGGTAAAATATTGGTAGGGATCTAATATAATGGAATAAGACGGCACCCAATAAAAATGTTTGAAAAGAAGTATATATATATATATATATATATATATATATATATATATATATATATATATATATATATATATATATATATATATATATATATATATATATATATATATATATATATATATATATATATATATATATATGTATATATATTTTTATATTTCTCTTCTTGAACCTTACAATTTATAAATATCAAGTACTTTCTTGGGATGAGGTTCGTGGATTGAAAGTATCCGGTCAGAGATTGTTAATGTCATTACCAACCATAAAATTAAAATGAGACACAAAAAAATACAGCAAAACAAAACTCAAAAAAAACTATCAAAGCAAGCAAAAAAATGTAAATATTTTTTAAAAACAAATCCGCAGATAACAGTCTTAAAGCCAGACAAAAGTAACAAGACTGTAATAATGAATACCATTGATTACAACAATAAAATTAATGCACTTCTTGATGACAAAAACACATATAAAAAAATGAGATTTGATTCGATGAAATCTCTTCAATCCAAAAATAACTCGTTCATAGAAAAACTGTTAAAACGTAATCACATACCCGAAAAAGAAGCCAAATCATTAAAAATACATAATTCTGTTCCACCAAAATTCTATGGAATGCCTAAACTTCACAAACCCGACATTCCTATGAGACCCATTGTTTCCTATATTCAGTCACCATTCTACAAACTTTCAAGTTTGCTTATCAAAAATTACAGGCAGAAATGATTATTACATTAAAGATTCGTTTGAATTTAAAAAGTTTATAGACAACCTTAAAATACCAAATAATTTCCAACTCATCTCTCTAGACGTAATATCCTTATATACAAACATTCCGACTAAACTTTTAAAACAAATCATTAAAGAAAAATGGAATCAGATAAAGAATCACACAACACTCACTTGCACAGAATTCATAGAAGGGATAGATCTCATTCTTTCGAACAACTATTTCCAATACAAAGATGATTACTACCAACAACTTGACGGATGTGCAATGGGTTCACCCATCTCTTCCACCGCAGCCCAAATAGTAATGGAATATCTAGAAGAAACAGTGTTACAAAAAGCCAATGTACCAATATTATTTTTTAAAAGGTACGTGGATGATTGTTTATTAGCCATACCAAAAAATAAAACAACGGAAATTATCTCCCTCTTTAACAATTTTCATCCAAAATTGCAGTTTACTTCCGAAATAGAAAATGATGGTGCTATAAACTTTTTGGATTTAACATTAATAAGAGACCACAAAACAAATGGCATTAAAACTAAGTGGTACACCAAAAAAACCTGGTCCTCCCGCTACCTTAATTATAATTCCAGTCACCCAAAATGTCAAAAAAACTCCGTGATGATAGGATTAGTTGACCGTGCAGTAACACTAACATCACCTATATACCGAGTTGACATTCTAAATAAAGTTAAAAATACTCTCTTAAAAAATCATTTCCCATTAAAAGCCATCGAACGAATTATAAAACGAAGAACCCAAAAATTATACAATGCCACAAAACATATTGTAAATAATCATGACAACAATAAAACAACTACATACATATCTTTACCATACACTCTCGGTAAACACGACATAACCGTATGCCACAAATCTAACAATACCCTTAAATCTTTATATACACCACTAAAAAGTCAGACACCAATTAAAAAACAATCAAACGTAGTTTACAGCATTCCCTGCCTAAACTGCCCCAAAAAATATATAGACATGACCACACAATACCTATCAAATAGACTAAATGGGCATAAATATACAAAAAATGCTTCCACAGCACTACATAAACATGAAAGAGACATGAAACATGAATTTGATTTTTCGAGTACAACGGTCTTATCAAAAGAACAACATTACCATAAACTGACATTGAAAGAAATGGTCGAGATAAAAAAAGAAAAAAATACAGTACACGATCGGAAAGACATTGACAATCTCAGCCAAATATATCACAATCTAATTTAATTCAATTGTTATAAACTATTTTCCATCAATCATAAATACATACTGTATACTGTCAGACTCACACAAATACTTTTAAAACAACCCGTATCCACAAATAGTTCTACATTGTTAATATAATCAAAAAAACTAAAGGATATATATAAAAAAAAAACAATAGAATTCTTTAACCAGTGTATCACTTACCTCCACACTGCCAAGCAAGGTAAAAGAACATCTTTCTCAAGGTATGTATGTACTGTACTATTTTAAATAAATGTTTTAATAATTTTAGTGCGTGCCGTTATACCTAATTGTTTTTATTTATTAACTTACATATATACACTTTTTGTATTTAATTTTTAGATGTGCAGAATTAAATATTTTGAAAAAGCCTGAAATGGACAGGCGAAACGTCAATTAAAGTTTCTTTGTTCAATCCACGAACCTCATCCCAAGAAAGTACTTGATATTTATATATATATATATATATATATATATATATATATATATATATATATATATATATATATATATATATATATATATATATATATATATATATATATATATATATATATATATATATATATATATATATATATATATATATATATATATATATATATATATATATATATATATATATATATATATATATATAAAACGTGCTAAATCTAGTGGGGCTGTAGTCAAAGAGAGGGGACCTTAGATTAAAACACTTTGTTTCGGCAACTGTTTATTGCCTTCCTCAAGACTAATTCCTAAAAATTGTTATTATTTTGTATTAACATTTATTTTAAAGAAAAAGTTGTTGTGGACTTACTACTTGGTTTTACTCTTGAAGAAACAACACTGAAAAATTCTCAACATTGCTAAAGACCTATATACATATTATTTACACCTTTTTATCACTAGTTTTGACTTGGATGTTGTTATATTAACACATTTTAAAATTCTTAAAGATTTGGTTTATTCCAACGTGCAGACACTGTCGGCCATTTTATGTATTTTAAAGGCAAATTATTATTGTAAAATGGAGAACGTGTTTTTTTTTTATTTTTGCTCTCCTTCCCTTACTTCACACTAGTTGGTTTACGCGTTTTTTGTTTTTCAAATAATTGTCGACTGAGCACGAATCGGTAACGACGGTTTCCCAAATGTATAGTTGGAAAAGAAAAATGTAGATGACGCATTAGTAAACAGTACTCTGCAAAGCTGGTAACCCAATCAGCACAAATCTTACAAGTTCTGTAATTGTTGGCTAAACGATGAAAACATTTTATATTCTGTAGTACACTGTGCAGCTGATAGAGGGACATGTTCCACCATCGTGTTGTGAAAAATTTTTATATTTATTTGCTATGATTAGAAAAAAGGGGGAAAAAACAAATTACGTGAACAACACAACACCATGATTGAACTTTTCCTGAAACAAAAATGAAAAGGAAGATGGAAAATCATATATAAATGCAAATAATCAATGCACAGTGCCTTACAGTATGAATATATTAGGACTAAGTTATTCAGAGATTTGGACAGCATTAGAGTCATTAATAGAAACAAAATTGTCCCCACTAATTCTTAACAGATATGAATATATTGTGCTTAGATTATTGATATCAGTTTTCTTATTCATTGTGTTTGTCCCTTGGTTGTGTATATGTATCATTTCAAGGAAATTTCTTTTATAATATCTTTTTTCTTTAGCAAGAATTTTTGCCTCGGTGAATCGAATGCTGTTTCCTGTGTCTATGAAGTGTTCTGATAATGCACAAGATTTTACAAACCTGCGGCAGTCGCTTTTATGTGAAGTAATTCTGCCTGACAAATTTCTAGATGTCTGACCTACATATATTTGATTACAGTTGTTGCAATTTATGGCAAAGCAACAAAGTGTTTTAATCTAAGGTCCCCTCTCTTTGACTACAGCCCCACTAGATTTAGCACGTTTTGTTCTAACTACTTAGTCACAACTACCCACCCTCTCGCTATATATATATATATATATATATATATATATATATATATATATATATATATATATATACAGGGTTATTCACGCAACACGTTCATTAAAAGTTTTTGATGATGCCATTTAGATAAAAATTTCAAATTTTGGGATTAAGGTAAGGTCAAGGGGTACTTCTTTTTTGAAATATTTTCAACTTCCTGTCACTTCCGGTTTAACCGGAAGTGGGTATCAACTTCCGGTTAAACTATCAACTTGCTTATTTCAAATAGAACAACCTGTATTTTATGATATTTTTGGATTCTACGGAGAATTTTAATGCTATTTTATGTAGCATGTCCTATACCCAGGTTTAAGCGTTCTTAAGATACTTGACCTTGAACCAAAAATGAGCCTTTGGGGTACCAAATTTTAAAATCTCATATTTTTGTAAGTTTTGAAGATATAATCTTCATATTTTGCAGACGATCAGTAACTAATCTTAGGTTTCTATTTTTTTATTGGATTTGTCTATTTTTATACAGGGTGTCCTAAATTCAGCGGCAGACATTTTCAAAGCCGCTATAGTCCGTTCTTTTAAATGGGACACCCTATAACTTTATGCACTATCAAATGTAGAATTTAATTTTCTATTGAACTATATTAAGGTTCCCTATACCTATTCGTAACCATTTTCGAAATAATCAGGTTTTTATTAAACTCTCATATGTATTTGTTAAATGCTTACACCTTCCCGTAGTAAGCCATGGAAAAACAATTGTTGTGCTTATCTATTCAACATGACAGCTGATTTGAAACTTTTAAATTAAAATAAAATAACACTCAAAAGCTGATATTCTCAATTTATTTTATATTCGCGGAGAATGTTACAAAATATTGATGAATTAATGAAAAACATCCTCATTTATCGCCAATGAACAAGGGAAAATTGAAGAGAATTGAAATGAAATTTTTTCGTTTCGGAAAAGTTAAAGTTATAAAAAATGTAATAAATTGTTTACATTATTTTTAACCATATCTACTGAATTCGAGACTGTTCTAAACTTGTTTTAGTGAACTTAAAAATTATAGCAATCTAACAATCAACAATAAATAAATAAAATAATAAAATTGAATTATAACAAATGTTCTATATGCTGTCCGTTCAATGGAAAACACATTTCAATTCTTCTTTGTACAGTTGCTGTGGCCCGTTGAATTTGTCCGTTTTCTAATTCGGCAAAAGCTGTTCGTATCCTGTCCAGAAAATCTTGTTGGTTATTTACTGGGGTAGCATAGACTTTACCTTTGATAAATTCCCATAAATAAAAGTCTAGGGGTGTTGAATCAGGAGATCGCGAGGGCCATCTCCAAGGGCCATTGGGACCAATCCAGCGATGATTGGAGATAAACTGCAGCGGAATTATGTGCTGGTGTCCCATCTAATAATATAATAATAATTTTGCAGTTCACCAATAGGAATTTCTTCTATAAATTCAGAAACCGTCCCTCGTAGAATTTCCAAATACTTATCAATGTTTAAATTGTCTTCATAAATACAGTACCGCACCTGATCATTTAATACTATACCGAAAACCTTGAAGCTGAACCTCTCTTGAGAACGCGTTTCGCGTAAAGCGTGCGGATTTTCTGCTGCCCAGAAATGTTCGTTTCTTCTATTTGTTATTCCTTCTCCAGAAAATTTCGCTTCATCGGTCTAAAATATTTTTGAAAGGAATTGAGGGTCCTCTTGAATTTTCAAAAACATGAATCTGCAAAATTCTACTCGTCGGACGTCATCACCATGTCTCAAGAAAGGAATAAGGGTGCATATGATGTTCGTTCAAGATTCTTTGGACAGATGAAGAAGAAATTCCCAAATCGTTTTCTGCAGACGGTATTGAACTTTGCGGGTTTGCCTGAAAATAAGCTAATGTGTTTATTACGTTATCCTCGGCATTTGTCACTGGTTTCGGAACATTTTTTGTAACTTTAACCTTGCCAAAACGCAAAAAGTTCATTTCAGTCCTCTTGAATTTTGACTTGTTCATTGGCGGCAAATCAGGGTGGCGTTCATAAATAGGCATAAATAGGCACGTTTCTTTCCAAAATTTTATAACATTCTCCATGAATATAAAATCGATTGAGAATATCAGCGTTTGAGTATTCTTCCATTTCGATTTAGAAGATTTAGTTTATCACTGACAGCTTTCGTTAAATAACGCATACTAATCATCTCTCATATGTGATATTGAATCTCAATTGTTTTTCCATGGCTCACCATTGGCACATGTAATTATTTAAGCAAATACATACGATATTTTTATAAAACCCAATTATTTCGAAAATGGTTACGAATAGGTATAGGGAACCTCAATACAGTTCGATAGAAAATTAAATTCTAAATTTGATAGTGCATAAAGTTATAGGGTGTCTCATTTAAAAAAACGGCGACTTTGAAAATGTGAATGTTTGCCGCTGAATTTAGGACACCCTGTATAAAAAGAGACAAATTCAATAAAAAAAATAGAAACCTAAGATTATTTACCGATCTTCTGAAAAATATGAAGATTATATCTTCAAAACTTACAAAAATATGAGGTTTTAAAATTTGGCACCCCGAAGGCTCATTTTCGGTCAAATATCTTAAGAACGCTTGAAACTAGGTATAGGATATGCTACATAAAATAGCATTAAAATTCTCCGTAAAATCGAAAAATATCATAAAATACAGGATGTTCCATTTAAAATAAGCAAGTTGATACCAACTTCCGATTAAACCGGAAGTGACAGGAAGTTGAAAATATTTCAAAAAAGAAGTACCCGTTGACCTTACCTTAATCCCAAAATTTGAAATTTTTATCTAAATGGCATCATCAAAAACTTTGAATGAACGGGTTGCGTGAATAACCCTTTATATATATATAATAAAAGGAAATATTCACAATGAGTGAAATGTTGCATAGATAAAAACTAGTAAAACATTGATACGAATCCAATATGGTGGAACAAAATGGCGCCCAATAAAAATGCACTTTAAACTAAATTGGATCACGCTT
The DNA here is from genome assembly GCA_030620095.1 of Kuschelorhynchus macadamiae. Taxonomy (NCBI): domain Eukaryota; kingdom Metazoa; phylum Arthropoda; class Insecta; order Coleoptera; family Curculionidae; genus Kuschelorhynchus; species Kuschelorhynchus macadamiae. The sequence goes on from JAUTXW010004799.1 coordinate 793,012, forward strand.
CACCGAGTGAAGTTCCAGGTAAAGGAAGTTTACTGATTTTTTAAGTCGGTTAAGTTTTAAATAAACTGTTAACCGGTCACTATTAATAATTTTGAAAGCATTACCTTTTAGTTAGGACTGCTTTTTATGTTAGTTTAATATGTGGTAAGAAGGTATGTTATTATTTATTTCAGTATTAACTATTACTTTGGGTTATCCCAGAAAGAAGCAACGTTCGACCAAGTTTTGTCGATATTTTTGAACGATCAATACCTGAAAATATATTATACAAACAATATAAATCATGTACCTAAACTTCGTTTCTTTCGTAAGCATATTATAGGAGAAGTAAGTATTCGATGAAAGCGGAAATTCGCACCCTCTATCAGTGCCGACAGTTTGATCAATGATCGCGACTCAAGATAGCAGGAAACACGTCGTTAAGGATGAAAAATTGCCATTTTGTTGTTGCTATTAGATCCTAACTTTATCGATTGAAGGGAATTATCTATGATCCATGAACTTTAACCTTGAAATTAGACTCGAATTTTAAGCAGCGTTTGGCGTTAGTGTTGATACATAACTGAGAGAGTAAAACAGAAAAAATAGACATATACTAGGCTTTTCTTTTAAAAACCACTAAATGCCGAGGTATATAAAAGATTTGGCGATAGACCCACCAATAATTTACCCCAAAGACGTGAGTTTGTATATTTATAGAAATAATTTAAAATTAACGAATTAACAAAATAAAAATTATATGTAATAAGTATATAATTTTATAGATAAAATAAATATTATACAACAACTAAATTATAATAGGTTATATTCTTCGTCATCTGAGGAACTGTCATTACGTCTTGACATTATAATTAAAAGATCGACCGTCTCATCGATCAGGTTGTCAAGATCCCATATTTTCTCCTTCTGTACAATCACATGCTGGACTGCTTTTCGTCAGTTCTTTGGTATCACTTCCTTATTGGCTTGATCAAACAGTAGCTTAACATCTTTCATTTTAAATGTCGTGTTTTGTCTTCCTACAAATCCTTTCACTTATGCCCATATAAATTCTATAGGATTTAGTTCGCAATGATATGGCGGGATGCCCAGCACAATTACATTATATTTTGGTGCTATATCTTTCACGGCATATTTCATAAAACTATTTTTGTATAAATTTCAATAAATCAATAGTTTATTAATGTTAAGGTCTTTCGACATACACAAGTCAATATACATGTACATACATAATAAAATTAAGTTACAAATTAATATTAAGTAGAGTAACTAAATATTTGTACTAAAGTATAAAAATATTTAGGATATTTAAAAAGACCTATATAGATAAGAAGTTGGTAGCTAAAATTTACATTAGCGGACAACAGGAACAATAAACATATTAAAATAACATATCACAATTTAAAATTCATCATACGAATAAAAGAAGAAAGTTCTTAACTGTGGATTTGAACTGCCCTAGGGGGAGGTCTCTAACTTGCTGAAGTTTATTAAAATTTTTACTGCCAAAAAGTTTGGTCCATTTTGACACTTTGTTAGTCTTAAGTAAGATGTTACTAGTTGTTTTTGGTATATTTGTATATTTGTGGAGATTATCTTTTGCAAAGATAAGATTTTCCAGAATAAAGATACCCGGAAAAGTTAAAATTCTGTATGGCATCCCTGCAACGATTCTGGCCGTTCTACGTTGAAGTGCAAATATTCCAAACCAAAACACCGTATGAAAGCAAAGAGTGGCGGAGAGCAAAGTATGCAGTCCTCAAGACACCCCCGGACACACTGCCTGATAAATTCCTAAGCAGGAATATATTTCTACCCAGTTTACTCGAAAGTCGTTCGATATGGGTATCCCATTTCAACTTTGAATCTAGCGTAATGCCTGGGAACCGCACCGCATCCTCCGTCGCCAACTCAGTTTCACATCTCCTCAGAGAGAAAACCATACATTTGGTCTTGTCGTGATTCAAGACAAGATTATTATTACTAAACTTGTTCCCTCTGCAATATCATCACTTTTTTCAAATCGGAGACTTACAGCTGTGTCATCCGCAAAAAGCTTCAATTAGGATTGCTTGCTGGCAAGCTATTGACATAAATGAGCAAAAGAAGAGGTCCCAAAATATCACCCACCCGCACACTCTGGAATCTGTTAGTGAGATAGGACTCCATGAGGAGCAGGCTGTTCTTATCAAAGTTATAGTTCTCTAATTTTTTAATCAAAAAACTGTGCAAGACACAATCAAATGCCTTACTTAAGTCATAAAAGATGGTGCTGGCATATTCAAGATTCTCGAATGCCTCCAGAAGAGTCGTAACGAAGTCAACCATGTTTGACATAGTGCTACACCTTGATCTGATTCCATGTTGAGATTCTGTAAAGAGATTATTTGGTTCGAAATATTTGATAATCTGTAAAGCAATGCACTTCTCGAATACCTTCGACATCGCTGGCAGCAGTGAAATGGGCCTATAGTTACCAACATCATCCCTCCCTTTATTTTTAAATATTGGCACAACCAGAGCACGCTTAAAGATATCGGGAAAATGCCAGTTTTCTAGGCAGATGTTTATAAGTTTGATTAGAGGATACACTATTATTTCCCGAATTGACTTAAGGAGTGGTACATTTAATTCATATACATCTCGAGCTGATTCATTTTTTAGATTTTTTATTATTTCCTTAACTTCTATGTAAGTGACAGATTTAAATGAGAAGCCCGGTCCCTTTTTTGCCATATCCGCAGGTTTATCTCCATCTTGAGATATCCCATTTAAGAGAGTTTGAGTAATATTGGGAAAATAGTCATTAAATTTTTTGGGTGCAATCGGGTTACCCGGATTGCCCTCTCCCTCATCTTTTCTTCCACGGCCATCCCTTATTGCGTAAAGTCCCTATGAACTTTCCAATACATGCGAACGGCAGTCAGTCATCTTTTCGGAGAGCTGTAGGTTGCAGGTTCGCAGGTACACCTTTCGAAATTAAAATTGGCTCCACCTCATTGACTGTGACTTAATTAGGAAGAAATCTATATTGATATTTAAATGCAGACAAAATAAAAATTTGGAGGGCCTTTCAATAAAACACTATATAAAGTGCAGACTGACAAATTTTAATGATCACCTTGATCTTTTGTTTTTTTTTTGAGAGTTGTTTTATAAAATAATTTTTGACATATGAAATTTAGCTTACATTCAAAAATTCAATTGACATTAAGATATAAAAATAAATCAAGAAAATGTAAAATATATATAAAATATATCAAATATGTGAAATGTGAACGTTATTACCATTATATCATCAACCTGTGAACATCTGGCGAAATGTCATGACACAAATATGTAAATATGAAAATTTAATTAAATAGCGCACAGGGAATCAAAAATTCATGAATTTTAAGGCTGTTTTACAAAAAATAGGTTACTTACTTCCTTTCTGCTACCTTATGTAAAATTTATGAATATAAAAATTAAGAATTAATTCCTCGTACTCTTACAGGAAAGAACTCCAAAACCATTGTAGAACTCTTAGTTTATGTACCACAAAAATTACACCATAAACTTGTAACTATATCCCAAAACCATATCTTGAATTCTTAACCTGAAACCCTACAAACAATTGTTTGTCTTAAAATAAAATCGACATGGAATGTGCAAGAACAAGTTATTTACAACACAACTATTCAAAGACATTGCCTAGTGCTCTAGTCGTCTAAAGGGCTCCTCCGACGTCAACGGTCATCAAAAAAGGGAATTTCCAGACATCTAGAAAGGCTTCTCGAGGACCGACAGCCAAAACAAAATTCAGGACGCCATTCTGTTTATAAAAGATAATTGCGATTTAGTTCACAGCAGGAAACTAATTTGAAAATCGACTTACCACGTGGTTGATCAAATGTGGAGCAAAACAAAACGGGACCAAAATTTAGGGCCAGATGATGTCCATAAATAGACCTTAGGCTTTCAACAGCACTGCACTTTAAAAGAAATTACTCATGTCATACTTTCAGTACTTTAAAAAATTGGTTCATTAAGGCACTTTTATAAAGCCAGATGTTGCACCTCTAAGGAGAACCAATAGGGGCGAGAAAATCAGCTCCAGAAAATTCGAAGAAGTTTGACATTCCCCTCCATCACTCTTCCTTACTTCAGACTTATGCCAACCTAATGCCATAAAATAAAATAATAGTTACAGTGGAGTCCACTGCTGGCGCCACTAGTAGAAGGGAGTAAGAACCCGATAACATTCGGTGTCCCCAAATAGAGCTGGTGAATTGCTCCTGAGCAGAACCAAAATTATAACTTAAATGAAAACTCAGACACTGTCAAAGCTGGCTGGATGCCGAAAAATAAGAAACCAATGAAACCATAGTGACAGAAGAGAAAGGCAGGCAACTTCTGAATATTTATAAACAAAACAAAAACAAATTTCTTTTTTTTGTCTTAATTTAGAGAAGTTGAAAATACTTTACAAAATGTAATCCAATGAATTATGAATAAAACATATTGAGGTATGTAAAATGTAATTTACAAAAAAGTCTTGATATTTTAAGGTTATACCTAACTGCAAAGTTATAACGTTCAATTTTGTTTCAGATTACTAATTGGCTTAAAATAATGAAAAACCATCAGCCAAAATGTCTGTTTAACATTCCATACCAAGCAAACATAAAGAAAAGCAGCTTGGACAAATGAAAACAAAAAGTTTTTATATAAAATAAAATAATAATTACAGTGGAGTCCACTGCTGGCGCCACTAGTAGAAGGTAGTAAGAACCCGACAACATTCGGTGTCCCCGAATAGAGCTGGCGAATTGCTCCTGAGCAGAACCAAAATTATAACTTAAATGAAAACTCAGACACTGTCAAAGCTGGCCGGATGCCGAAAAATAAGAAACCAATGAAACCATAGTGACAGAAGAGAAATACAGGCAAATTCTGAATACTTATAAACAAAACAAAAACAAATTTCTTTTGTCTCAATTTAGAGAAGTTGAAAATACTTTACAAAATGTAATCCAATGAATTATGAATAAAACATATTGAGGTATGTAAAATGCAATTTACAAAAAAGTCTTGATATTTTAAGGTTATATCTAACTGCAAAGTTATAATGTTCAATTTTGTTTCAAATTACTAATTGGCTTAAAATAATGAAAATCCATCAGCCAAAATGTCTGTTTAACATTCCATACCAAGCAAACATAAAGAAAAGCAGCTTGGACAAATGAAAACAAAAAGTTTTATTAACTGAAACTTTCTATTAGTTCAAGTGTTCTCAAAGTGTTAAATTGATATTTACAAGAAAGAAGAGAGTAAATATGTTTATCATAATTCAAGTGAGTCAAATGGACTGAAAGAAGAAACCAAAAAACAGAATATTTTATTGTAAATGAAAAAATTGTTATTTTCATTAATAAAGAAGGCCAGTATCTTATGAACTAAAACTGATTATGTATTCAAAATATGTCACTTTCAATAGTAACACCCTATTAATAAAGATTCTATTAACTTTCTTTTATAAAGTGTATAATATGTAAATTTGGAAAAATCCAACTCGTAGAGTTATTCGACAGGATGGTGATAGAACACTGTGTGAAAATCAGTAACTATATAACTAGCCAAATTTTGTAATTGTCTTAGTATTACTATAAACTAAATAATTATATATAAATTTGAAAATGTTATACCCTGATAATATCCCACATAACCCGGGAAGGATTGTGCGCATTTTTAATTTTTTTATCGTTATGTTCCCTTTTTGCATCTTTGAATAGGTTTTGGTATTGTTTTCGTTAGAATTTACGTTGTTGAAGTAATTCGTCTGTTGGGTTTATTTTGTAAAGATCGTTAAAGAGATTAACCCACTCCCTAAATTCCCTTAAGTTTTGATTGAATCAATGGCAGTCATCAGATATGTTTTTTCTGCGACTATATTTTTTTCTCCAGGAAAGCAATTTTATATGCATTTACCATGCATTTATTGGTCTACAAATTACCTTTGTCAGTTAGCAAGTCGATAATTTCTTGTTTTCTCCAAGATGAATTTCATGTCTTCTTTCTGCGCCGTGAACGATAGCTTGCCCTATCCATAACTACTACCGGAAAATTATTGAACATTTTTTTGTTGGAGTGAATGTCGCCATTTTATTAATATTCTTATAATACTGTTAACAGTATGGCGTAACAGTAAAACATGTTTAAAACACCATTAAGAAGTATTTATAATCTGTGAAAGGTATACCGAGTAGGCAAAAAAAAGTGCAAACTGAACAAGAGCAAAGTAGCCTTAATTTTAAAAATATGGCAAAATGTTACTAAGAAATTAAAACTTTTACGTAAATTTCGATTAAAATTATGAATGTTAATTAAATGTTCTTGCAACAGAAAAATATCTTTGTTTTTAAGTTTAAAAAATTACATTAATTTAATCTATTTTCTGAAAATTTAGCCACATGTTACTTGATCTTGCTTAGATTTAATTCATGTTTTCGTTTCTTGGGATAAAGTGCAATAATAAGAGAGGGTGATTTTATTTTGTTATGGCTGTGGTTTCAGATCTAAACACAGGCTTTGATTCTAAACAATTTTTCTCAAAACATTTTGCTATATTTTTAAAATTAAGGGTAGATTACTCTTGATCAGAGTTCACATTTTTTTTTGCTTACTCTGTATGTCTTTTAAATTTCATTAAAACTGTATACTGCTGATACAGTATGTTTTGATGCTCTAATAAAGAATAAATTTCTTTCAGTATTCAAAAATAATTTCCCGTAGGTTGCACACTTTTTGGATCACACTGTAGATTTCAAGAAGGTATCCTCCTTAAAAGGAGGAATCAGAATATAGATTATAACTTGTACTCTCTATACAGGCCCAATCAAAAGTTTTCATATAGTTTCCTAATGTTAAAGAACTAGATTTGTTTTTGTAAAATTCCTAACACCCCCTAGGAGTCACTAGTTAAAATATCGTATTCGAGTTATAAAACACTTTTTTTATTAATCGCTTTGATTTATCCCTTTTTGAAGAGAACATCTTGATCTAAATACATAGAGTAATAAATATTGTATCTTTTGAACTACTTCGTATAGAAAAAATGTTTTTCAAGGCAGTGCTTTTTTCACTACGCGATGGCAAGACAACCTTTAGATACCACTTCTTCAGGAAAATGAGATTAGGAAAAGAGGTACTGCTTAATGGCCAGAACGTTATCCTGATTTGTTCTCCTTGGATTTTTTGTAGAGGTTTTAGAAAATGAAGATGTAAATTATTTTCTTGGGAAACCACCGACACAAAAGTATATGCATTTTTTGTCAAAATTTATTTTTTCCATTCTCAAAATAAGTTTTATATATTTGATTCCAAAACAGTTTGCAATCAATAACTATTGTTATTACTAGACTTAAGATATATATGTATTTAAAGAACTAGATTTGTTTTTGTAAAATTCCTAACACCCCCTAGGAGTCACTAGTTAAAATATCGTATTCGAGTTATAAAACACTTTTTTTATTAATCGCTTTGATTTATCCCTTTTTGAAGAGAACATCTTGATCTAAATACATAGAGTAATAAATATTGTATCTTTTGAACTACTTCGTATAGAAAAAATGTTTTTCAAGGCAGTGCTTTTTTCACTACGCTATGGCAAGACAACCTTTAGATACCACTTCTTCAGGAAAATGAGATTAGGAAAAGAGGTACTGCTTAATGGCCAGAACGTTATCCTGATTTGTTCTCTTTGGGTTTTTTGTAGAGGTTTTAGAAAATGAAGATGTAAATTATTTTCTTGGGAGACCACCGACACAAAAGTATATGAATTTTTTGTCAAAATTTATTTTTTCCATTCTCAAAATAAGTTTTATATATTTGATTCCAAAACAGTTTGCAATCAATAACTATTGTTATTACTAGACTTAAGATATATATGTATTTAAAGAACTAGATTTCTTTTTGTAAAATTCCTAACACCCCCTAGGAGTCACTAGTTAAAATATCGTATTCGAGTTATAAAACACTTTTTTTATTAATCGCTTTGATTTATCCCTTTTTGAAGAGAACATCTTGATCTAAATACATAGAGTAATAAATATCGTATCTTTTGAACTACTTCGTATAGAAAAAATGTTTTTCAAGGCAGTGCTTTTTTCACTACGCTATGGCAAGACAACCTTTAGATACCACTTCTTCAGGAAAATGAGATTAGGAAAAGAGGTACTGCTTAATGGCCAGAACGTTATCCTGATTTATTCTTTTTGGATTTTTTGTAGAGGTTTTAGAAAATGAAGATGTAAATTATTTTCTTGGGAAACCACCGACACAAAAGTATATGCATTTTTTGTAAAAATTGATTTTTTCCATTCTCAAAATAAGTTTTATATATTTGATTCCAAAACAGTTTGCAATCAATAACTATTGTTATTACTAGACTTAAGATATATATGTATTTGCATGAAAGCATGTGCAAATGCATATTTTGGCAATTTTTGTATTTAAATGCATATTTTGCAGTTGTTACAGGAAAAATGCATATATTCTAATTTTTCTGAATATATTTTTTTGTCCAATGTGCCGAAAGAAAAGCGTTCATTAAGTGTGGTATTAAATCAATTCGTGAAAGATTTTCCTGATTTAACGACTAACGGTTTTGTGCTGTTTCGTAAATAATATGAAGATCCTGTTACCGCGAACAAGAAATTCCAAGTGAAACAACACATAGGAACTACAAAGCATCAGATCCAAAAAAGTAAAAAGTGTGCTGAGAAACAAGTTTTAATCACCACATTATTTTCACCAGGAGCGGGACCCAAACGATCAAAGTTCAATGAGGATTTGTGCAAGGCATTTATTAGTGCGGATATTCCACTGAATAAATTAAGTAATCTTGCCCTGAAGTCATTTTTAGAGCAGTACACAAAGACATCAATTCCACATTAATCCACGTTAAGGAAACACTATGTTCCAGGTTTGTACAATAAGACAGTTACCGAATTGCGGGAAAAAGTAGTAAAAGTATATGGGTGTCACTAGATGAAACAACTGATGTGGAACAGAGATGTGTTGCTAATTTTGTTTTTGTTGTGTTGGGTGTAGAAGCAGAAAGGGATAAATCATATTTACTTACAATGAAGACCTTAGACAAAGTAAATCATTCAACTGTTACTGGATTTTTCAACGACTCTCTCACTCTTTTATGGCCCCGTGATATTAAATATGTTAGAGTGTTAGTGGCAATTACAGATGCTGCTCCATGCATGTGTAAAGCCATCAGTGGTCTACAAATATTGTATCCTAAAATAGTACATGCCACATGTCTTGCCCATGAACTTCATCGAGTTGCAGAACAAGTTCGTGTTTTTTATCCACGAGTGAATGATAGGATTTCTTCCGACTCGGGTAGAAAAATTTAAGGAAACTGCAGGAAACATCCCCTTGCTCCATCACCAATTGTAACTAGATGGGTAACTTGGAGAAACGCTGTAACAGTTTAATTTTGTTATAAGTGCATTTCATTTAACAGTTTAATTTTGTTATAAGTGCATTTCATTGTATGATTAATTTAATATTATAATCTACTACTTTAGTATTAAGTTTAGTGATTAATATGTACGCCTTGTTGGTTTGATTTACTTAGATTTTAGTAGTTTTGTTATTAGAAGCGGTTACATTGTTCATATTTAAGCGAAATATAAATTCAACACCTTTTGCAGCAAATTTCGGTACACACAGTGTCACCTCTCGATAAGTAGTTAATTTTGTACCTATATCTGAACTCAAGTTATAAAGGAATAATTTTCAGTAAATGGTATAAGTTTAGCGTTCGTTCATAGATGTCGCCAAAAAAAAAATCAGTTCAAATATAATTGTTCGATTTATTTAATTTTGCCGAATTTAATAATTATATACTGTATAAGAAAAACTTCAAATTGCACTTTAGACAAACTATTTATTTCCCATATATTTTACAGAGTAGTTATAAATTAAATTTTATTAATTTTGAAAACCTGTTTTCGAGTCCTTTATACAAGTCTTGGGATTTTCGTTTTCTTTGGCTAGATATGCTGCATTTTTAGATTCGAGCGTGTATTTTGTATAACTCTTCTGTCGCTGTAAAAAAACAAATCATTAGTACCCCAATAAATTCTTTGATATAAAGTCGATATTATGTATTAATATTGAACTGTAAATACTTGTATAAAAAAAAGGTTGCCTTGATAAATATTTCTTTTCAGATATACATAGGATTATTTTTAGACTATAGATACTATATATACACCACTTCATACTTTCTCTTAAATCTACATTTTATTATTCGTGTTTCCTTTTGCTGTGAATATGTAACATATAAAGGTATTTTCATTTAAGTTAGACATAAATAAACCAAAGGTATTTCTCGATTCAATATTAATATTCTTACCTTTTTTTTTCCTGAGACTATATAAACTACAGCCTTCTTATAATTTCTATCAATGTTTGATGTTCCGAAATTCAGATTGACTTTTGTTTTGTCCATAGTTGCATAATTACTTGGAGTCTAATATAAACTGAAATTTCGTTACGTCTGCGTCTGATGCATTTCCTAAAATAGTTAATAATTGTGTGAATAAATTCCTATTTTATGGTTAAATAATGAGTTTATACAGTTGGGAAAATTCTATTAAATTAAACTCAACTTACGTTTCATTTTTATGACATTTAACTACTCCTGCATTAGCACATCATTTTTTTTGACTCTTTGGTACTCTACTCCGGACTAATATTTGACTTTTTGAGTGGTCCTTTTCCATTAGTACTAGAGTAATTAATTAAATATTATTTGTTTATTTACGTTTCCATTTCGCCTAGGCGTTGCTTTTAAATTTCAGGTTAGTTGTTTCTGTCAATGTTATTATTGCGTCGTCTCGGAACTTTTCGGATCTATTCGGCTAAGACTTCCATATTAACTTATTCTCGGAACCCTCCATCCGGTACTTCCTCATATCCAGAGCGCAGGCTTCTTTTTCGCTGTTGCCAAGTGTATTCCTGCATTATTTCCTGTATCTTTCTCAACCAATGGAGAGCCGTTTTTCTTGTCTAACATGTTAATCATATCCTTGTTTTATTCCGTCTATGTGCTCTTTTGGCAAGGTTGTTAGCACCTGACATATTCTAGCCAATGGTATTCCGCCACCTGATTTAACCAAAGTTCTAGATGGAAAGGAAGCTGGGGAAACACTTTTTCACTTTTCTGGTCACCTGCAGATAAACCACAGGTCTTCAGCGCGGGTCTGAGGAAATAATCCAGGAAAATCTTGGAAATCCGTTAGCGGGATTTTTCCTCAACACCGCATTAGTTTTTCGGGCACATTATAGTTTGCACTGTGAGTGTTATTTTTCGTGCTAGAAAATCTCTCTAAGAGAGGATTTGACCTGAAGATTGGACCAGACCGCCATTTTCCATGCCCTTGTACTTGGCACGTGAAACCACTTTTTGACTAGAACTGAGTGACCCTATTGGATAGGTAATTTGCTTTAATATCATTTATCTTGAAAAGGGTATCATTTGTTTTTCTTAAATTTTGCTTTTCGTAATTTGGTAACTTTTCTCATTTTTTTTTTTGGAATTAACTTTTAATCGGGTGAGACAATTTTTTTTTGATGCAGCAGGAGCTAGTTTTTATATATATTTTTTTTTTAAATCTTAAAAATTAAATGCAAGTGTAACGAATTCATAGGATTAACCATATTTTGTGGATCCTAAATTGGCTCTATTTTATTTTAAAATAAAACCACATTATTTAAGCAGCTTGCATAGTGTGATTTGATTACTGCATTCGTTCTTTTTAATAGATAATAAACAGATTAATAAATGGCTTGCAGAGGTTTTCAGTAACAATTAAGTATGACGTAAATTGCTTTTCTTTTAGTTTATGGTATTTTTTTTGCATTTTGATTTGCCGCTGGAAAATAATTAGTTAAATAAAACCCTTTTTTTTTAAGCTGGTTATATTAAAATTTAAATATATTTGTGCCTTTTGATTTTTCATATTCTCACAACGTTTCGCTTAAATATTTGCTATTCTTCAGGTTTATACATACCTTCTTTTCTTAAGATTTTGCTTTTTTATTTTATTCACATTTTTATTTAAATTGGCCGAGGTCAGTTTAAATTTTCTATTTATTTTATACGGGAAATTGTTATAGTAATCGATTTTGTTACAAATTTATTTATTGTAAATTGAATTTAGTTATTGGAGTCAGTTATAATAATGTGCTTATATTTTTCTTACCCAACGTTTCGATTAATTTTAGGTCATCATCAGGGGCCAACTGTTAGTCACGGTCCTAATTTCAAGTCAGGGGCCAACTGTAAGTCACAGTCCTAATTTCAACTCAGGGGCTAATTACAACTGCAAGTCACAGACAATTTCAAGTCACGGGCTTAACTTCAAGACTCGGGACTAATCGCATGTCACGGGCCTAGTTTGAAGTTAGGAGCGTCTCAGAACTTCCAGGTGCTGCTGGATTTGGTGACACCTATTGTTTACATTTTATTTTTTTTTCCTTCTTTTATACCGTAACTGATAATAGATTTTTTTTTTTACTATATTTGTGTTTTATTTAGCTCACTCTTTTTCTTTTAAAGTATCAAGAGGAAGCAAGTGCCGCAAAGATCAAGGGGCTTTCCAATTTAAGCCGTTCTAAATTGGTGGCGCTCATTTCTTTTTTTTTCTCTCTCTTTCTTTAAGATTTCTTAAGTTTTCCCACGCCCTACTCTCCGGGTTAATTGAGCTAGGGCACCTACATTGCACGCTCTGTTGACCACGAGCTGTAATCTTGATACCTTTTTGTGAATTTATAATAAAGCAGTAATAATAATTATTAAATAAGAGCGTAGCAATCTTGTACCTTGGTTTTAAGAAAAATCCAGGGTTACAACGCTGCTATTTATTATGCAGAACATTTCGAGGCAATAAAAACATAGTCAACCAATTTAATGCGTACTAAATATTAATGCAGTTTTGGATAATAAAGAGACATTGAATCTAGATAATGAACATTTTTTAATAAACAGTGATTTTAATTTGTTTGAATATGTTCCAATTGTATCTTGTAATGTTGAACGAGTATTTTCTGAGTATAAAGTGCTACTGTCAGATAATAGAAGAAAATTTGAATTTGATAATTTGTTACATCATATAGTTATAAAATGTAACCGCAACTGGTTGAATAGCGTAAACAATACATTTTAAACAAGTTTATTCTTTAGTTAGTTTGTTTAGTTAGCTATATATTAAAATTTTATTTAAAAAAATACTTTTATTATATAGTTGTATTAATGTAACAATTACTTGAAGTTTAAATAATATAATATTTTAATTTCCATACTTTTGCTTTATTTCTGTTTTCTGATCCGATAATAAATATATTTTTAAGTGTATATATTCCCTTGTTTCGGAGCATATTTGCATGCATATTTTTAGATTTTTAAATGCATAATTATCCTAAGCTTAGTTATTACCTATAAAATACCACAGATAAAAAATAATAACAAATGTTTTTTCTAATATATAAGAAACGCAAAAAATTGTTTTTAATTACCCATCAAACTATAGTATTATATAATTTAAAAAAAACATGTTTTGTTTGTGATATTATATGTCTACAAACGTTGTGAATTTTACAAATTCTTAAAAAAAAAACAACCAAAAAAACTTCTACTAGTAAATTTTTTCTTTTGCATATTTACATTTCTTAATTTGTTCGTCTAGAAACAAAAATTATGTCCGTTTAGCCTGATGAAAGTAGCAAACATCTACCGATACGAAGCGAAGTAAAAAAAAATACATGATATTTGGTCCGTTTTTGGAAACCTTCAACCTTTTAGGATTTAAAAAAAGAACGAGAACTAGAGAATTACTATTTTTTTTACGTTATTTAGTTTAGTTATAGTTATTACCAAACCACTTTATGGATTCATATAATGTAAAATCTCTTAATCTTTTCACGATTACAATAGTTCCCTTTTACGAGGGAAGTAAAAAAGTCCAAGAAACCAAAATGAAGAGTTCAATAACGCATTAACCCGCAACTCGTTAGGCAAAAACGTTCGAGAGCACAAGCCAGACGTAAAATTAAAAGATGAAAAATGGTATTCGTACTTCGGAAGTACTGCGAGTCGATATTTCATCGAGAGTGGAAACACCGGCAGTTGTGTGAATGATGATAGTGTTTAAGTGGGCGGGAACGGAAAATGGCGCATTCATTCATAATTTATATCGCCAGAACAAAGTAAGTACTCTTGGTACTCGATTTAAAGATACGCAGCTGCGATAACTTATATTTAATAAATTAATAACATACGACCTTTCGGCTCCGTATGTGAAATATTTGAGCAGTATGGAAGAAATAAATGCAATGTAAGAATTGCAAATATTAATCGAGCTTTGATGAAGAGCAATTATAATGAGCAGAAAAGCAGATAATCTAGAATTTTAGTGGGGTGGGGTACATTCAAAAACCCTCGAAAACCAGGTTCGCTATCGAAAAAAGCTTACCATTTAAAATGCAGAGAATGGCAAAGTGCGATATCGTTTAAATCATTTATAGGCAACACCCGGCCCCCAAACCGGATCCGACCCTCCCCAGCACCAATCCGGCCCGGGAGAGATTACGAAATTTCAAATAGCAAGCAAGACAATTAAAGATTTAGCAAACATAGTTTATTTGTAATTACTGTCAACCAACCTAAACCGTATTCAACAAATTATAAAGACTAAAATCGATAAATAATTTTCTTAAGCGAACGAAGTGAAACGCCACAGATCGAGTCAGCAATACATGTTAGAAAAAGACAAACAGGTAAACATTCGGGAAGCGGCCCGATGATCTTGAAGTGCTCCGAGCGATGAGTTACGAATAAAAGTCGGCTCTGAACGCTCGCATCGCATATTCGCGTACGACCGAGACTCTCGATTCGAGAGTATTTCTAGTTGCTTATTGTGGGTAATATATAAACCATTCAGTGCGCGTGTCAAGATATTTGATTTAAAAAATCTGAAACTGGACACAGAATGTCGTCAATTCCAAAACAAATGGACTGATGAATACTTGTTTATCATGCACAGTGGTAAACCTATACAGGATGACAATTTAAAAACTTGAAATGGCCATATCTTAGGAAGGAAAAATTTAATCAAAAAAAGCTCAAAACACTTTCTATAAAATGAAGAGAGAACAAATAAAAGCGTATTATTCTACCCTTATCTGTAACCCCTTGGGCAAGGTGAGATACATCCCTAAAATCTTAAATAGAAAGGGGGGTCGAGTGATACATCATCTTAAAGCTCTTGAAAAATGCTTTTCAATGATACCTTAGAAAGCAACTTTTCGTGAAATTCTTCTGTATTTATTAAAGCAAACAATACATAAACACACAGTGTTGAACATTTTTATTTTGATTTAAGTAAATGTTCAAAATGATTGGTACCGATATCCCGGCATGTCTCTTAAGAATTCTAAACATTTTAAGCTTGGTATTTTATTTGTTTATGAATATTCGCATTTTATTATCACAATATTTACTTTAAAAGTAACTTGTACTATTAGTATTGATATTTTAACAGTTGACTTTTGGTTCAGTTTAAATACAAAAAGCAGCACTTATCTTAAATAATGGTGTACAAACACAGCTGAACGTGTAGAAATGATTTTCATTTATGGTTCTCAGGATCAATGTTCCCTAAGGACAGCCCAAAGATGTAATGAAAGGCATCCAGGTCAAAATGTAAGTCCGGAGTATGTTCGCCAACTAGTAGCCAAATTTGAAGAAACTGGCTCTGTCGCGAATAAAAAGAGAAATCAACCGAGACTAGTTGACGAAGCAGCGCGAATTGAAGTTCTGGGGCAATTTGCAATTAATTCAACTTTATCGGCTCGTTAAGCAGCTGTAGCAACTGGCTTATCTCGTGAAACAATAAGAAAGGTACTTAAATTTCGTAAGTTTCATCCCTATAAACTGAGCATACTGCAAGAACTTGGTGAGGACGACCCGGATAGAGGAATCCAGTTTTGTGAAATAATGACAGATAGAATTACGGCAGAACCTCGACTAGTTAAAAATATTTGTTTCAGTGATAAATGTACCTTTTATTTGAAAGGACATTTTAATAAGCAAAACTGTCGTTACTGGAATGACGAGAACCCACACGTATTGAGAGAAGGGCATACCCAGTACCCCCAGAAAATTAATGTTTGGGCTGGTATATTGGGAGACGTAATTATCGGCCCAATATTTATAGGAGGAAATTTAAATGACGACATGTATGCTGAAATGCTACAGAGGTCTATTGAACCACTGATAGAGCGGGAATTGGAAAATCAGAGGGACATACAAGGAACTTTAGCATTAGAAGAACGCTTACTACATTTTCAACAGGATGGGGCACCTCCTCATTATGTAGTTCCCGTCAGGCAATGGTTGGATGATAATTATCCCAACCAGTGGATTGGAAGAAGAGGTACTGTTGAATGGCCACCTAGATCCACGGACCTAACACCTCTTGACTTCTTTTTGTGGGGTCACCTTAAATCTGTGGTGTTTAAAACGCAACCTGAGTCAATAGAGCAACTCAAGGACAGGATAGTTCAGGAATGCCGTGCTATATCCAGAGAAACATTTGCAAATGTACGCGAAGAATTTGAACAAAGGCTTTATTATTGTCTTCAAAACAACGAGAACCATTTTGAACATTTAATTAAATAATTATAAAAAATTTCACAATTGTGTTTTAATTTATTGTTTCCTTTAATAAACACAGAAGAATTTCACGAAAAACAGCTTTCTATAGTACCAGAGGAAAGCATTTTTGAAGAGCATTAAGACAATGTATCACTCGACCCCCCTTTCTATTTAAGATTTTAGGGGTGTATCTCACCCTGCCCAAGGGGTTACAGATAAGGGTCGAATAATACGCTTTTATTTGTTCTCTCTTTGTTTTATAGAAAGTGTTTTGAGCGTTTTGTGATTAAGTTAAACCTTCCTAAGATATGGTCATTTCAAGTTTTTAAATTGTCACCCTGCATGTAAATCTTTAGACCATTAGGCAGAAGTATCAGAGAACAACAAACTATCAGAATTTCGTAAATCAAACATTTTTCAACTTACTTAAAGAACCATGTTACAAAAAATTAAAGAAAGTGCTTTGATATTGTTAAATAAAGGTAATTGTGTTTCATGTTGTTCAGTTAATCTTAATAACACTTGGTTAAATTTGCTAAATACTGAAGTAGAAAAAATGAAGTAAATTAAAACGAACATACTCTAGGTACACAATATTTTTTCACTTTATTCAGACAATAAAAACAATACCTTAAATTAACATTTTTGATGAAATTTCTGATATAAAAGATAAGATTGATGCTTTTAGGGTTTTCGATTTCTCCTTGTTGCTGAAAACGGTGAGTAAACTTTCCCCCATTCCGAAAATTAGTTATTTTACAGTTTCGTTCAGTAGATTCCTTCACAGTACTCCCAGACCTCAAAATTTAATTATTTTTTTGAGTAGCGAAAAGCCCACAATAATTTTCTTTTGAATATTATCTCTAGTCAACTGTATTTTAACGGTTTATCAAGAAGTTTCCGTAACCAGTGTGAGAAAAGTTGCACGTTAATAATCTGTCGGTTTTAACCGATACTTGACCAGAAGTGATTATATAAATAAATATTGTTAAGGTTGCATGCAACTCTGTCAGTTCCCACAAATTATCATATAAAGATTGCAATATAACCAACTGTACTACAAACTGGGTATTATCTTGTTGTTTATTTAGCCTTAAAAA
Organism: Kuschelorhynchus macadamiae; assembly: GCA_030620095.1. Classification (NCBI taxonomy): domain Eukaryota; kingdom Metazoa; phylum Arthropoda; class Insecta; order Coleoptera; family Curculionidae; genus Kuschelorhynchus; species Kuschelorhynchus macadamiae. Next base: position 810,832 of record JAUTXW010004799.1, read on the forward strand.
TCGTAATAAGTCTTGTTAGTTCGCCACCTACAATACAGTCTATAGGCGTACGATAAATTAGCGGAAATATTTGAATTTCCAATTAGAGTAATTGACACTGCAGGCCATGTAAGCAATTTGAGGAAAAGCATGTTAGTGTTTAGGAGTTTAACTTGGTATTGAGAGGTTGTTAAATTATAAGTTTTAGAACGGCTCAGTTGAACGTGCGACTCTGGGCAAGCAGGCAATTTTACCACAGTAGGATGGCTTAGCTACAGATAGTTCTTCAAAATGGATAATATACAAAATTTTGCAACTTAATATGTATTATTTTTAATTAAATGTAGAAAAAAAGCGATTATACTTAAAAACAACAAATGATTACAAATATTTTTAAGCAAACTAATAAAAAAATCGGTAATTTCGTTTACCCGGAACTTCTCTCGTAAAGTTTTTTTTGGGAAGAATGAAGTGTGACCCAAATTAGTTCAGTACATAGACACAGAATATACGTGTTACATATACTGTCATTATTGGGTGTCATTTTGTTCCTTAATATTGGATTCCTACCAATATTTTACCATTTTCTTTCTACCTATGCCTAACTTGAATTTTGGGCGTAATTTAAAATAAATTCAATTAGTTTTTACATTGAGACATCCGCCATTGAATTGGTACGCAGATATTTCCTAACCCCAAATAATACACCACTCTGACAACAAGAACATCGTTACCGAAAACCATTCAGAAACTATATCTGGGAAATATCTGCGAACAGGGGCGTGCAGTCCATGGAAGCAAGGGAAGCAATGCTTCCCCAAAAAAAATTACAAAACATCTTCTAAAATGTAATTTTTCAAATAAGAAACCATTAATTTAGTTTATATTAAAAATGCTAAAATATTATCTTAATTTTCAAGCCCATAAGAAATGCGGCCTTGACTCCTACCCAGCCACAATAGAATATCGAATAGAACCTATGCGGGCCGCTAGCTTCTCTGAAGCCTTGATTTCCTGTGAATCGAGCCAGAGGTTATTGAACTTTCCACCGGCTGTTTGCCATTTTGGCATTTCAGTCGCGTGCTTTAAGTGGTGGCGGAAGCTATCGTTGGAGTAGGTTCTTTGTTTGAACGGCTATCCGTGTGTTGTGTGATACGTACGTCGCGTCGTGCATGGTGCGATATGGAAGAAAATAATACGGACGTGGATATGCAAATACCGTCAACTTCGGCTGTCGGTAATAATGTTGAAAATGTTGAAGAATTTAGTAAGAAGAGTGTGTGTGAATGTGTGATGTGTGTCTTAATAAAAAAGGGATTTTCAACATTAAACTTCGCTGATAAGTTTCAAATAATTTTCAAAGGAATGGCAAAATCGCCTATGAAAAATTTAACCACAAACCACATGAAAAACTCTATTAAACATTTTTATCCGGAAAACAATACAGACAATTTAAATGGCTAACAGGGTGTGAAAATATAAGTAAATTAATTTCTTGGCCATGTTTACTTTTTGAAAATGAAAAAGGTCTCTGGAATAAAACTGGTTTTTCCGATTTAAACAATTTCCATAAAGCTGTAAAAAGACACACCGCTAACACAATGAACTAGTCGATAAAAATAGGCAAATATTAAGAAGACTTATCGATGTTGTTTGTTTTCTCGGACAGCACGAATTGGGATTTAGAGGTCATGACGAAACAAGGGTTTCTTCAAATAGAGGAAATTTTCAAGATTTACTTAGTTTAATGGCTAAATAAGATGATTGCTTAAAAAATCATTTAGAGCAGTCTAGCGTTTTTCCCGGAACGTCGAATCGAATCCAGAATGATTTAATTTCCGCTGTTGCAACAATTATTCTGAAAATAATTAAGCAGGAGATTGGCGAGGCGCGGTTCAACTGATATCACTAATTTTAGCCAATTATCTATAAGACGGAAGTATTCTATAGTAATATGCTACGTCAAAACAGACGGAAGTATTCAAGAGCGATTTTTAGGTTTTAAGAAAGTTACTAAAGAAATTAATGGAGAGAAAAAATTAGTTGCTCAAAGCTATGAAGGAGCTGCAGTGATGACAGTACAATTAGGGGGTCTGCAAGCTAAAGTTCGAGAAACTTTCCCAAGTGCTGTGTTTGTTCATTGTTTTGCTTATACATTAAATTTAGTTTTATTCCAGTCCATGAATTACATTAAAGAGTTGAAAGTATTTTTCGTTACTTTAAGTGACATGGCTGCTTTTTTTCCTAAGTCAACAAAACATACACAAGCTTTGCACTCTTGTCAACAAACGATTGCCCAAAGTAGCTCCTACTAGGTGGAACTACAATGGAAGACTTGTGTTAACAGTATCTGAAAATCGTGAATCACTGATTGAACTATTTGAGAGTATAATAGAAAATAATGAAATGTGGCACTCAGAAGCCATAAATAGTTCGAGGGGATTTTTGCACTGTTTTAAACGAGATTTTAATTTTAATTATTTGTGGAACATATTTTCAGAAATATTTTCATTCTCGAACAATGTTTCTAATATATTACAAACTAAAACAAATGATAATGCTTTTTGCCTAAAAAAGTGGATGATTTTAAGTCCATGTTAAGCCAAAAAAGAAATGACTTTGACCTCTTTTCGGAGAAAACGATGACGTTAAATGTAGAGCCACACGCCAAGAGTCTTCGAACAGACAAGGTGGGAGATGTTCAAACATCATACAGACGCCTCTTTTATGAAATAATCGATCAAATTCAGCAACAAATAAACTATGGATATAACTGTTTAAATGATTTTAAATTCCTCGAGCTCTGCAATTTTGATGCAATTAAAGAAAAAACTTTTCCAGACGATGCGTTTAAATCTCTTCTTCTTCATTATGGCCAGTTCTTCGACCGAGTGTTACTGCGATCTGAACTAAAAGTGATTTACGAAACTGATGACATTAGCGCAAAAAATAACGCTAATGAACTAATGCAATTTTTAAAAGACAAGAAGCTGGAAGATGCCTACACCGAAGTGACGAAATTGTGTGAATTAGTATTGACAATACCTGCAACAAGTTCATGAGTAGAACTCAATTTTTCAACACTCAAACGTATAAAAAATTTCGTGAGAAGTTCAACGGGGCAGGAGATACTTTCGCATACATCGCTGTTTTCCATTGAAAATAAACTTCTCCAAAATATGTCGAAGCATCGACGTTTTTATGATGAAGTCATTGACGAATTTGCAAAAAATGATCGAAGAATCGGATTACATTACAAATAGGTAAGTTTCTAAAAATTGCTTCCCTTTCTTAAAATTTCACCGCACGCTCCTGTCTGCGAACTAACGGAGAGGGTAAAGACTGAGGATATAAATTTCATGCAGGATATAAAGTCTATAGATGTGTCCTGAGAATGCAACAATAAAATTGCGAAACGTCGAAAATTTAAACATTTTTTTTACTGGATCCTAACTATAAATAAAACACCACTCTAACATAAAAATAAGAGGATCGTTAACGAAAACCATTTAGAAACTTAATATCTGGAAAATATCTGCGAACCAACGTAGTAGGTGAAGACTGATAATATGGGTTTCATGCCGGATATAGAATCTATGTGTCTTGAGGATGCAACCGTAAAGTTGCGAAATGTCGACAATTTAAAAAAGTCTTTTGTTTCCTAACCTAACCTAACCTAACCCCAAATAATACACCACTCTAACAACAACAAGAGGATCGTTTACAAAAACCATATAAATCTAATAACTATGAAATATCTGCGGACCAACGGAGTAGGTATAAAGACTCATAATAGGTTCATGCAGGATATAGAATCAATATGTGTCCTGAAGATGCAACAATAAAGTTGCCAAATATCGATTAAAAAAAGACCTAATTTACTATTTTTTACTTTTTTGGTTCTATATTTCTATATTTTCTATATTTTCTTTGACACCTATTCCACCTTTATGCAAAATTTCAGTGTCCTATCTAAATTTGAATACGCCAATACATGTTAAAATAAATTGTCTTAAGTGAAAAACTAGGTTTCTTACTAAGGGAACATGTCCAATATAACTTTCCATTGTAAAATTGTCCTATGTTTTGCCTAGGACAATTTTATCTAAATCAAATGTGGATCACAAGACACGAATACTACATTGAATTGTCCTAAATGCAGCAGATAGGACAATTTACTTAAGCAGTAACGAAAAACGGTAACATAACATCAAATTTTTATTGTTGTTAGTTAAGTTATTTCCGCGTTTTTTTTTTTGTTTTTCCGTAAAAAAGGTGTTAATTGGTGTTAAATTATAATTATGGATGACAAGTAAGTATTAAAGTTGTAGTTTTAAATATTTTACCAAAAAAATCAGTTTTCCAATAGGAAATAGATAAAAATATCTTATATTTTGCCGCCAATTTTAACATAATGTTTTTGTTGTGTCTTGAAAATTTCCCACATTACATGTAATTATTGATAAACTAAACGGGTCTTGTGAAGAATCAGAATTTGAAAAATTTTACGTATTAAGGAGAAAGATTGTCGTCTTTCGACTATTCTAAAAGAAAAAAATAAATAGATATACCACTCTTTCTATTAAAAATATCAAAAAAAGTTCAACATTTTAACTGCATTTCCATGGCAAAACTTGTTATTATGACTTTTTTTAAAGCATTTTTTCGAAAGGCTATCTTGCGATGTTGCCAAACATACATTATAGTAGGAGTTTTTAATATTATTTACAAGAAATAGTTGGCGCGTTTTTAATTTGTTTGCGATATGATAATTTTTTTTGTGCTATGTATCGATTTAACGATGATGCCTTCAACGCCTAACCTGTTGCTGTTCCGGTACCGATTTACTTTACAGCGTACACGTTGCCAGAAAGTTGTCTAATTCTTCACAAGAGCCAAACTGAACTACATAAACTTTTGATTTAAATAAAGAATTAAAATCTAAAATAAAGTTGATGTTTATAAAAAGAAACAATGTAATGACGCAAATATGAATGAGGATAGTGATTCGGATTATATGCCACACAGTGAAGACGGTTCTTCTAGCGAATATTTGAGTGATGAAAATGAAAATATACCTTCAAAATTCTTACAAAAAAAAAGAAGTAAAGAAAATTAATATTATTTCCAATGTGTTCAAAATCGACAAATTTATTAAGAAATGTTAATGTTAACATTGGAAATCCAAGTACACACTCAATTTTGAATCCTAACGTTGACAATGAGACATGTACTGTTGAGCAAACACGTGATCATCAAACAGAAGGAAAAATGTATGTCCAAGAACTGCTCTCAAATATTTTAGATACAGTTATTGAAACTAGCTAGAAAAAACTTTATACTAAGGCAGGCAATTTAAGAAAAAGAAAGATATATGATTCTTCTTTGAGTGAACGGAAAAAACTAAAGATGGAAAAATATGTTCAAGAACACAAAGTAAAAGGTTCCTCTGACTGTAAATTAAAATGTATAGATAAAATAGCATTTAAGGGGCAAGAATCAATTAATAATACAGATGTGAAGAATATAGCTCCGAGAGCAGATAAGCGTAAGCATTCCTCAAGCAAATAATTGATAGAAATAATATAATAGAACATATAAATTCTTTGGACCTACCCTTTCACATTATCGAAGAGAACATACCCCATACCGAAAATACTTACCGAGTGATATAAACATTGCAGTAATGTATGCTGACTTTAAAGAAACATTTCCAAATCAAAATTTCTCCTTTGAACTCTACAGAAAAGTTGTCTCCGAACTCAACATATCTTTTGCAAAATTAGGCCACGAAGAATGTTGGGAATGCAAACGATATGAAATTCACAGAAAAATCTTAACCATGATCCCTACAGTGATGCTTCTGCAGACTGTGAAGTGTGCCAGAAGTGGAAAATTCATATATCTAAAGCACAAAGTGCAAGAAATAAGTACAAACAAGATGCTGAGAAAGTCAAAGCTGGTGGAAATGAGTTGATTGTGTCAGCCGATTTACAAAAAGTAAAATTTAAAAAAATATAAATTAATTTTAATAATTTGTTTTATTTTACAGGTTTTCATGCTGCCTCGCTTGGAGATGTTCAAAGAAATCATTTTTACTCGCCGCATCATAGTCTTCAACGAAAGTTTTGTACCACTGGGGAAGAAAAGTTGTGTACATCCCTATGCAGTGATTTGGCATGAAGGCATATCTGGTCGGTCAAAGGATGATATTCTATCAACATTTAATGCTTTTTTTTTGCTAATAGAGATGTGGAGCGGTTTACATTATGGTTAGATAATTGTTCTTCACAGAATAAAAACTGGAGTCTGGTAAGCTTTTTCATATACCGAATAAATAGCAATTTATGCGCTGCAGAGGAAATGGCAGCTGACGCATTTCACCATCAAGTTGAACTATCATTGAAGAAAAAAATAAAGTTTATGATTTTACCGATTTTTATGATGCCGCACAAAAAGCAAATTCCTTCAAAGGGAATGTTATTAATATGCAACTTAATCAGTTCTATGATTTTTTTAACTATACGTCGAAATATAAATATAAACTACTTCTCATATAAAACTTCATTTTCCGGAGAATATAGAGATGAAGAAAGATATTTTTAATGTGAAATATCTAAAAGGTGTATTTTCCAGCCCGACTGTGAATACCAATTATTGGGAAATTACCCTGGAAAGAAAAAATGCTTTAATAGCAAAATTGAAATCGCTTCAAATCCCTGAAACGCTTTTAAAATTTTGGGAAGAGTTCCCTGTAAGCTCGTCAGGCGTCACTAATGACGAAGATATTTGTATTATGGTAATCATAATACATGTTTTTGAATTTCCCTCTTAGTTACTACTTACGTATGTTTACGTATTTCCAGTTCTTTGTAGATTTATTTGTTTCTTGTTCTAGTTCTAGTTGTTTCTTTAATAAAAAGCTAACTATTATGTGATTTTTTATTTGTGTTACTTAGTTAAATATAGCACAATAATGTAGATAGGACAATAACTACTGAACGGAACAATTCTATTACAAAGTAAATTTGTCCTATCTTTCAAAATCTTCTAATAGTGGGTGATTTTCGACCCTTTGGCTAAATTAGAGAAAAATGCAAGTTGCGAATGCTTTATTGGAGATGGTCAAAGAAAAGATCAAAAAATTAAATTAAAAATCTAATGACAAACTAGATTCTTATAAAAACTAATAATATAATAATAAAATAATTTTTCAGATAGGACCTCTTGTCTTAGTAGGGCAGTATATGTGTCCTGAAGATGCAACAATTAAGTTGCAAAAAGTCGACAATTAAAAAAAAGACTTGTTTTTTTTTTACTTGATCTTAACTGCAAGTAATAAAATAGTTGATTCCAATTTAATACTTGATGATTTTGCAAAATTTCAAATAAATTGGATTAACAGTTATTTATTAATAATTTTATAACATTTCACTAGGTCGCCATTTTGTTTCGTCATATTGGATTTTTAGCAAAATATTACCAGGTCATCCCCATATGACCTTTAATTTTTGATCAAAATTTGAGGTATCGGTAAGTAGTCTTTAAGCTATTCCGCGAACTCACAGACAGACAGACCGACCGACGGAGTTGATAAAATATGTTTTTTGGCATCTAGCGACGTTAAAACGTTCAGATGTGTAAGACCTGAGAAGATGATTTTTTCACGATTACAAACATTTCATTTGCCCGTAATTTTGTTTGGCCATCTTGAATTAGTAACCACTATTTTACTAGCTAATCCCTATAGCATAATTAGTTATGGCACAAAGGTCTAGTCAAGTTCAAAGTAAGACGAAAAGGTACCTACGTATTAGAGAAAACCTCCTGCACGTCCGACCTCAAAAAATGTATTATGTATAGGCAATTTAAATTACATTTGGTTTAAAAATGGGTTCAAAAGGATTCACGCGCTGCAGAAATACAAAGACATGAGTACGATTGACCATTTCAAATTTTGCAGTTACATAGACAAAGGATCAATGCAAGGCGGTAAAGAGCCATTTTGTGGAAAATAATTGTATGTGACGGCATTTGAGTCAAAAAGTGGTCAAAAAATGGTCGAAAATGGACAAATCTACTTCTATTTTATAATTCTAGATTTGATTTTGCAAGGCTTGCAAATGACCCATAATACTGCATGCAGTTCCCCCTTAAGCAGTTTTTTCAGGCTGAATTTTTAAATATTTTATTAAGCCGCCATTTTGTTCCGTCATCTTGGATTCGTACCAAAATGTTAACATAATATTTCATGATTTCGCAAAATTTGAGATAAATTGGATGAGCGCTTTTTTAATAATAATTTTTTTAACATTTCACTAGGCCGCTAGTTTGTTTCACCATATCGGATTTATTACTAAAATGTTACCAGGACATCCCCATATGACCCTTAACTTTTTACCAAAATTTGAAGTACATAGTTTCTTAATTACGCCGCTAACAGACAGACCAACGGAATTGAGAAAACAGGTTTTTCGTCATCTTGGGACCCAGAAACGTGAAGACCTGAAAAAATCTCGGATAGCGATTTTTTCACGATTACAATACTTTCTATTTACGAGGAAAGTAATTAATAAATTATATTTCTAAATATAATAAATTTTATTGTATGTTTATATAATATTTTTGTAATAAAAAGGAATATTATTAGATGTTTAAATATAAAAGAAAAATTATTTTATTAAAAAATAAAATTTTAGATCTAAGCTAAAAGACGTAAGAAACTTTGAAAAAAATCATAGGAAAAAAACGTGGATTCATTGACACGAGTTAGATGCACATGTGTAAAATCAGTCACAAAAGCACAAAATTTATGGTCACCATCTGACATCTATACGGCGCACAACACAGATGTATAGAGTATAAAGGACAATGGTAAAGTAAAGTACCTATTGAATTCCAGACAATACAGAACGAAACTCACCTGCTAGAGCAGGGGTTATTCTCTAAATCGCTACCGTAAACAAAAAGAACTTTCTTTTATCAACGAAAATATTGTATATGCCTTTTTTTAGTTTTAGTAATTTTTCTCGTAAAAAATACTTGATTTAATAAACCACTACTGAGCAAGATTTTGGAATATGTCTGAATAGTTTCGGAACAGAAACAGTAGCAACAAGGACGTCAAATGCTTCTAGGTGGGATCAAAAAAAAAGCACTTGTTACTTTGAACAAATTACTTTTGTACTTAATTGTTTCGCAATGAATGTAAAAATCCAAGCTTTCTTAACAGAATCATAATTTTTATATAAATTAAGTTAAAATTTTCCTCCCTAGTAAAACAAATAAGCAACTACTGGGTATATGAAATTTTGCCAGAATCACTTAATATTATAATAATTGTCTAATTTTAAAAAGATGAGTAAGTGCCATTAAAAAACCATATGAAACACTATATTAATATGCATACCTCTTTTCCTGATGATATGGTGAACGCGAAATATATTGGCTTCAGCGCTCGCCCAAATAATTGAAAATGGCACTATCCGCCATTTTTTACATTTTTACTTCTTCCCTCGTAAAAGGAAAGTATTGTAAATCACCCTCTGAAATATGTTTTCTCAATTCCATCTGTCTGTCTGTCTGTTTGAGAAATAGCTAAAAAACTATTTACCTGGTTGACTTCAAATTTTCGTCAAAATTTAAAAGTCATATAGGGATGAGTTGGTAACATTTTCAAATGACAAATGTTAAAAAAATTATTATTAAAAGTCACTTTATTCTGTTTAACAAAAGAGCGCCTTAATAAAATATTTAAACTTTCAGCCTGAAAAAACTACTTAACAAATTGATTTCAAATTATAAGCAAGAATTAACTGTAGTATAAATGTGAACTGGTAAAACTGAGGTACGAATTTTAGATGGTGGAACAAAATGGCGGTCAAATTAAATATTGTAATCGTGAATTAAATTCCAGGTTTGTATCTAAAAAATATTTACCGGATTGACTTCAAATTTTGGTCAAAAATTAAGGATTATATGGGGATGACTTGATTATATTTTGGTAAAAATCCAATGTAACCCAACAAAATGGCGGCCTAGTGGAATATTAAAAAAATTATTACCAATAAAAACAATGAACTCAAGACGGCGAAACAGAATGGAGGCCAAGTAAAGTGTCTAAAATATCAACACAAAAGATCTTTTTATTCAGTTGACTTTAAAATTTGCAACAAAATTGGAGCAGGGATTAACTGGTACGATTTCAACATGACGGTACAAAATGGCGGTCTTAAAAAAACCAGTGTAAAAACTACCTATTTTAAATCATGCTCAAAAATTAAGTAAGGTGTAGGTAAAAACTGGTAAAATATTGCTACGAGTCCAATATAGTGGAACCAAACTGCACCCAGTGTTAAAAAAGACAGTATACTGAATAACTTTGGAAGGAACTAAATTGGGGTACACTTTATTATTCCTAAAAAATTCATAACGAGGAAAGATCCGGGAAAGGGAAACTTAACTATTTTTAAATACGCTTGCTATGGGAACACTCGGTATTATCCTAAATATTCTCTGAAATTACATCTAAATTGGTCAAACCATCGATGTACAGGGTGGTCGAAATTGGTCTGTTTTAACAGAGAAAACCTATTTCCTGACTAGATAGAGCAAAACTGACTTAGGTGTCATGGGCTCGATTTCTGAGAAATGTTTAATGGCAAAAACCGCCTGCCGATATTTTCACTGCCAACTGAGATATAGGGCGTTTTTCAATTTTCGGCCATTTTGAAAATTGTCCATAACTTTTTTATTTTGCGGAATATTAACATTCTGCAAAGACATTCTAAAGGCACTTTTTTATGTGCAATCCAGTGGCATAATCAGATTTTTTCTATAGTTGTCCGTTTTATCATAAATAGGCAAAACTTTTTTTTTTCAAATGGAAATCATAGTTGGCTATAAATTATAAAAAATGCTCGCGTTTAGCCCTTTTCAGTGATATAAAGTTGTAGGTACTTATTTTCAAAAATAACGAAAATATTAGGTGTTTTTGGTTTACATCGAAGTAGGCTTTGATTTGTGATGACAATATCTCAATTATGTATTGTTAAGATTTATAGTTTGTTAGCAACTTAAACACAACTTTAAATAACACTAGCTAACGTTATTTTAATTATTTATTATTAATTTTTTTTATTTTTTTTTGTTTACATAGCAAAGTTGAACAAAATTAACAAACTAAACTACTATTTACAGCTACAAGTGAAAATAAAAAATAATTATGAAAATCTAGGTATTTAGTTAGATAGGTTTCTGATAAATATATTTAGAGAAGTTGTTCAAATTGAGCCCCTCCCTGTTGAATACAAACTAAGCATCTTTTGCGTACCGAGTTGCAACTATTTATTAGTTCAACTGGGCTAATAGATGCAAAAGCTTGCCTAGTGGCCTCTTGCAATTCTTCTTTTGTGTGAAAGGTTCTTCCTTTAAATATCAAGTCCTTCAATCTTCCCCACAAAAAAAAATCTAAGGGAGTTAAGTCACAGGACCTAGCAGGCCAAGGTATGGGGCCCCACGTACCAATCCAATTTTCTCGAAATTCGAAGTTTAAAAGATCAGTTGTGATCCTTGCATTGTGCGGGGGACAACCATCTTGTTGATAGTAGATATTTCTGGCATCAGCTAAAGGTATGTCTTCCAACAAAGGGACAATATATGTGCGCAAAATATTTACATAATCATCTGCAGTTAAATTTCCATCGTAAAAATAAGGTCCCACAAATCTTCCTCGGAATATTCCCACCCATATATTGAATCCACACCGACCTTGCCGGTCTTGTTGCACAACTACGTGTGGATTTTCAGTGGACCAGTGATATGAATTATATCTATTAAATATACCAGAAGTATCTACTCTGGATTCATCACTCCAAATAATATTTAATGGAAAAATTCTCATTCTCCATGAATTTTTGCTCATACCACTGACAAAATCTCAATCTTCTAGCGGCGTCCCCTTCACGGAGTTGATGAACTCTTCTCGTTCTGTACGGTTTGAATTTATGTTTTTTGAGTATTTTTAAAACGGTGGTCTTTGGAACATTCTTTATATTAGCCAATGTTCGAGAGGAGGTGCCAGGATGATCTAATACCTCACCAATTATATTTAGCTGCTGGATTTCCTTTTCTTCCTTTAGTTCATAATGTCTTGTTCTTAACTTTTTAAAACTTCCGTAATTTACTAAATTACTTTTTAATGTTTGATAAATTCGGTTATCCGGTTGACGTCGCTCGGGAAATGTATTAAAATATAATTCACTAGCTGCTTCAGGAACTTCGTTAGATAATATGTAACATTTTAACATATCATACTTTTCATAATTCTCAAACATATTTTGTCAGCAACTTAACACAACTTTATAAAGATAACACCAAAACGCAATAATTACACCAGACTACAGTAATCTGACAGCAATATATTCAAAATATTGAACGCGCGTCATTATTCCAAGGCCTACTTCGATGTAAACCAAAAACACCTAATATTTTCGTTATTTTTGAAAATAAGTACCTACAACTTTATATCACTGAAAAGGGCTAAACGCGAGCATTTTTTATAATTTATAGCCAACTATGATTTCCATTTGAAAAAAAAAAGTTTTGCCTATTTATGATAAAACGGACAACTATAGAAAAAATCTGGGTACGCCACTGGATTGCACATAAAAAAGTGCCTTTAGAATGTCTTTGCAGAATGTTAATATTCCGCAAAATAAAAAAGTTATGGACAATTTTCAAAATGGCCGAAAATTGAAAAACGCCCTATATCTCAGTTGGCAGTGAAAATATCGGCAGGCGGTTTTTGCCATTAAACATTTCTCAGAAATCGAGCCCATGACACCTAAGTCAGTTTTGCTCTATCTAGTCAGGAAATAGGTTTTCTCTGTTAAAACAGACCAATTTCGACCACCCGGTACATATAATTAAGCTAAATACTTTAGGTATTTAGGTGTTTATGAAGAGTGTTTTCCGATCATGTAGATTTTTAAAAACAATGTCAAATAACCTTGTTTTTATTGATATTCCAAATACATGAATACGTTCTTTAAAAAAAAAAACACACATTTTAAACTATTCTTCGTATATTATAAACGTGTTTAAAGTTATTTATATTTTATCTAAAGAAATCCATATTTTCCGTTGCCTAAATAACAAAAACAAAAAAACCAGAGCTTTCTTAACAGGATTAGAATATCAAAAACCACCTTTCTATCAGGTGATTTTTTTTCATGTTCCTACGCCTGTTTTTATAGGGAAGTACTTTAAAACGTGTTGAGTGCTCGTGCTAATTCCTAAGCTGAAATAAGATACTCGATTCATGGGGGCGGTGAAGACGAGAATAGAATTTGGTTTGGAACTGTGTTTTGATAAGAATGGGATTTCCTTGTGTAACTTATTCTGTAGCAGAAATTGATTTAGATTGGATGATTATGGAATATGACAGGGTTGCTCTTTGTTGTCGATAGTTAACTGATTGTAATATAAATATGAACAATTTCTTTTTAATTATGAAGCGTATTATGTATTTATCAGGGATTGGAATATTATTTGTAATGCTTTTGTGATGATCTACTGGATGTAAATATAATTAAGCCAAGTACGTAGTTGGTGGTAATTTATTTATTTGTTTTATTTGGAATATTAATAGAAACAAAGCCAAATGGCTTTGTTTCTATTTATATTCCAAATAAATGCATAAGTTATGTATATTTTGAACTATTCTTCATATATAAACGTGTTTAAAGTTGTTAATATTTTATCTAAAGAAATCCATATTTTCTGTTGTAAAACCTAAGTAACAAAACCATACAAAACATCATACAGTTGGTTGACCCAAACGTTACCCGCTAGTGAAACAAAAAGTACATAATTTCATCTTATGCTCATTACAAATAAGTATGGCTTTTGCACTTCCCACAAATCACTTCAAGTTTACGACCTCTCTGCGAAGGACGTAAGAAACGCCGCTTCCTTTTATCTTCTTAAGTTGTTTATTTAATTAATATGCAAAGTTGGCTTTTTTAGGTATTTTTTCATACATAATAAAATTAATTCTGTTCTTTAGAGCTTTTCTTCATGCCATAAAATATGACTCCGTTACTCAATTTAGGAGAATCAGAGGATCGTGTGCAATAACTTTTTAATACTTGTATTAATTCAGTTTAATTTTTACAGATTTTCGCTTTTTTTTATCTAAAAACCAACGATTATAAAGAAAATGTTTACATTATAGTATGAATCCAATATGGCGAAACAAAATGATGGCTTGGTGAATTACTAATGTAAGACTTACTAAAAAACTACTTAACCAATTTAACTGATTTCACACAAATCAAGAATAATGCAAAAATCAATCGGAAAAATTTAGGTGCGAATCCAAGATGACGACACAAACTGAGGCGGCTTGATAAAATATTTAAAAAATCAGGCTGAAAAAACTAGTTACCAGATTTCAAATTTTGTGCAAGAATAAAGTATGATATATACAACGTGTTCCTTAACATATGGAAAACTTTTTTATTTTTTAGTTTATGAAAAATATTGCTCTTCCTAAAAAGTTCTGCTTCCTCCGAAAATATTATTGGAATTATAAAACTTAAAAAATATTGCAAAGGGTTGCCAAAAACTAACCAAGTTTCGTTTTAGAGCAAAATGCTATAAGAGAATTATTCCGAGGTGTAATAAAATACTAAATTTCATAAAGAAATTCAAATCTGAATGCAATGTACGGAGTATACAAAGAGTTATTTAACAATATCGTATAAAAAAAGTCAACTAAGAATGAACAATGAATAAATTATGCATCTAAGTGAGCGCCATCCCGTTCCATACAAATTATACAAGGTGTTTCGTTTTGACGTGACACATGTCAACTTTCTTAATTTAAATGGGATACCCTATATATTATTACATATTCCGATTCTACTGTTAATTTGCTAAAGTTTTTATAATAACATCTATATTTGAATTCTTTATAGTTTTTGAGTAAATTGAGTTTTTAGAATTTTTTTTAAAAAACATATTTTTTAAAAAAAAAATTTTACCTATAAAACTTTAATGGAACTGACTAATATCCTAAACATACATTACTAAGGGTTCAATTCAACGAGTTTCTATGCTGGTCTTACCAATTAATATACAGGGTGTTAAAAATGGAGAGCAAAACAAACAGAACTTTAAATGTAAAATCTTCTGTTTTTCAAATGGAACACCCTGTATATTTTTATTTCACCTGATTCAGCGTTCAATTACCTATCATTATTCATATATGTCCTATACCTAAAATGAACAGTTTCGATTTTATTAGCCCTTTTCTGATTTGACTATTTTTTTAATATAAGTAAACAGATGAAGTGGGCTAAAATAAAAATGTCGTAAACTAAGCCTTATTCTCATTTCCTTAACACAGATAGCGACTATAAATAACGTTAGAAAATACAAATAAAAGTGAAATATTATGTAATTTATGTTCTTATTATTTAATGTTTACGAAAATAAGGGAGAGACAAAAAAATATCTTGTGCCACACGGTATAACTAATAACTAAACTGAATATGGCCACCTTCCATTGCGATACATGAACTGTAAATAGCCTCCATTTTTCGAATAGCGTTCCTTACGGAATTAGATGCATTAAAATTATTGATCTCTTCCCTGATTTATATTTTTAACTCATTTCTATTATTAGATCTATTTTTATAAACTTTTTTTATTAGTGCACACCACAAAAAGAAGTCTAAAGGGCTTAAATCAGGGCTTCGTGGTGGCCAGGATATTAAACCATGTCTTCCTATCCACAATGGATAATGTTGATTAAGAAAATTTACTACCGGTGCGTGCAACCGTGTGGTAAGGGGCGCTATCCTGCTGAAAAATGATATTTTCTCAAATATTTGCTGGCAAGTCGTTGATAAGGGGCATGATTTCATTCCTAAGCAGCTCCAAGTATCTTTCGCCATTTAACGACCTGTCAAAAAATATTGGTCCGTTAATGCGGTCGCAAATAATTCCGCACCACACATTTGCGGTTTGACGGCTTTGTTTTTTAATTGCTTTTATTAGATGTTTATTACTTCGAGACCAGTAATGAGTGTTTTTCCGATTAAAAATACCCGCCGTATTAAATAAGGCCTCATCAGTCCAAAGCACTTTTGAAAAAAACACATTTTCGAACTGCCGGTCCATAATATTACAACAAAAAGTCAGTCTTTCATTAAAGTCTAATTGTGATAATTGAGTTGGAAGAAATTTATAAGGATGTTAACCATTCACCTGCAGTGTTTTTGAATACTTCCTCTACTGACACCTGCAATGTCTCTGTCAGCATAAAGCAGAAATAAAGTAAAATTCTCCAGTTGTTTTTCCTCAGTGAGGACAAAATTGGGACGATTTTTCTTAGAGTTTTTAAGGACATCATTTTCCAAATCACGCACAATTCGAAAAAATATAGTCCTGGAGAGAACTCGATTATTAGGATATTCCCTCGAATATTCTCTAAGAGCTAACCCTGGACTTTTATTATTTTTTATGAAACAGTTGTATAATTTCAAACGTTCATCTAAACTATATAAAGCCATTTTTTAACAAATTTCGCAGCAAAAATTTGACAAAAACGACAAACAGAGCAAATGTCAACTTAAGTCAACAATTGCATTAGGTTATTTCCTAAGCCTATCTTGATTTTTTAGTTTCTGGTCTCATTTACTGGCAAAATTCCGGGATAAATCAGAAAACGGCTAATAAAATCGAAACTGTTAATTTTAGGTATAGAACATATATATGAGTAATGATAGGTAATTGAACGCTGAATCAGATAAAATAAAAATATACAGGGTGTTCTATTTGAAAACAGAAGATTTTTACATTTAAATTTCTGTTTGTTTTGCTCTCCATTTTTAACACCCTGTATATTAATTGGTAAGACCAACATGGAAAGTCGTTGAATTGAACCCTTAGTAATGTATGTTTAGGATATTAGTCAGTTCCATTAAAGTTTTATAGGTAAAAATTAAAAAAAAAATATGTTTTTTTAAAAAAAATCTAAAAACTCAAAAACGATAAAGAATTCAAATATAGATGTTATTATAAAAACTTCCGCAAATTAACAGTAGAATCGAAACATGTAATAATATATAGGATGTCCTGTTTAAATTAAGAAAGTTGACATGTATCACGTCAAAACGAAACACCCTGTATAAACAAAAGTGAAATAAAATAAAAATATAATTGAATCCAAACAACTTTTGTATTTAACTTTTTGTCGTTACTATTACCGTTTCCTAGATAAGGTACTGTATCACCATAAAATGGTCACCCTGTACATACTGCCTGATGACTGTTTCCAAATGATCGACATTTTGAAATGGCCTGTGAAAATAAACCTTTTTTTTAACAGTCCCCAAAGGAAAAGTCTGACGGGGTTAGGTCAGGAGACTTGGCTGGCCACGGGATTGCAGAATACCTTCCTGTCTAGCGATTTGACAAAGTCCTTTATATAAAATTGAAAATTATCTGTCTCTAAACTATACATGATGCTTCGGCGTGTTAGTACCACAGTGAACGCCTAATATTTAATGGCAATTCTTCAACAAATACAAACGTTAGAGTATTTAAAAAATTCAAGTAAGTTTGGCTTATCAAATCTTCACACTACTATTTGGTTATACAAAATACCGCACCAAACATTTGTTTTAAATGAGTATTGATTGCGATACTCTATGATAATTAGAATTTTCGTCACACCACCAGCGGCAGTCCTGTAAACATA
This sequence comes from Kuschelorhynchus macadamiae, assembly GCA_030620095.1. Classification (NCBI taxonomy): domain Eukaryota; kingdom Metazoa; phylum Arthropoda; class Insecta; order Coleoptera; family Curculionidae; genus Kuschelorhynchus; species Kuschelorhynchus macadamiae. Next base: position 828,581 of record JAUTXW010004799.1, read on the forward strand.
CGACTCCGTTTGACGCAAATGTCGCCTCATCGATAAATAATATTTTTCTAGCGAAGAAGGAATCATCAACAGTTTCTCCTTGGAACATATTATCAACAGACCCAGTGGAAACTTGATCATGACATTTGCAACATAGTTTATTTGTTTATTTATATGTCTATTATTAAAAATTTCAGCCGCTTCACGACATGTTTTATAATGATCTCCAACAATTAACGCTATATCATTTTTTTCCTGCTTTGTTAATTTAACTACCATGATGATGCTTTCTTCAATTTTTTTCCAGCCAATTCAGTTTTTTTAGTAATTAGCGTAAGGGCAAAACATTACATTTTCTGCTACTACAAAAGTACTTCTGAATTTCTTTATGAAATTTAATTTTGTCCCACCTCGCACTTCTCAGAATAATTATGAAAAATAAAAAATTTTTCCATTTGTTAAGAACTTTTTAGGACACGCTGTAGATGAACTATTAAAACTGTCATAGCGGAACAAACTGGCAGCCAAATAAAATGTTTGTAATCGTGAAAAAAAAATATCCGTCCAAGATTTTACATAGCTTCAATTTTTAGCGTTTCTAGGTGCCAAAAAAACATGTTTTCTCAATTCCATAGGTCTGTCTGTCAGTCTGTTAGGTTGCTAAAAAACTACTTACCCGATTGACTTCAAATTTTGATTCAAAATCAGAAAGGTCCTATGGATATGTCCTGGTAACATTTTGATAAATATGGCGGTCTTGTGAAATATTAGAAACATTTTCACTAAAGAACTAACTATCCAAATTACCTCTAATTTTGCAAAAGTTACATAAAAATGTACTGGTAACATTAATATGAACCCAAGTTGGCGGCCTAATAAAATATTTAAAAAATCAGCCTAAAAAAACTATTTATTAGATTAATTCCAAATTTGTGGACGCACTAAGTGCGATAGATAGAAAAACTAGTCAAAAATTTTCTTATTCAGTTGAGTTCAAATTTTTCACAAAAATTAAATTAAACTACTTATGCAATTTACCAACAGGAGTAAATAAATAAATAAAATATTAGTATTAATCCAATATGTTGGAATAAAATGGCGCTTAAAGAGTTTTATGTTATTTCAAGATTCTTCTGTCAGCATAAAGTTGGCCAGCTCAACTAAATAACACAGGGTAACAAAATGAAAACAAAAATTTGGTGCCGGAAATCTAACATCTGATTTTAGATGTTTTTAATGTGCTGATTCCAAAAATGCCACCAGATTTTTTCTATCAGCTTTAGTTTTTGAGATACAGGTTACAGGTTAATTGATATTTTTTTCTGATAAAGGACAACAATTAAAGAGATAGATATGTACCCAATGTTCCTATACTAGGAACTACCCAATACACTGCTCTTAATTACTTTTATACCTGTAATTGCCTATAACCCGATCCTTCTATAGCTGCTTGGCTGTACTCGATTTAGTATATCTGAATAATAAATACTGAGTTTTCCCAAGTAAAGTTGTGCTATCATTTTGTGCAAATTTTGGTCGTTTTGTAGTATCAAGACACTAAACTGAAACAATGAAATCCACATGCAGACGTACCTGTGTAAATCATCTCGATGTTTTTTGTTATGTGTGTGGTGAATACACTTTGAAAGAGGGCGAAAAAACGATTTCTGACTTTGTGAAAAGAGCTTATTTTGCCTATTTTGGCGCTCATTTAGGAGATCAAGATAAATCTTGGGCCCCACATTTCATGTTGAACATTTGCGACAGTGGACAACTGGAAAGAGGAAGTGCCTAAAGTTTGGTGTACCAATTGTTTGGAGAGAACCGCGAAACCATCATGACGACTGCTATTTTTGTCTCGTTAATATTAAAGGCATAAATAGAAACAATAGACACAAATGAACATATCCTGATCTAGATTCTGCAAGAAGGCCTGTAGTGCATTCGGAGGAAATATCCGTTCCATCATTCAGCATTCTACCCGAACTGACAGAAGATGATACAGAAACATCAACGTCTGACGAAGTTCAAAGGATTCAATTAGAAAACGACAGCGAATTTGAAGCAGATTTAGCAGCTCCGCAGTGTTTCAATCAAGAAGAACTAAACGATCTTATAAGAGACCTGAATCTCTCAAAGGAATCCGCTGAATTACTTGCCATCCAGATTAAAAGAAAAAATCTACTTTGTCCGGGTACTAATATTACATTTTATCGTAAAAGAGATAAGGATCTGCTGTCTTTTTTCGCTCAGGAAAATGACTTGGTATTCTGTAACAATATAAAAGGACTCTTAGAAAAAATGGGTTTACCTGAATACACTCCAAATGATTGGCGCTTTTGTATTGACAGTTCAAAACGTAGTTTAAAACGTGTTCTTTTAAATAAAAGTAAGAAATATGGCTCAATTCCTATTGGTCATTCTACTACCATGAAGGAAGAATATGAAACAATTGCGTTAGTTTTGAGAAAAATTAAATACGAAGAACATTAGTGGGTAATTTGTGTTGATTTAAAAATGGTTAACTTCCTCCTTGGACAGCAGAGTAATTATACAAAATAACCTTGCTTTTTGTGCCTTTGGGACAGCAGAGCTAAAAATGAGCTCTGGGTTAACAAAAATTGGCCTTCAAGAGATGTCATGATTCAAGGAAAACAAACGTGATCAACGAACCTTTGGTTTTTAAGAGAAAAAATCTTACTTCCGCCCTTGCATATCAAGCTAGGCCCAATGAAGCAATTTGTGAAGGCTTTAAATCGAGATGGAAATTGTTTTGGGTATTTGTGACGTAAATTTCCTGGCATTGGCACGGAAAAACTAAAAGCTGGTATATTTGATGGTATATTTGATGGTACATGTGTCTTTGTTTTAATAGTAATATTACATATTATATCACTTATAACGTAAAATATATACACACTTTTTTTTTTAATTAGCTCTGATAGACAAAATCTGAGAACTTTTTTACATTCTGCATCCAAAAATTACCCAGGAATAGTTAAAAAAATGCAACCACCAAAATGTGTGTTGGCCTGTGTAATTGTTCATTAGCTACAGCTGGGAGGTGTCGATAAAAAATGTTTTCGCAGCCAAGCAAATATTGTTCTAAATAAGGTGTCAAGTATTTATCTAAATAAATACAATAAAATTAATTTTTATTTGGGAGTGTGCTTCTTCGGCTTAGGCAGAAGCTTTAGCTAAATTTTGGCCAAAACCGATTACTTACTGAAAGTTTAAATAATAGCTGAAAGTGGCCAAAACTAAAGCCGATTAATCAATAGCACTCTATTTGCACCTGTTAAAAGAAACTGGTATTTTCATAATAAATTTCCCGGGCCTGGGTTGGACGACGTGCAGCTGTTGACTGGCCAGCCAGGTCGCCGGATCTTGCTCCACTTGATTTTTCTCGTTGGGATTACTGACAAAAGGACGATTGTTTCTTACGAAACCCAATAATTTACTAAAATTAGTGATGTAAGTCTTAATGTGACTCCTGAAGTACTCTAAAATGTTAAAAGGGAATTTGAAAGTAAACATTACTTTTAAGTATAACAGTTTAACTCAACGACTGGAATTGTTATTAATACCTTATCACTTGAAAACGTGTCAATATGGAGACCCTTTGCGCAGAAATTATTGTCTTTCAGAGGTCTCCAAAATAAAGTAAAATTCGATGTAGAGTGGCATTTTAAATCCAAAAGTTCAACCCAATCTCCAGGGATGAAAAATGGCTTAAACCTACGAAAATGCTGCAACTTCCAATATTTTTTCTTTACTAGTATATACTCGAGACATTAACTTATATTAAGTCTTTTCGGAAACGTAGAAATCAAGCGCACATACAAACCAAATACATATCAAGTTAAAGAAACATTCGAATTAAAGGAATTTCTGATGGGAAATAATTTGCTCCTAAAACTATTGCCAAATCGTTAATGAATATCCGATTAGTAGAGATATTCGATTTCTTTAGTCAAAATGAGTGATTCAGAAAGAAGCGTTACTTATTATTAGTATATTTTCAATAGGTTTCAAAAATGGTGCAGAGAGAAGAATGTGCAGAACTATGGGGATGAAGAGGTACTTATTGTATACTTCGGCGAGTTATCTACTAACTATAGGCCTTCATCTCTCTGTGCGTTTTATTCTATCATAAGAACAGTGATATCTAGTAAACTCAATATTGATATCAGCAAATGTAATATCGAACATGGCAGGTTTTTCATCCAAATTCGAAATGGTGTGTGTATAAAGCAACCGTTTGGCATTAATTCTTTTGGATCCTCGCCAAAACAAATTTATCTGTATTCCAAACTTGACATTCCGAAGATCATCTACGTCCCTATTGGCAGATTCAGGAGCTGACATTCTGACAACAGTAAAGCGTCATGGTGGCTGGCGATCTCACACAAGAAAAATAGCATCCAAAATTCTGGGTGAAACGGGGAAAACTTTGGAGGAGACCCGAAAAAAAAAATGAAACAATGCCATCAGACGACCAGTTTAAATAATGAAAACAATGTATTGACTACAAATTTAGCAAACGTGGCTGCTTTGTCAGGAATTTATTTGAAAGATTGCAAAGATTGTACTATTAATATTTATAATAAATAATTTTTCATGTTTTATAGTTTTTAATAAAATAACTTATAAAAATCTTCTTCGCTTTTTCTACATTACAAATTTCAATTTAAAAAAGAATGAATGAGTGAAAATACGTGGGGGAAAAAAACAGAGTACGATAAAGAAGCTCTTAACTCACGCAAAATGCTTATGTTAAGATCTTCTTAACTCAGGACGTAGGTAAAAACAAACTAAATGTAAAAACAAATAAAAAATTTTTTTTTTATAAACTATTGCACTGAAAAGTAAAGACGTCATCACACTCGAAATAAATCCTAAACCTTTTAAAAAAGTACTCATATTTGTAAAAGTTCTGTGTTAATGTAAGTTTAATTATTTTTTACTTTTTAGTTCAATAGTTTACACATTTTTTTACATTTATTTTGTACTATATAGCACTATTTTTTACGTACCCTGTATAAGAGCTTCACGATTGAACACGATAATATTGTATTGTCATCGGGTTTATGCATGTATACCAAATCTCAGTCAATTTCGATAACGGGGACTGCTGCAAAAGTTACTTGCAAGATTTGACCCAAACATATCAACAACATGCAAGAAGTTAAATAAAAGCTTTTAAAAAAATAATGGAGTTCGAATTCGAAGTAGTACGTTTACGATTTAAAGTAAAGCGGCTCCCTAAAAATAATATATGTATATATAATATAATCTTTTAAAAGCTTAAAAGTGCTAAACGAATATGTTTTAGCCTCAAAAAGTTTTAAAAGCATATTTACGATAGCTCCGCTTCCCAGACAATATCTTTTGTTTCGGCGTGTTATTACATTAGTATAAATCAGCGGGCATAAAATAGTCAACCACTACAAGCAACATTAGCTAAGTACAATGGGTTCTCTAGATGCATTTCTCACACATTATTCAGCCCAATTTATCTTGAGCAGTCAGTTAAAGCTGTCATATTATTGTCGCATAGAGGAAAGCCAAGAATGTCTTAGGATTAATAGATATCCTACGCACCAGCTGGTAACATATACAGTGGGAACATCTAACAAAGAATAACAAATAAATTAAAACACAAGTTTTACTTTGTTTACTGCAGTTTCATACTACTAGTACATTTTCAAACGCAATGAAGATATTTACAAACAAGTTCGGTATAAATAGATTGTCAATAAGTTCAATTGCCAAAATTCTAGTGCGAGTTCCCTTCATTAAAATAAGAAAAAAAGTTCTTTTAAACGCGAGTCCATAAATGCGTAATAAGGGAGCTACGGCCCAGAGAAGGATTCACAATATAAAGGGTTTATATTTAATCAAAATCGGACTGAAAACGCTATTCCCATGCAACTTTGTATACGCACTTTAGATAGCATGCCAAATAACCTAATGTGGAAAAAATCTTGGTTAAATTTTCGGAAGAGGTAGTTTTGAGGGGGATTGGGGCTAATTTTGGTAATGACTTCACAACCCTAAAATCGTCTTACATTTTGAGGCGGTATTCAAAAACGCTGGACATTTTAACATAAAATATGTTCCCTTGTACATAGATTATCAAGTATGTTTTTATTTTCGATGGAATTAAAATAAACAAAACAAGTATGAATAAAGTGATAATACAATGAATCTCCTGTGAAACATATCAGTGTATCTCAAGACTTCCCTATAGCGACCATAATCCGACTGATATAACTCCGACCAAGATAAAAAATGCCTTAAAAGAGATCAGTGCCATTTTTAGTGCATATAAAAACCCATCTTCACCAACATTATACGGTCTCATAAAAATACACAAAGAAGAGGCACCAATAAGACCGTTTGTATTTTACACAAATACCGTTTTAAACTTTTTAGAAATATCACACGTTTTCTTTCAAAAATTAATCAACAAACTATATAACCGTGTCAAAAAATAATATTTTAGCATCAACATGTTTTCCAATATCCCAAATGAAGAATGCCTTAATATAATTAACCAAATATTTACAAAGAAACGTATAAACCTAGTAATACATGAAGAGTTCATAAAGATGCTTACTTTATGCATGAACGAAAATGACTTTGAAAAAAAGATGGTTTAGCAATAGGCCTTCCATAAGCACATACCAAAAAAATATTCATGGCATGTTTTGGAGAAAAATTTTTAAACACACCCTTTTTAATGGATATTAGCTTTTGGTATATGTACGTAGATGACATATTGGTCCGCTTCACAGGAAATAATAAACAACTACACACTGTTTTAAATTACCTCAATTAAATCTATAAAAAAAAATTAAAACTCGAAATGGAAGAAAACAATTCAATAAATTTTCTAGACATCACATTAAAAAGATAACTTAATAAATTAAAATGTAGTATCAACAAAAACCCACTTTTAGCAAAAGGATCTTTTCATCCCGTAGACCATAAACTTTTAGCATATAGGCCTATGATTCATAGGGCTTTTTCTGTGCCATTAGACCAACATTACCAAGAAATGAAACTTGAGGTCGTTAGATCTATTGCATGAAATTAATAGACTAACTAAAACGTAAATTTTAACTGTCCATCAAAGGTTAAAGATTTCCATATAAGAAACAAAAATACTTAAGTTACTTTTCGACCATCACAAAAACTCTCTGATTTGAATTTTAACGTCAACAGAAAAGTAAATAAATACAACAAGTCTGGAGTTTAGTTTATAGATTAAAATGCGACGAATGCAATAGCTGCTATATAGGGCAAACACAGAGAGAAATTTCGATATATTGAATTCAAAGAGCATAATGCTTCATATAGATTAAAAGGTTGAAAAAATAGGTGAGGAAATTTACTCCCTGTGTCGAGAAAACGACCAAAACATGACGCTATGTTCAATTGAGGACCAAGGAGCCAATTCTGCTACCGTCGTATCTGCCGTGACAAGACTCATCAGGCAGTTTCCTGGGATCAGTATTAAACCCGAAATACCCGAACCTTGAAACAAACAAGGTGTCATGCCGTTCGACTTTAAAAGTCGATGAGGGAACTAGGCAACCAGGAGCGCCATCTCTAGGTACTATGGTGCAACTAAAGTTCTATAGATGCGATATATACATTCATATATATATATATATATATATATATATATATATATATATATATATATATATATTCTATTCGTGCCTTAATTCAGAATTTTATAAAACCTGATAAAATAAATAACAATAAATGTGTCATTTTCAAAGATTTTAGCCACTCGTGAGAAAATGTTAGGTCTGTATAAAATCGAGTAAGACAATTTCAGGAGAATTTTTAATCGTCTTCCAGAAGTCCATAGCTGCAGTTGGCAACACTGTACTGAATCAATTATTTCACAGCCGTTATTTACCTTGAGTGGCTTGTTAATGTTGCCATATTATTGTCGCATAGAGAAAAGCCTAGACTGCTTTAAGTTTAATAGAATTCCTACGCATCAGCCGGTGATATTATATATAAGCATAAAAAATGCCCATATCTCCATATAGTACAACTAGACCAGACGTTTCTACGACAACAAAAACATATGACCCTAATAAGATACGGTTTCTAGTGCTATAATAAGGTGATAAACGATGTTTTTTGTCAACGAGTTACGCCCAGATAAGAAATGAGAGATTCCGTCGCGTACAACAAACAAACGGATAAAGATATCTGAGGCCTGATTCCTAATGCGGAATTATTTTGCACACAGGGTGATATCAAGAAAAGTTTTCTAAGAAATATGTACTAATTTTGCATTTATTTTAACTTTTCTTACTTCACTTTTTAGGGCTAACGCATTGCTATAATGGATTCTCTAAATGATAAGATAAGCAATTCACTCACACTCAACTACTTGAGGAAGGACTTTTACTAGAATCGCAGCCTTCCTGAATAGAAAAGAAACCTAAACAACATTTTACCACAAATAGCTAAACTTATATTGGTTGAAATAACTACATTTTCTATGTTGGTAAACTCAAAATTGTTTAACTAATTGTTATTTTTGATAGAAAATACGATAAGTGGATGAAAAAGAGTTTTGGAGTGTTCTGGTGGGATTAATTTTTTCTCCTCTCATGTTTTTGTTTCCTCGTAAAAGAGAAGTATTGTAATTGTGAAAAAAATCCCCTTCCGAGATTTTTGCATTTACCTTACGTAAACCCGAGCGGGATACAGTTGCATCCCCCGACATTAGTTTTTGGGAATATTTTCAGCAATTTTTTTTTACTTAATTTCCTTCGAGCTATGTTTTAAATATATTTCTAAATTGAGATAATATAAAAAAGTTTGAATAAATTGCTTTTTATTATAACAAATTACAGAGTTTTGTTTCTGGGCTCCAGTTGCATCCCGCTCTGTATGTAACGGCAGGTATAAATTTTGTATAAGTTAAAAAGCAACTGGGGCACAAACTAACCTCAAATCGTTCAAATGACAGAGATTCCCCTTTCTTGCGTCCTCAAAAAAGCAACTGGGGCACAAACTAAACCTCTCAAATCGTTCAAATGACAGAGATTCCCTTTCTTGGGCGTCAAAAAAGCAACTGGGGCACAAACTAACCTCAAATCGTTCAAATGACAGAGATTCCCCCTTTCTTGGCGTCAAAAAAGCAACTGGGGCACAAACTAACCTCAAATCGTTCAAATGACAGAGATTCCCCCTTTCTTGGCGTCAAAAGCAACTGGGGCACAAACTAACCTCAAATCGTTCAAATGACACAAGATTCCCCCTTTCTTGGCGTCAACGTTCTCGGGGATTCCCAATTGAGGCGTTTTACAAAAACAACATATGTCCAAAATTAAAAAATTCAGGAATATAAAAAACGCTTAATTTTAAAACTGTTTATGTTTTCAATTTTTTTTAGTTATTTACTGTTGAGATAAGCTTTAACAAGTTATTCTTAATGTAAGAAACAAAGTTTTTTGTTCGAATACTTTAAAAAAAGTAAAAAACTGTTGGAGTATATGTTCTTTTTGCAAGAAAAAAAAAGCAAATTTTCAAAAAAAAACCAATTTATTTGGGAAAAAAAAAACAAAATAAGATGTTTGCGATAATATGTTTGCGAATGAATAATAGGTGCATAATTTTAATCTTCGCATCCGCTGCTATTGTCATCCTCTTCTATATCTAGATTATCAGAGCTAGATAGATTACCAAGGAGCCGTTCATAGTACTCTTTGTTTCGCTGGAGGCGTAGTAAAGGTAATAGCGATTTTAAGTTTTCTGCTTTATTTGGAGCAACTGTTAAAAGTTGATTGTAGAGCGGTTCAAGTTGGATAGTGCATGGCAAGTTTACCTTGGCAACGATACTGCTTCGAAATGGTCCGTTATAGGTATCCTTTAAAGATAGTGTGGATGTGTGGCTAGAAATTCTCATAATCCTTATTTTTTTAATGTTGATTGCCGGTTTTGGAGCTTCAAGGAAAAAGTTACATGTTGCGGATTTGATGTCAAAGAAGTCATGTTGCTTCATTTTCACCAAATTAAAAGGGCTAGGTTTCATTCTGGCATTTAATATTGTCTTATCCCAATCCTCTGGTCTTTCGGCTCTCTCCAGGCGTCTCTTCTTTTTTTCAATCAAAGCAAAATCTGAATCATTCGGCAAAAATGAATGGCCTCTCATTGGAAATATGTATTCTACCGAATTAGCTATTCTTAAAACGTGAACTAGGGTATATAAAAAATGTACCATTACATAATTTTTATTTTGCCCTGGGCAGCTGTCACTAAAAATAACTAAATTGCGATTATGGATGTTATTTTTAAGGTAATGCAACAACATTGAAGTGACCTCATTGGTGCCCTTTTTAGCTTCATTTTCAAGATAAGTGTACATCGTGGCATCTTCAGTTCCTAGGTCATGTATTCCAAAAACATTGTACCACAGTTGACGGCTGTAGAATACTGGGTTAGATGGTATATGAGGAAGGGGTAAATACTGCATAAAATCAAAGCTAATGCACATCAATTCGCCAGCTTTTGCTTTACTTTTAAATTTTCGTTTCAGTTCAAAAAATGATTCAGCTTTGCGAAGGTGTATTTCTCTTTCGATTTGGAGTTGGTTTCGTTCTTCTGTATCAAGGTTGGTACGGTTAAGCTGCTGTAAAAGTCTGTCACAGTCTGAACAGGTATCAGATCTCGGAAATCCAAATTTAATATTAAAATTGGTTCTAAAAACTTTCCAGTAGGTTTTGTACGGTATGTTTATTTTATAACTTTGCACAAACATGTCATGCATATCCTTCAAAGTAAGAGATTCTGGTAAATAAAAACAGTTTCGATTTTTACGACGTGAATAATGCGATTGTCTTGCAGGGAATGATTTAATATGGATTTTAATAAGTTCCGTTATGCATTCCGGGGTTTTTTTGGGCCTGTTTTGATGAATGCCCCGTTTGTCTCTGGGAGAAGCACCTGTGGTCATCAAAGAATCTCGGATTCGTCTTAGACGAGCCTCCTTAATACCATAAAGGCTAAGGAAAGCTTTCTTGCAAATTTTATTTTCAGATTCCCCTGCCCTAACCTTATATGTAAAAGAGGCACCATGAGTTTTCTTATGTACTTCTGTTCTAGGACGTCTTCTTGTAATATGATTCGTTGAAATAAGGCCACTTAAATGTGCATCTTGACTATTTTTGTCATTCATATTATTGAATTGCGTAAGAATAAAACATCTTTTTTCTTCCGAAACTTTGGAGAAACAAGCATTTTTACAGCTACAACAAAATATTTTTGTGAACCTTCCATACCCCCATTCCTTAATTAAAAGTAAACATACCTGCAAGGTTCTCCAGTTTTACGTGCTTCAACAAGATTGCCTTTATGATTTGTGTGTTCCTCACCACGAACTTTAAACTGTTTTATTAGAGTTTCGCGCTTAATTTTCTTCTCTTTCTTTTTGGGCCAATCAGTAGGCACATCTCCATCGTTTTCCATGTTTCACGATAATGTTTTAAACTTTGAAAACAACCACGATACCACGATAATCACAACACATCTATACCGAAAACGTAACAATAACAAATTAACTTAGTTGTACGCATCAGCAAAAATTTCTAGCAAAAAGCACACATGTCCTATCCTATCGCGGACTTGTGTGGTATTTGTGTGAAAAGCCAGGGACATATGCGCTTTTTGTGGAATCACTGAAACTTTAGCTGTGCATATCTTGGCATTTATGTTGTTTTTGCAGAAACTGACTTTATGATATTATAATTATGTTTCTTTTCTACTAGATGACGCTACAAACTCATTTTCGCCAAATTTGGACTTATGTGGTTTTTGTAAAACACGCCTCAATTTATAATAACGGCATTGTGCACCTATTTATGTCATTATAATTTTAGTGTGTTTAGTTACATTTACGGTGATTGTAGATACACTTTTAGGAAGTTTAGAAATGAAAATAAGCTAACTGACGAAGAACTATTGGCGAAATTAGAAACGGACAATTACGATAGTTATTTTAATGATTTAGCACTAGAGGTTGGTTCAAGTGATATTGAAGAGACTGAGGTGGTGACTGAAATTGATAAGATTGATGACGTTTTGCAAGTTAGTGATAATGAAAATGAGTCGGCAGATTCTACTACAGATAAGTCAGTAATTTTTTTTACTGTTCATCCCACTTATTCGCCTAAAGATGGTAGTGTGTGGGCAAAAGTTCGACTTACTAAGAGGGTAAAATGAAAAAAATGTAATATTCGAAAGGTTTCAACAGGTATGACTCGATATAGTTCCAAATTTTCCACTATGAAAGAAGCTTTTGAACAGCCATATATGGTAAATCTCTACCATATGACTGCATTTGCCTGATGAGCCCCCAAAGGGCGAAACGTCGTCAATTGTGCCGGTAGAGATGATGAAAAATGCTTAAAGGCTTGTCGGTATAATGGTCCATGATTTTTGGACCCTATACCTGAATAAGCTTATCAAAGGCAGAATTATTTGTCCGAATGGCCGTTAAACTTCCTACTATAACAATTATTTATTGCAATTTGTTTAATTAAGTTAAGATCATTTTGAAAATTTTGAAGAAGATAAATGAGTATTTAAAGTGCTTTGTCAAGGGTGATGACAGATTTAATTATTATTATTTTAAGTAAGTTTTACATACAGAAAAAAGGGCATAAAATTGAATTTTCTAGAATTTTTAATAAACTTAAACACACAGGTTTATTATTTAATGATCAAACTGACCTGAGCAATTCGCCTCTATTAAACAAGTTTTATTGAAATAGATTTAGGTAAACATGGAAAAACCCCATTGTACACAAGGTATAAAATATTTTACTTCATTCTAATTGTATCATCTGAAGAAGCCACAGTGTTGGAGAAACATGTCAAGAAAGGTATTTTCTTTTCAATATAGTAGAAGTTTTAAGTAACAATTGTTTTGTTTTTACTTAGTACCATAAATCTAAGTTATGGATTTCCACCAAGTATCCGCCGAATCGATTCAGTTTCCAAAATATAGGGGTTAAGTGGTAAAATTTTACTTATTTTTCACAAGAGCTTAGATTATTTCCAGACATTTTTTTGAATTTGCAATATTTTGAAAATGTTTTAAAAATATTTGTGGAAAAATAGAATTTCCAGGAAAAATTTATGCCCGTGTGGGGTTCGGTGTGAAAATTTTACACCAAAAGCATGAATAAAAATAAAAATCAAGGCAATTTTCATTCAAAACTGTAAAAAAGGTCATGTCTCACAATTTACCAACTTTAATTTGATAATGTAAGAAAGAAAAAGTAACAGCACAATATATCAATCTCAGCTAACTTTACTTCACTAAAGATTGTAGATGTTCCTATTTACAGGTAGTTCGAAGCAGGATAAATGAAACAAACTACTTACTTTAATGGACTAAGTGATGAAAAGTCGGTTGGTAATAGATCATAGATAGTTTTAAAAAATAACTTTAGTTGCACTAACTAACACAAACTGATTGAAAGTCAATTAATAGTAATAGCTCTATCTGTCGCTGGTATACAATTTTGCTTCTTTAAAGGCGACTTAATACAATATTTATAAATTCAGCCTGAAAACAATTCTGTACAATAATTAGTTATGGTATAGAAATCAACTTGTAAAATTATGATACGAATTCAAGATAACGGAACAAAATGGCGTCCAAATAAAATATTTTCGTTCGTGAAAAAATCGTCAGATTTTTCATATCTTCACGTTTTAGCTTCACTACATAACAAAAAAATATATATTTTATGAATTCCTGTCAGTCTATTTATCGCTCTGACAGTTCGCGGCATAGCTTAAAAACTACTTATTCGATTGACCTCAAATTTTGGTCTAACATTAAGGATTATATGAGGATGACCTGATAGTATTTTGGTAAAAATCAAATATCGCAGAAAAGTTAAAAGCAATACAGTGTATGTCTATGTCTATGTAAAAACTTCTTATTCAATTTAATTTAGCTACGTCAGATAAGAAGCCATTACCGCACTGATTTTAATTAGGTAATATTAGATATTACCTCACTAGTGTGGTAATGATATCTACTAATGTTAAAATTAAAACAGAATTAAAGAAAATATGTTTATTTATGTTTAAAATAAAGCCTTACAAACTATTTATTGTAGATACGAATTTCACAACTATTACATTTATTTAAATTAATACCAAATGACTTGATGAAGCTCACTTGGTAACATATTTAGTGCGATGAAATCGCATTAAATATGATACCAAGTCTCCTATTTGTTTTCTTCCGAAGCCTCAATATATCCTTCTGCAACCGTATTTCACCGCCTTCCTCTGTGCTTCTTTACGGTCAAAATATCCACTCTGGTTGGCTAATGTTGATGTAGAAAATCTTCTAAAGCAGTGGCCGGTATATTGTTTTCTTTTTCCTAAATTACAGTTTACGAAAAAAATACATACTAACCAATACATATCAAATTTGCAAGTTGTATTTTTATCACAGCTTAAAAATGAAAAACACATTATACTATAATAAATCAAGTTAAAATATAACGTAAAATGTTGTTCACCAGGTAAGCTGCTAATGCTACAATTCAAAAACTTATTGCGTCTCATTCTGCTTATAGCGAGATTTTACTCGGAATTATATAAATCTAGGAACTTGTTCTCATACCGTAGTATATATCAGCAACTCCTTTACGAGAACTAATTTTAACTTAATGGAGCTACAAACGTAATCTTAGAAAGCAAGCCGACAAGCGGACAAGCTTCTTATTAAAGGAGTCGAAATGTTTACTAATTTTGAAAGATATCTGATGCCTCGGCTAGCCCATAAAAATATATTAGCGTAAATGCACACACACTTAAACAGAAGAAAAAGGAGAGGGACTTGACAAGTGCTCAATAGATTTCTGGGAATAAACAATGTGTATATTTAATAAAGAAATCATGATACTAGGGCTTAGACTGTGTTAAATTGGAATTACTTTCCGACGTTTCGTCTCCGATTGCACGAGACATCTTCAGGAATCTTCACTGTACAGAATCAAACCACTGAATAAACTCCGATGAGTAGAGTTCAAGTATTTAAACCCGACCTCTGCCCATCAACGACTAATGCAAGAACCTCGATATCTTTTTTATTACTCATGTGTCCTGTTGTATACTGATGTTCAGTGAAAGGGGTTTGAATAATTTGTTTTTTCTTTATACATCTTTCCTGTTCCTTAGGTCTGGAATTACTACAATACCTAATCGAACGTGCACAGCAAACACCAACCAGTACAGTCACAACAGAATATGGTTATCAATTTATCATCTATTTCATTAACCAAACAGAGGAATCGATTTTCTCTATAGGACATTATTTTGCAATTGCTCCAAGAATCATTTCAGTAGAGCACATAATTGCAAGTGTAGAGAACAGCATCTAAAAACTACCACAGGCAGATTCAGTTTCATATTAAACAGTAAAATTTCTTCGCAGCTCTAAACCTCCAAAATTCAACTTGTCAGCCGCAGAAAGAACAGCCATAAAGAGCCTTTAAGAAAAAGAAGATGTTAAAATTGCAAGCTAAAGTTGCAACCATTATTCTAAAAAGAATTAAGCAGGAGATTGGCGAGGCGCGGTTCATCGCTGTTGTTCTGGATGAAACAACTGCTATCACTAATTTTAGCTCATTATCTATAGTAATACGCCACGTTCAAACAGACGGAAGTTTTCAAGAGCGATTTTTAGGTTTTAAGAATGTGTCCGAAAATCGTGCAGCAGATGCATTATATACCGTAGTTTATAACGTTACTAAAGAAATTAATGGGGAGAAAAAATTAGTTACTCAAAGCTATGATGGAGCTGCAGTGATGGCAGGACAATCAGGAGGTCTGCAAGCTAAAGTTCTAGAAACTTTCCCAAGTGCTGTGTTTATCCATTGTTTTGCTCATAAATTAAATTTAGTATTATCCCAGTCCATCAATCACATTAAAGAAGCCAAGTCAACAAAACATACACAAGCTTTGGACTCCATTGTCCATAAACGATTGCCCAAAGTAGCTCCTACTAGGTGGAACTATAATGGAAGACTTGTGTTAACAGAATCTGAAAATCGTGAATCACTGATTGAACTATTTGAGAATATAATAGAAAATAATGAAGCGTGGGACTCAATAGCAATAAATAGTTCGAGGGGGTTTTTGGACTGTTAGAAACGAGATTTTAATTTTAATTATTTGTTGAACATATTTTCAGAAATATTTTCATTCTCGGACAATGTTTTTAATATATTACAAACTAAAACAAAGAATATTGCTTTTTGCCTAAAAAAAAGTGGATGATTTTAAGTCCATGTTAAGCCAAAAAAGAGATGACTTTGACCTATTTTGGGATTCCTCGAACTGTGCAATTTTGATGCATTTAAAGGAAAAACTTTTCCAGAAGATGCGTTTAAATCTCTTTTTCTTCATTTTGGCCAGTCCTTCGACCGAGTGTTTCTGCCATCTGAACTAAAAGTGATTTGCGAAACTGACGACATTAGCGCAAAAAAATAACGCTAAGGAACTAATGCAATTTTTAAAAGACAAGGAACTAGAAGATGCCTACACCGAAGTGTCGGAATTTCTTCAGTAGAACGCAGTTTTTCAACACTTCAAACGTACAAAAAATTTTGTGGGAAATTCAACGGGGCAGGAGAGACTTTCGCATACATCGCTGTTGTCCATTGAAAATAAAATTCTCCAAAATATGTCGGAGCATCGACGTTTTTATGATGACGTCATTGACGAATTTGCAAAAAATGATCGAAGAATCGAATTACATTACAAATAGGTAAGTTTCTAAAAATTGCTTCCCTTTCTTAAAATTTCACCGCACGCTGCTGGTTTTTGTTAATTTCTTTTTTATGTTTGATTATGCTATTATAATTAATAAAAAAAAAATGTATGAATTTTTGTCGCATTTTTTTCCTTACTACCTGCATATTTCTTACCTACGGCCCGCGACCTCATTAAGTGTCCATTCCTGCCATTAAAAAATTACGGCCTCATCTACGGGAAAGTTGTCCATTCCTGTTCTAAGCACAAGTTTGGTTTAA
This sequence comes from Kuschelorhynchus macadamiae, assembly GCA_030620095.1. Lineage (NCBI taxonomy): Eukaryota > Metazoa > Arthropoda > Insecta > Coleoptera > Curculionidae > Kuschelorhynchus > Kuschelorhynchus macadamiae. The sequence goes on from JAUTXW010004799.1 coordinate 845,659, forward strand.
AATATTAGCAGTATACGTAGAGATAATTTTATTCAAGGAAAGTGCCTTCTGAATTAGGGTTATTAGAGTTAATGCATTTCTAAACGCGTAGAATGTACACAAGTTCAGCTAGTTGATAGTAGAAAAATAAAAAGAATATCGCATTGGCGCCAAGGAAAGTCAAATAATAAAATAATCTTGTCGTATATGTCACCTTTTAAATGGTACCTGTAATAATATATCTTGATTAGTACAACATGTTAACGGACAACTCTAACAGATAAGGAAATGTTGACTTGTTAGTAAACACGAAACTCAAGATGCAAGTGTCAGTTTATGGAATAACTGTAAGGTTTCGATTTCTAATAAATATATTTGATTTATGCGGAAAGATATATATTAAATGTTTTTTGCCAGTTTTATTTAGCATAACTCGAGGAGAGATTTAGACGGAAAATTCATGTTTTATGAAAGCTGATAAGTATGTTTATGAAAAGTAATCTTGTTGTTGCATGTGGTCACGATACTCTATAAAAATCAGGGTTTAGTGCTTTAAAAAAAAATCGGTACATTTCGTTTCCCTGAAACTTTCCTGATTATGAATATTTACTTTTACTTGGAAAAGTGAAGTGTGACACAATTTAGTTCATAATTAGTTAGTAACACAATATTTACCAGTTTCTACCTAAGCCACACTAAATTTGTTGGGTATAATTTACAATAAATTTGAAAAGTAGTTTTTATATTGACACACACTGTCTTTTTATTGCATCATGTTGAATACGTATCGGTTTATCCCTAGTCAGTGAAATAAGATTTTTTTAAGTTGATTTTTTAAAAATTTTATTTGGTCGCCATTTTGTTAGGCTATCTTGAATTCGGCACCACAACTTTACCAGTTTATCTCTAAATCACAGTTAATGCTTGCACAAAATTTGAAATCAATCTAATAAGTAGTTTTTTAAGGCTGATTTTTGTTAGGCCGCCACCTTGTTTTGCCTTCTCTCTATATATACAGGGTGTCCCAACTAAAAGTATCCACCCCAAATAACAAGCCGCCAAGACAAAAAAAATAAAACGCTCGGACCTGTCGATTTTGCTTTTGAGGGGGAAACATTTTGTGCCTATTTTCAATTTCGCAACATCACCCTCTTAGCGGGGGTGAGATTCACCCCCAAAATGTTAAATGGAAAGGGGAGTCGAGTGATACTTTATTTTGAAGGGTTTCCGACCCTGGTTACAACTGCCAAGTTTGAAGCCTCTGCTGTCATTCCCGAAGAAATGGCAGCTTGTCCAAAAAAAAATATTAATAAATTAACTGCAAGAGTTGGCTGCTTTAAATTTAGGGGATGATGCAAGCTAGTGAAAAGATTTTAATAATAATTACTCCGGACGAGAGGAAAATAAAAATAGTAAATGTATATTAATGGGGAATTTTTCCGTTTAAGAAATGTTTTCTACAAAGACTAAATTATTTTATGAATTGTTCGAAATGTTCGCCATTTACTTCCATGCAATGATACAGACGAGCCTCGAATTCCTCTCGAACATTTTGAAATGTTTCAGGTGTTAACTGACGGCATTCAGCTACTATTCGCTGTTTTAAATCCTCAAGTGATTCTGGCTGCACCTTAAAAATCTTTGTTTTCAAGTGTCCCTAAAGAAAGAAGTCCAACGGCGTCAAATCAGGTGATCATGCCGGCCATTCGATGGGACCTCTTCTTCCAATCCAGTGATCGGGAAAAGTATTATGAGAGTGAGGAGGTGCTCTATCTTGTTGAAAGAATATCTGATCTTCAGCTAAATCCTGGTCGTTTTCTAGAATCTCAGTAATCTGCGGATCGATGGCATTTTCAAGTAAATTTAAATAACTTTCACCATTTAAATTGCTTTCTGTGAAAAAAGGTCCAACAACGTGATTGCCTAGAATTCCCGCCCACACATTTACTTTTAAAGGATGCTGGCTATGGGTTTCCCTGAATAAATGGGGGTTGCTGTCGCTCCAATACCTGCAGTTGTGACGGTTTACTTCTCCATTTAAGTAAAATGTGGCTTCGTCAGAAAAACAAATATTGTACAATGAAATGGTATGGTTGCTTAATTTTTCAGAAATATTCTCACAAAACTCTACTCTGCGATCAAAGTCAACTTCGTTCATTTCGTGAAGCAATTGATATTAAAGGGTCGAAACTTATGGGATTTTAGAATCCGGTGAACACTGCTTCGGGAGACTCCTGATATTGCAGCTGTTTCTCTGATGGAGTTACTTGGGACCATAGCAACATGGCCAAGGACTGCAACCTCAACATTTTCATTTCTTATTGGTCTTACTCTTTCATGCTTTTTATTGACAACTGAGCCGGTTTCGAAAAATTTGTTCCACTGTTGTAATTCACTTTCTAATGTAAAGAACAATAATTTCGATTCTCTCTTGTATCGTAAACGTCATAGGCAATTGTTAAAAACTTCGTCTTTTAACACTTTCAGACAAAATAAATTTTAAATAAAATGCACAAACTGTAATAAACGCATGAATGCTTGACACTAAATAAACGATAACAATGTGATTTTATGGAATGCTGATTTTTTTTTAAATTTTGTACAGTGACAATTCGACAAGTTAGCTTAAACGTTTTGGCAACGGTCTGTTTCATTGCAAGGGAGTAAATGGCGAACATTTCGAACAATTCATAAAATAATTTAGTCTTTGTAGAAAACATTTCTTAAACGCAAAAATTCCCCATTAATTTACATTTACTATTTTTATTTTCCTCTCGTCCGGAGTAATTATTATTAAAATCTTTTCACTAGCCTGCATCATACCCTAAATTTAAAGCAGCCAACTCTGGCAGTTAATTTATTAATATTTTTTTTTCGACAAGCTGCCATTTCTTCGGGAATGACAGTAGAGGCTTCAAACTTGGCAGTTGTAACCAGGGTCGGAAACCCTTCAAAATAAGGTATCACTCGACCCCCCTTTCAATTTAACATTTTGGGGGTGAATCACACCCCCGCTCAGAGGGTGATGTTGCGAAATTGAAAATAGGCGCAAAATGTTTCCCCCCCAAAAGCAAAATCGACGGGTCCGAGCGTTTTTTTTGTCTTGGCGACTTGTTATTTGGCGTGGATACTTTTAGTTGGGACACCCTGTATATTGCTAAACTGAACAAAGAAATTAGAGATTCTGCCAACATAAATATTTTAAACAACGCTGTTAGAAAAATGCTGTCAGGATGTCCAGGAAAAATCTTATTTTGTATTGTCTAGTTAATAAGTATATCTATGTATTTAAGTTTTCTTTTTTAAATTTTTTAACCTTCTGACTTTTTCTCCAATTATTATACAGGGTGACAATTTAAAAACTTGAAATGGCCATATCTTAGGAAGGAAAAACTTAATCAAAAAACGCTCAAGACACTTTCTATAAAATGAAGAGGGAACAAATAAAAGCGTATTATTCGACCCTTATCTCTAACCCCTTGGGCAGAGTGAGATACAGCCCTAAAATCTTAAATAAAAAGCGGGGTCGAGTGTTACATCATCTTAAAGCTCTTGAAAAATGCTTTCCAATGGTACCATAGAAAGCTGTTTTTCGTAAAATTCTACTGTGTTTATTAAAGGAAACACTAAATTAAAACACAATTGTGAAATTTTTTATAATTATTTAATTAAATGTTCAAAATGGTTTCCAAGACAATAATAAAGCCTTTGTTCAAATTCTTCGCGTACATTTGCAAATGTTTCTCCGGATATAGCACGGCATTCCTGAACTATCTTGTCCTTGAGTTGCTCTATTGATTCAGGTTGCGTTTTAAACACCACAGATTTAAGGTGACCCCACAAAAAGAAGTCAAGAGGTGTTAGGTCCGGGGATCTAGGTGGCCATTCAACAGGACCTCTTCTTCCAATCCACTGGTTGGGATAATTATCATCCAACCATTTTTTGACGGGAATTACATAATGAGGAGGTGTCCCATCCTGTTGAAAATGTAGTAAATGTTCTTCTACTGCTAAATTTCCCTGTATGTCCCTCTGATTTTCTAATTCCCGCACTATTAGTGGTTCAAGAGACCTGTGTAGCATTTCAGCATACATGTCGCCATTTAAATTCCCTTCTATAAATATTAAACCGATAATTACGTCTCCCAGTATACCAGCCCAAACATTAATTTTCTGGAGGTACTGGGTATGCCCTTCTCTAAATACGTGTGGGTTCTCGTCATTCCAGTAACGACAGTTTTGCTTATTAACATTCAAATAAAAGGTACTTTCATCACTGAAACAAATATATTTAACTAGTAAGGTTCTGCCGTAATTCTATCTATCATTATTTTACAAAACTGGATTCTTCTATCCGGGTCGTCGTCACCAAGTTCTTGCAGTATACGCAGTTTATAGGGATGAAACTTATGAAATTTAAGTACCATTATTATTGTTTTACGAGTTAAGCCAGTTGTTACAGCTGCTTGACGAGTTGATAAAGTTGAATTAATTGCAAACTGCCCCAGAACTTCAATTTGCGCTGCTTGGTCAACTAGTCTCGGTTGATTTCTTTTTTTATTCGCGACAGAGCCAGTTTCTTCAAATTTGGCTACTAGTTGGCGAACATACTCCGGACTTACATTTTGACCTGGATGCCTTTCATTAAATCTTTGAGCTGTCCTTAAGAAACATTGATCCCAAGAACCATAAATGAAAATCATTTATACACGTTCAGCTGTGTTGTACACCATTATTTAAGATAAGTGCTGCTTTTCGTTTAAACTGAACCAAAAGTCAACTGTCAAAATATCAATACTAATAGTACAAGTTACTTTTAAAGTAAATATTGTGATAATAAAATGCAAATATTTATAAACAAATAAAATACCAGGCTTAAAATGTTTAGAATTCTTAAGAGACATGCCAGGATATCGGTACCAATCATTTTGAACATTTACTTAAATAAAAATAAAAATATTCAAAACTGTGTTTTTATTTATTGTTTCCTTTAATAAATACAGAAGAATTTCACGAAAAGTTACTTTCTATGGTATCATTGAAAAGAATTTTTCAAGAGCTTTAAGATGGTGTATCACTCGACCCCCCTTTCTATTTAAGATTTTAGGGGTGTATCTCACCCTGCCCAAGGGGTTACAGAAAAGGGTCGAATAATAAGCTTTTATTTGTTCCCTCTTCATTTTATAGAAAGTGTTTTGAGCGTTTTTTGATTGAGTTTTTCCTTCCTAAGATATGGTCATTTCAAGTTTTTAAATTGTCACCCTGTATATGTTTCGATATGTTCTTTTAAATTGAAGAAATAAACTATTGATTTTGATTTTGCCAAAATGTTACCTGTACCTGTTGATTCTTATGTAACACTTGGTTTTTATAGAAAATTTGAGATACTTTTTTTTAGTAATAATTTTTTAACGTTCCACTACACCGCAGCCGCTATCTTGTTGCGGATTTTTACCAAAATGTTACCCTCTCCATATGATCCTTAGTTTATGACTAAAACTTGAAGTCAGTCTGGTAAGTAGTTTTAACTTATACCGGAAACAGACAGACAGACAGACCGACGGAATTGATAAAATATATTTTTCGCATCTAGGAGTGGGTGATTTTTTTCACGACAACGAACATTTTATTTGGCCGTCATTTTGTTCTGCCATCTTGGATTTATACCAAAATTTTAGCAGGTGATTCCTACATGATGCTTGAATTTTGTGCAAAATTTGAGATAAATTGGATAAACATTTAGTAATAATTTTTTTTACATTTCATTAGACCGCCATTTTGTTTGGCCATATTGGATTCTCACCAAAATGTTACCAAGTTATCCCCATATAACCCTTAATTTTTAATCAAAATTTCCAGTCAGTCGGGTAAGACTTCAACTAAACCCGAAATTGGCAGACAGACAGACAGACCGACGGCATTCAGGAAGCTCTAACTCAAAGGCCACAAAAAGTAAATGTGTGGGAAGGTATAAGAGGTATGACTGAAAGGCCATTGTTGTTTGACGAAGATCTCACATGTGATAATTTTTGCAGTTTAAAGTATCTAATTCTACTCTTCATTTTCTTGTTTCCAAATATCAAGATGCCAAACCAATTTAGTCGTGAGATTTGGTTTTAACAAGACACAAGGGAGGTCCGAATATACCTGAAAAATGTTTTTCGTGGCAAATAGATTGGCCGAGGATTGATAGATTAGCCAGCCCGATTACCCGAACTAACGCCGCTCGATTAATTTCTATGGAGTTATCTTAAATTATCTTAGTAGGCAGCGGAACATCGAAAATCTTAATCACACTAAGTACTTCAGATGTCTAATACACTGGCCGACAAAAAAAATTTTTTTGTTGTAACACAAATCAGAAAAGTATAATCTAATAGAATGGATCTATCCAAATACGAAAATGGCAAACGGAAAGTTGTAGCACGTAGGGTTTTTTTGTTAGAATTGTAGAACCCTATCGAATGTTACGACATCTAATATCTATAGAAAAAATTGTTAACCCTGTTTATTGACTCTGTTTACAGTTTTCGCCTATTAAGCATACCATACATCTAAGAGAAAAGCAAACGAGAAAAATATTAACTTAAAAATCACTTTGAACAATCAAATGTGGCTCGCCGGAACTGGGACCGGTGCGGTAAAAGTGGGATCGGTGCACTGTTCTTCTGAGCTGCCTGATGATGCGTTATCTCCATTATCTCCCAAATCAATAGCTTGCCAATTTAAAGGCGCAATCGGCGCTGGCAAATTTGCATTATGAGGATCAGGTCGTATGGCAGATTGCAAATTTGGATATTCTATATTGTGCTTTCCCTTTTTGGAATAACTTTCAGTCTTTGTCAGGCAAAAATAACAATCGTCAGAACGATTGGTGGGTTCTTGCCATACCATTGGAACTGCAAAAGGCATACTTTTTCTCTTCCCTTCATCCACTGCACCAATGATACACTACAACTAACACAGCACACATGGGGAGCACATCGCTTATCTAGATCGCCAATTAACACACCAAAATATTTAAAGTAGGCTTTTTTATATTTTCGGAAAATGGCCTGGCTTATGATTTCACCAGAAATTCTCCACAAATATAACAACATTTGTCAGGAGAAATTTTGCAACTTCGGCGCGTTTGACTCGACATTCTTGTCTTCACATACTCTTGCCTATCGATACACAGAGAACTACTCAATTCGAAACTCAGCAGAAGAGTGATGTTTAGCGTTTATTTTATGTCTAATGTTGTAAACAACCCAGTCTAGGTAATTTTTCCGTTGCAAAATGGCCCCATTTTAGCCGCCCCACAATAAAATTGTTTACTTGCCAATATAAAACGTTCTAATTAGGCTGTTAAAAAATGGTACGTATTAAGGCTTTCGGAATATTTTTTTTATTATTGGAAGGGTATTTCCATTGTGAAAATAATGAGCTGGCCTGTGTTAGAAAAATCTTGTCGGCCAGTGTAAATTTTGTATAATAGTGAATTTAAATTTTTTAAATCCGCCTGTCAGTCGGTCTGTCTTCCGTGAATTACTAATCGGATATATTTCAAATTTTAGTCAAAAATTAGGGGTCATATGGGCATAACATGGTAAAAATCAATTATGGCGAAACAAAATGACGGCCAAGTGAAATGTTAAAAAAAATATAGCTACTTATCGACTTTACTTCAAATTTTGGTTTCAATTCAAGATGGTGAGACAAAATGGCAGAGTAATAAAATATTTAAAAATTCGGCTTGAAAAAACTACTTAATGAATTGGTTTCAAATTTTGTGCAATAATTAATCATGGTATAGACATGAACTGGTAAAGTTGTGGTGTGAATTCAAGATGGGGACAAAATGGCGGCTAAATAAAATGTTTTTATCGTGAAAAATTCACTGGGTTTTACACATCTTAACGTGTTTGCGTTCCTAGATGCCAAAACAGATACGTTTTATTAATTCCGTCAGTCTGTCAGTTCGCGTCATAGCTTAGAATCTTCTTGCCCGATTGACCTAGTAATATTTTGGTACAAATCTCGTATTGCGGAACAAGATGATGGCCTAGTGAAATGTTAAATTACTTGTTACATAGATGGAAACTAGTAAAATTTTGGTAGGAATTCGATATAGTGGAACCAAACGGTGCCAAATATAAATATTTGAAAAGACAGTATATATGTTTTGCTAAATGCACTGAATGAATGAAATTTACCGATTTTTTTTTGTAAATTCTTAAATAAAAATTTTTCATCTGTAGAGTAAAATTGATCAGAGGATATACAGGTAATCAAAGATTATTACAAAATGCAGACAATTTTTGAGAAGGCGCTTTTATCCCTAACCTAGGAAGTTTTATAGCAAAAAAAGATACTTGCCGATCATAATCTTCAACAATACATTGAGAAACAACTTGCTTTTTCATTTAATTCCCGAGGTTGCATTAATAATTTAATTATTATCATTATTAATAATTAATAATGATATTAAAAACCTCATTGTTTAGCAAATTTATTATTATCCACAGATATTCCATTGTGTTTAGTGCAAAAATAACCGTCAGCTTCCTTTAGGAAATGATACATATTCTCGTGCATTATTATCACGATACAGCGGTGTCATTACACGTCAGCCACGAGACTGTTTTTGATATATCTCTGCCAGGGAAAACATTTCCTTTATCTTGGTATATGTTATTTGAATGCATTGTTTTGATGATATGGTGAACCGTCAACAAAAAGTGTTTGTGAAGTGAATTAAAGCCTAAAAAAATTTAATTTGAAAGAAAATATATACAGGATGATCCAGAAAACTCTTTATATGGAAATATCTTGATAACTTTTGAAATTTGAAAAAAAGTTTTTTAAACAAAAGTTGTTTGATTCGATTTGTTTTTTCGTTTGCTTATATTTGAAAGAGTACAGGGTGTCTTAAAAAAAGCAAGGCCAGTACCAATTTTGTTTTTTTAATATACCACATTTTTAATGTTTTTCAATTTAATGTTAAAGTCTGTATAATTATTGTATAATACACTATGTATAAAAAATTAACGGTTTTTGAAATATGAAAAGTAATACGAAATCTACAATTTTTCGCATATAATACCTGTTGCTACCTGTAGAGGTAAAGCTTTATTTTTCAAATGTCATAACATTGATGTTTGAAGTCTGATTTACTGCTTTTATTTTGTTGCCAATATTCTACAAAATATTTACTATAAGAGATAAAATATTTTACACAGTTTTTAAATTCTGTTTACTAAATTTGAAAATAACAAGTATTAATTCAAACTCATAATTACCGTAAGCAACAAAATAAAACCGGCAATTTCTAGCATAAATGAAATGATCTGCATATCCCCCATTAACCTCGTCATATTTATCGTAAATTCTTTTTTGGCCTTCCAGTGTCTTTATAATTGGGTCGCACTCATTTTTATTTAAATTTCTTATTTATTTAACAATATTTCTCTAAATTTCTTTAATATTATTTCTTTCTCTATAAACTGTATCTTTTAAGTAACCCAAAAGAAGGTATCCATGGGCGTTAAATATGGGCTGTTCCCGAGCCAGCTGATTGATCCATATCTTCCTTGTTCCCAAATTATATTTTGCCGAGTTTGAAATTTGCTCAAATTGATGTTTCAAGGGTTCCAGATATCTTAAACCAGGGGTGCTCAAACGGTCGATCGCGATCGACCAGTCGATCACGAGTGCTTTTTGAGTAGATCTTGAGAAGAAAAAAGTTTTTAATAAGTAGGTACTTAACTAAACTACCAAAATTTATTACGTAATAAAATAACACTCTGCTAGCGGCAAAAGGCGGCTTTATCAAAGGAACGCGCGGAACTTGTCAAAGAAAAGCCGCGTTTTTTATTCTTGCCGCTTTTTTAGAAATTTCGGGCGGCGCGTTTGACGGGAACATTCGAGACTTTCGTTCACGTCGATATAAATGTTGCGCCTGCATGAATTGGAGTCATTCTGAATTGCAACTTGAAGGCAATACTACGTCGATACAAAGTTTATTATTAAATAGTACAAAATGAGTGCAGCGAAGAAATCTAAAATGCATCATTTTAATAACGATTGGGAGGAAGAATTCTTGTTTTGTATTTTGAAGGATAAGTGCATTTGTCTTATTTGTCTTGCGTCAGTTGCAATACCTAAGCGTGGTAACTTAGAGAGGCATCATAAAACGGTTCATAAAAACTATGAAAAGGATATTCCGCCACAGAGTGGATTAAGAAAACGAAAAGTACGTGATTTGATATCTTGTTTGAAAAAACGACAAACCATGTTTACAAGACCGCCAAACATTCAAAAGCTGCTATGATCGCGTCATTTAAAATATCTCATATATTGGCGAAATACAAGAAACCATTCGAAGATGGATCGGTTGTGAAAGAAGCATTTATTGAAGACTGGAAGGTGAGACTTTATTTGGAGATTTTAAAAATAAAACAGAAATCATGTCTGCTATTAGAGAACTTCAGTTATCTCGTCTGACTGTCACAAGGCGTATTGAAGTCATGAGTCAGGACATGGCAGATAAACTAAAAAATGATATCATGGAATGTACATACTTTTCTTTACAGTTAGACGAATCCACCGATATGACAGACACTGCCCAGCTGTGTATTTTTATTCGGATGGTATTCAATGACATGTTGGCTAAGGACGAATTTTTGACAAACATTCCTCTAAAGAGGAAGACCCGTGGCGAAGATATATATGACGTTTTCTTCAATTTTGTAAAAAACTACAAGCTACCAATATACAAATTAGTGTGCATTACAACCGATGGAGCACCAGCAATGACTGGAAACAAAAACGGTTTTGTGGCATTGTGTCGAGCTAATAAAGATTTCCCTTCATTTATTTCAATCCATTGCATTATACATCAACAAGTTTTGTGTTCAAAAGTTTTAAACACGGGGGAAATTATGGGCATTACAACAAAAATTGTGAATTCCATCCGTGCACGTAGCTTGCAACGGCGGCTCTTTAAGTTGCAGTTGGAAGATAGGGAGTCAGCTGAACACAATGATTTAGTTCTTCACACGGACGTCAGGTGGTTGAGTCGCGGAAAATTCCTAGAAAGGTTTCAAGAATTATTGCCCGAAATAACAGCTTTTCTAGACGAAAGAGGTGATGACACTCAGATGTTGAAAAACGAAAAATGAGTGACTGATTTGGCATTTTTGACTGACATCACAATGCACTTAAACACCATTAACTTGGAGCTTCAAGGTAAAGGAAAAACTGTTATTGAGATGATTAGCGCAGTAAACGCATTCAAAAGTAAATTGCAACTTATGATAGATCAACTGAAAAGAAAGGATCTGAAACATTTTCCGTCTTTGAAAGCAAGGATTCCTCAGTTGAATTATGATAGGTTTGAGGCTGAATTATCAAATATTTTGAGACAATTCGGAATGCGTTTTTATAATTCTAGTAAATTGGCAAATGTAGCATCATTTATGAGTTATCCTTTTTCATGTAAAAACATTGAGGAATTAGCTACTGAAATAGCAAATCAGTTTAATATGAACTCATGTTCTTCATGAGTTGGTGCAGATTATATGTATAATGTATATCTGACATTTCAAAGCTACAGCATCTGATACAAATTTCTGGTGTTTCATATCTGGAGACAAATATCCGAATCTAAGGCAAATCGCCCTTCAACTGACAGCAATGTTTGGGTCAACTTACTTGTGCAAGTCTGTATTTTCTGAAATGAAGATAATTAAGTCAAAATATCGCAATCGACTATCTGACGATCATATGTCATCATGCTTGCGATTAGCACTCAGTGGTTACGTACCATCTTATGAAAAGTATGCTGAGGACATGCAGTGCCACGCTTCAACATCCAAAGTCACTACTTAGTTAAGTTTAACACCATATGTAACTCTTTTGTTTTGTAACAACCAATAAACTCGCAATTTTGAATAACTATGAGTTTTTTCATTCATATAGTAGAGAAGAACCTAACTAAACCTAACCCAAACCTTGGCTAAAATAATGTATATTGTGCGGAAAGCTAATATCTATACATGCTACGGTACACCCTACCTAGGTAGGTAGATAGGTAGGGTGTATGTATCGTGTATGTACGACAACCCTGCATCACACATACTTGCAGCCTCTCAGAGTCGATCGTAAGTAGTCTAAAAATATTGAGGTAGATCGCCAGCAGTTCAAGTTTGAGCACACCTGTCTTAAACCATTTAAGATGACACGGATAAAATCCGGACCTAACATCTTGTGCCCCAAAACGCAGCACCAAACTTGTATTGGGAATCGTCCTTCAAAAACAATTGGCTCGACAACTTCTGGAGTTTCATCTGACCAAATATGGCAGTTTTTCCGATCGTAAATACCGTGTGTAAGTAATAAATATGGCCTCATCGGCCCATAAAATTTTATTGAAATAATTTGTGTCTTGATTAAAACTTGCTCTCATAATTTGGACAAATTCGTGTCTAAGTCTTTTTTGTTCGTCATTTAATTGTTGCGCTAACCTAATTCTAAAATCGTGGTATCCGTTTTGCTTTAGAGATCTCTGAACTGCTCCATAACTGAGTCTCTTGTGTCGGGGTCTACACTTTATATAAGAAGTTGTTAAACGATGTTTCCGAATGACTGAAATTGGAAAGTCCATCGTTTTCAAAATATTGCGGGAAAGAAAGATAGTAGGTTAACTGGAACCTCCCAAGGAAATTCCAGGAATACCAAAAAAGTCCTTGATGAAGGCACCAAATGTGCAACTCGAAAAACAGTTCACTCTTCTTATTTTGAAAAAGAAAACCCACCCACTAAAATTTTAATGGAGTTTAGCCAAGATGACACTATTCCTTTGATAACTAGGAAACTTTTATTTATAGACAATTTTAAAAAATATGCATTTTGCCTGGGAAAAGCATAACCGAGAAGCATTTATACCATAAATCGACGACAAAAATATTTGAGAAGTGTGAAACAGTATTGCAGGGAGCAAAAGAATTTTTTTTATCTTGATGAGACGTGGATCAACGAAGGTTATATAGTATAAAAAATGTGGCAAGTCAAAAATATAATCAGTGTCCGCTAAGCTTTCATTAAGGCCTATCAACGGATATTAAAGTGTCTTCTGAAAAAGGGAAGAGACTAATAATTGCACACATTGGAAGAGAAGGAGGATTTGTAAAAGAAGGTATGATAACTTTTTAGGCGTGCTGGACAGGAGATTATAGTACGGGACACAAAAGAAAACCGGGCGGAGTCAATCGCTTTAAGAAGGTCGGCCAAGAAATCTCTTTAAACCAGTGGTGTCCCGTCGTTCTTTAAATAATATGGCACTCCTTTTTGACTATACGCACTTCAGATAATTAAAAAATGTAACTATGCCTAATGAACCTTTATTTATATTTGTCTATTTTCTTTCGTGTACCACACTTCTATATCTCTTTTGTGTTGCAAAAACGGCGAACTTTCGAATTTTAAAATGATTTAATTTTAATTTTTCTTAATCGATTTACCTATAAATATATTTTTCTTGAGTTCTGTCATTAACGGTTCCCGGGCTACTGCCTACGTCCACTATTATTGGACCACCCAGTATAGTGATACACGATTTACAAGTTCAGATTTTACAAGGGCAGCCAGCATGGGATCCAGTGATCGAGATTTATCAAAATTTTAATTTATGCAGTTCGACTTGCTACTCGGGTATGCTAAAAGGGGCCGTCATTGTGAGTTACTATACAGGGCGTTTCCTAATTACGTGCTGATGTTAAAGGGGGTATTTTTATGTCGTAAAAGTGTTAACTTTTGAGATACAGGATGGTAAAGTTTAAAAAGAAAACATTTTTTTTCGTCCCAATTCTGATGCTATTGTAGATAACTGCATGAAATTTGTATATTGGTATTTCAAAAATTGATTGTTAATAAAAAATGCCCTTTTATGCATAAAAGACGTGTATCAAATTTCACACAGTTATTTATCTATAAAAGCATCAGAATTAGGATCTAAAAAAAATGTTTTTTAAAAACCTATATCTCCAAAGTTAAGACTTTTAGGTTCATACTAAACTTTTTTTCTTAAAAAGATCCAAGAATCACCCTCCTTTTACATTAGCACGTAATTAGGAAACGCCCTGCATAGTACTTCACATTGACGCCCACTGTACAAAGTAATATAACACACGGAGACAAACGGTCACTTTTGGCATACCCGAATAGCCCAAAGTCGAACTGCATAAGATAAAATTTTGATAAATCTTGTTCACTGGAATTAGTGCTGGCTCCCCTACTATAACTACATTGATGTGTTAATTTTGGAAAAATACAAGTTCTGTAGTTTTTCAAATATTAATTGCAATATTAGATATTTTTTGACACCCGGTATTGAACAAAAAATTAATTATTTTGAAGCAGTTTATTGACAGCTACCTTATAAACAATTTTACAAAATATATGAAAAAAACTAAGCCATTTTTGAGGTTGACGACTGTGATTCCAATGGTTGGATTCCTTCTAAATCGTTGTCTTCTTCTGAAAATGATGAGGTTTTGTCGTCACTACTTGAAGATTCCAGTGTGATAACTAAATCATCAATAACCGTTTCAATTTTGCTATCTACTTCCCAGTATTTATTTTCAATAGAACGAACATGTTTAACATACGATTTCCAATTTTCAGCCGATATTGAGTCAATCGCTTCTAATGTTATTTTATTTAAATCTTTAATTGAAAGTTCCCGTGCAAGTTCAATAGGTTTGAGGTCGCACATGTATGGAGGCAGCCTTAAAGGTATATGACCGAGGTTACGTAAAAGACCGTCAATTTTATACTTTTTTTCTCTAGGCTTGTTGTCTGATATTACTTCATATAATTGATATTTTCATGTTGGATCACATACAAAATTGTTCGATTTAAGCCACGATACCATATAAGCTTTTGTAGAGTATTTAGTTGGCAATTTATCTTTTACGTGAGAATGATAAGACGCATTATCCATTACCCCGACTGATTTGTGAGGAATGTTAGGTAGAAACTTCTCGAGTAACCACTTTTCAAAATTATCTCCATTCATCTCTCCATGGTAGTCTCCAGTTGTTAGTCCCGAGCGAAAAACTAATGCAGCACCTGGAACTAATATGGTTTCTGAACCAGCATGAACTATAATAAAGCGCGGCTACTAGAGAGCGGATTCCCTGAACAACACCTGTAACACTTTTACTTTGCCAACATTTGTTCACTGTCATATCTTTATCTACCCAGGTTTCGTCTAGATACACAATATTGCATCCTTCTTGTCTATATTGCCTTACAGTTGATAGATATTTCAACCGCCAGTGAAAAATATTTGGTCTCTCAATGAGCAATTTTCTTTTTTTTTGGCACTTGCGCCAGACAAAACTTCAATTTATATAAAAATCCTCTATTGTTCGTCGAATTACTTGAAAATCACCATCGTCAATTTTATCCGGGGTCTTTTTTATCAGGAAAGATTTTAAAGATGAACTTTCTGAAACACCAGTGTAAATGCAGCGCGTTCTGTTCGAATTTGAATTGGAACAGTCAAACTATTATTTTCAGCTTCTAGTACAGAGTACGAATTAATTTTCCTCTTTTGCTCGTCATCGTTACTTCGAAATAATAACTCAAATTCAACGCAACGCATTTATATAAATGGCATTGGTCTCGAAATGTATAGGCGCCACTGGAAATAGCTAGAACCTTCAGCGTAAAGTGCATAAGAACTCGGCACATCCCAATTACAAGTGGACGGTTGCAAAATTTACTAAATCCTCGATTCATTTTCATTACCGCTTAGCTGGCGCACTTTATAGGTGAAGCAGCAAACTATTACAACAAATAAAATAACATAAAATTATTAGTACACAAATTTTACTTTTCGCTTGCTTAAGACTATGAACCTTTATTTTAAGGACAGCTAGTTTTCTCGTTCCCGCGCTTTACCATGAGATATAATTTTAGGTGTTTTCAAGAGACTATTTTAATTGAAATGACAAAAAAAACTCTCGGTTGTGGTTATGGGTAACGCAAGCTCTCATTAACGGTGCATAGAGAAAACTCTAACTTCATCTTGGAGAGAACAAGAACTTATTGACTAACTAACTACTTCAAGTGTGGGTTTGAACCCAATTTGATAAAGAAAAGATTTACTAGCCATAATATTTACACAATCATCGTTTTATGAAATATGCGGTGATATAGCAAGAAAAATATATTGTTACCGCCATATCATTGCGAACTTAATCCTATAGAACCTATATCGGCGCAAGTTAAAGGATTTGCAGGAAAACAAAACACTACATTTAAAATGACAGATGTTAAGCTACAGTTTGGTCAAGGCAAAGCCATTAAGGAAGTGACACCAGAGAACTGGCGAAAAGCATTTCAGTACGTGATTAAACAGCA